>ML789079.1:19023-91736 GCA_009831015.1 Picea engelmannii | reverse complement strand
TGCTTATTTACTCTGCAGTTATTGGATAATAATGCTTCATTGATATAACACTTGGATTATATGGTTAAATTTCTCTATTACTGATTCACCCCCCCTCTCAGTAATCCAACAAACGTGACGTGAGAAAAATGCTCCTTCAGGGCCAAGTGTGGATGATGACCCAGGGAATGTGAATGTGTAGATGGTGGGACTAGGATTCCGTGGCTAAGAACAAATCAGAAAAAAGAGGATCTGGGCTCCTATAACAGAGTATGGAAGTTGGGAAAAAGGGACTATATATGGTCGGTGGGCGCACAATGCCACCTCATTTGTACTTGTCATTGTTGTTGAGCTAACGATATAGTTGTGAGGATATTTGTAGATTGGAAGAGCATGAGGCTATCGATCCACGAGCAACGAGAGACAAGCTAGTGATCCTATCATCCTGCATGTTGTGAATTTCTTGGTTTGTAGGTAGGCATTGTACGGAGGGATGTACATGGGTTTTTTAGGTTAGGGGTCCACCAGTGCATAGGAAAAGGAGGAATACCCGCACACATGTGCACATGTATAACTCAAGATTTTTCACACATCGTGTGGTTTTGTTTGACACGGACACTCATGTGGGTGCAGGGGATGGGTAGACAACCACACATGAGATGCATGCCTATCTAACTGACAATCGTGCACTCGTGCATGGTTTTTTCTCCGACAACTATGCATTAGTGCGCATATTTGCAATGAACATCCGTGCACATCTGCGCACCTATCTGGGTGAAATCTGTGCACTGTGGGAAAGGATAAAGAGTTGTATTTTTTGATATTTTGATGATTTTTTCTGGATGATGAGCCTGACAAGTGTTTCTGTGTGGATGTAGGTGATCAAAAGATTTTGATAGCATGATGTCGGTGCACTAGAGAGAGTGCAATTGGGAATGTTTACGAGAGGCGGTGAGAGCACATCCGAGTGTTCAAAGATACTTGGCATCCTATGGGTTGCTTAAGTTCTTTGACTTCCCTTTGATATGGTCACAGGAGTTCCTGCTTCATTATCTAATTGGGATGTGGATCACTAATTTGTAGTGCTTCATTTTTAGAGGTGAGAGACTGACATTCTCGACCATCGAGGAAGTGTCTTTTCTGATGGGGATCCCATTCCGTGGGATGACCCTTCCTATTGATGCCCAAATGTCGAGGGAGTATTGAGTAGGTGACTTGGCGGCTCGTCACTGCACTGACTTCGATTTTATCTTTTGTTTCTTCTTCTTCCTTCTGTGCTTCTATGTTGGCTTCCAAATATTGCTTTTGATATTCAAGATTTTATTTGATCTTTCTAGCTTCTTCTAGGCGAGTTCTTAAGTTCTTGATGACCTATTGGGATTCTTCAAAAATGTGAACACTTTCCTATTTTTTCATCAATTATTTCTTGAGTGAATTTTTTTCTTCTCTTAGTTGATCTAAAGCACAAATCAATTATGCTTCATAATTGTCTTCCTTTTCAATTAGCTTTTCTATCTCATTTCCTTCATGTCATTCTATTTCAAAATTTCCATGTTTTTCACAATTAAAGAAAAACAATATACCTCTAGTGATTATGTACTCTTAATCTTCTGAATCTGTTTGACATGGTGAACATAATTCTTATTGATTTGTATCTACATCTTCTTTGGCATTTTCTGAATCTATGATGGGTGAAGAATATATGTCATGTAACTTATCCCAAAGTTCTTTGGCTGATGAACATTTACCAACCTTTTCTCTTACTGGATTAGGTAATCCTTCCCATATGAAATCCATTACTATTTTGTTATTCTTCTTCAATTCCTTCTTGGCTATAGTCTTTTCTCTTTTTGAACTATCATATCCTGTAACAACTGATAGCCAAATATGATGTCCCTGTGCCTATAAAAATACTTTCATCCTTCTGCTCCACATCTTATACTTAAAACAATTCTGACCATTAAACATTGGTACTCCATTCTCAGAATAATCCATGATCTCCTTCCAGTGGTTAAATTGTTTCCTGAAGGAACCTTCTCTGATTCCAATTGTTGGATTACTGAGATGGGGGGTGAATCAGTAATAGAGAAATTTAATCATTTTTCACCATAAAATGCAAGTGTTATATCAATTTAGCATTATCATCCAATAGTTGTACAGTAAATCAACAATGAAAAAATGAGAAATCACACAAATACACAGTACACCAATGTTTTATGTGGAAACCCAAAGCGAGAGAAAACCACATAATGATTTTTCTTATATGTCTTTAAGAATTAAATTCATTGGAAGAACCAACTTCATTTGTTTTCCAGCTGCAACTGGAAAGAGGCTCCAAACCCCTAGTTTCTAAGGCTACAACCTGAGGGAAGCTCCAACTCCCAAATTCTCTGGCTACAACCAAAAGGAGGCTACAACCCCCTATGTTCTCCTGCTACAATCAAAATTTGGCTACAACCACTTGTACTTGCCCCGTCCAACCGCCCTTATGTATAAGTAGAATGATGTAACCACTCTCACACTATCACTATGAGATATATTATTGTAAACCTATACCAATCAACCTGCACCAAACAACTTGTACCCATAACATGAACCATGCATCAACCATGCATCAACCTGTACCTCAACCTGTAATTAACTTGTACCATAAACAAGTGCATCAAACATGCACCAACCTATACCAAACAACTTGTAATCAACCTATACCATAAAAAAGTGCATCAACCATGCACCAACCTGTACCAAAAACCTATAATCAACATGTACCAAAAAAGAGTGCATCAGCGATGCACCAACCTGTAACTCAACCTGTACCATCAACGAGTATATCAACCATGCACCAAACTTGTATGAATAACCTGTCGCAAAAACCTATCCAAAAATCCTATCACAACAAACTATCTCATCAATCTTATCAACCAAATCATATTTACTCATCAAGATCAATGACCAAGACAACTCTCAAAGATGTTCATCAACCAAGGATAACACAACAACTCATAATCATCACCAAGATCAATATGTTCTTCTAATAATATACCAATACAAGTATGCTACATCATCCATAAACCATGTGTCAACAATACTACTAACAAGTGCCTCCAACCATATACAAAGTATGTACCAATCATGTATAAACTACTCATAAACTATGCCTCATCAAGATGTACCAACATCATCAACTATACACCTCATGTATGTGCCAACTCATCAACTACTTGTCTCAACCATGTACCTCAATCAAAAGACCTCATCAATTTCATCATCCAGACCTGATCTGTAAATCTGTAATAGACCTGGTGTATAAGATCACATACGTACAAACCTTCCTTAACTTTAATAACAAGAGACTAGCATTTTCATCAAACTTTAATTTAGTCTCGCATAACTAATTTTTTATTAGTCAACAACCCTAACTTACAATAATCATAACTGCGTACCTATAATGAATAAATATGTAAAAATGGTACACAATTTTCTTAAGTGTATTTAATGAAATTCCTACAAACTTCACTACTTGGAACCTCTCAGAAAAGGAGTTATAGCAAAAATGGCATACATTGTTGAATTCAGGCTTATTGTAGAGAGTGAACTTGTAGAGCTTGCCCCGCACATAATATTTATTGTATGGATCTAAAAATTATACACAGAATACTATAGAGTGCACTCTAACAAATATATTTGGTCTTACTAAATTGAGATCTGTTATAAATAAGTTATGACATTTTTTACCCGAAACAGATGTTTTAGACTAGTTTTAGGACTAGCCACAAACCCTATTTTCCACGACGTGTAACTCAAAAAATACAACAACCCAGAAGCGAAAATTTGTATCATAGCTACTTGGATATGTTTCCTCAATGGCCTCCCAATTTCACGGTCTCAATCATTCCATAAAGAAATCTATTTTGAAAATGGTGATATGACTTGTAAATAACATACCTTAGAAAGCATCATCAAAAGAATTTATCCTCCCTTGAATTTTGGCCTTCTTTACTTCACCATCCTTCTGAAATTCAGCTTAGATATCCTTTGGTTACCTCAATAACATGTAGATATTCAATATGCTCAAGTGTGATTAAAATGAGAGAGCCTTGCCTCTTATTTATACTTTCATGTAGCTTCCTCAAGGGATTACCTTTTAACCATCTTAACCCACTTTCCTTATTTTAGGGTTAACTCAGTTGTAAGCTCTTGTCAACTTAGTAGTTTATCCATTAAATTTATTATTTAAATAATTTATTTTGTATTCAATTTGAATTATAGTACACTCATCACTTCACTTTATTATTTACCTACTAAAATCTCTTAAATGACTTTGACTACTTTGACCTTTTGCGGCTTCTAGATGACTCATGAGGGTTCTGCAACTTCACATGGTCATAACTCTCTAACCATGAGGATTTATGTGAAGTTCCACATACCACTAGAAATTGCATGACATATACTATCCATATAGAATATTCTTACCTCCAAATATACCAAAATTCATACCATTATCCATTAAACAAACTTGGGTCCATTACCCAAACCTTTCTCGAACTTCACATGGCCATAACTCTCTAACCATGAGGAATTATGTGATGTTCCACATACCACCGGAAATGGAATGACATGTAATATACACATAGAATATTATTACCTTAAAATATATTAAAACTCATACCATTATACATGAAACAACCTTGGGTCCATTGCCCAAACCTTTGTTCTACCAGAATTCGCTACTGGACTTTCTCCAAGGGTTGACATCAGTCACTAAGGGTTGACATAAATATACAATATAACTCTCCACTGGTTAAAATAAATGGCAGCCAACAATCCATACCAACATTCCATCAACCTAAGACAATTTTATGACATAAATGATGTGCTCTCAACCTGCACTAATTCAGTTCCATCACTGGAAGACCCACTTGCTTCTGGGGTCTTGGAGTTTTTTTCTCTTTGGTTTTGGAGAATTCTCCAACCTATTCTCAGAAATATCCTAGCCTGGTATATCGAGGCCATTCCACCACCTCGATGGGATCCAAAATTCCTTGGTCGTTGGCCCCAAGCCCTCCTCCTTTATACCCCATCTTCTTCATTAGATTTAAGTCGATGCATGTAGTATGTTGTTCAAAGACTCCAAAAGGGATATCCATATCAATGAAGAAAGAAACTAAACATGGATCATTTACCTCCATTCCGGTCTGTGAATTTCAGTCTTCTTCCTGAAATGTTCCTGACTATTCCTCTTGGTGGGAAGGAGCGGTAGATGAGGCTTCCAAAAAACCTCCTTGGTTACATAATGCCTGGATCACATCCTCTATCATCTGAAAATAGACACAACCATAAAAAATGTCATGATCAGATCCATAACCAATATATTTATCATGGCCACAAGATGGAATCTTTATTGTCCCTGACATGGAGCCTTCTCTAGCTTTCACCTTCATAGTTTGTAGCTGCAGCCGCAACATCTGATTTTCCTCTTCTGCAACTCGTAGCAATTTCTTCAACCCAAAATTCTATGTTTGAAGGACTTGGTTGATCTCTTATAGTTCATTGACCCATGCCTTCTTTGGTGCCTCTCCATCTTCAACACCTATAATATTTGTCATAAAAACTCTGATGCCACTTGATAAGTGTAATATACTAGATATAAAAAGTATGCAGAACATAAGTAAAATGATAGAAATGGCATAATAACAGTAATATAACCAGCATAATCTCCACAATAACACATAAACAATATAAGAACATCAACATAAATAACACTTTGATTCAGAAAGAAAGGTTCATGGGCCTCTTCGAGAGGGAAACCTCCAGTTGAGCAGCACTCTGTTACAATAATCTCGAAGCTAGGGTTTTCATACCCTCGACCCTTATACTAAATATGTCTATCAAGAGAAGCATCTAGAGGAAGATCCTTCTAGAAGTGGAAGCTTCTATTAGGTCTTCTTACATCTGCCTTATTCTATTTTATTGAAAGGCCTTATTAATATTGACCTTTATTACAACCGAATATATTGATCTACCTATGTGAAGGTTAGGACTCTAACATGTCTGCCCCCTTAAAAAGAACCTTGTCCTCAAGGCTTGAGATGTGGAAATTGCTGCAGAATGGTAGTTGGTTCCCAAGTGGCATCTGTTGGAGTTGTATCTTTCCATTGGACTAGAACTTCCTTGATGGTTCATTGACACAGGAGACACTCACACTGCTCCAAAATGGCTTCTGACTGTATCCAAATGGATCCTTGTTCAGCTAACTTGGGAAGGCTGATTTGAATTTGGCACCTAGTTCCAATCACCTTCTTTAGGAATGAAACATGAAAAATAGGATGTAGCTTTGACTGAGTGGGTAGAGCTAACTGATAGGTGACTTGTCCCACATGCTTGGGAACTGTAGAAGGACCATAAAATTTGGGCGCTAGCTTCTGACACTGCTCAGCCTTGAGGGAAGTTTCCTTGTATGGTTGCAGTCGCAGAAACACCTGATCCCCTTCTGCAAATTGACGTTCAAAGCGACCTTGATTTGCTTGTTGCTTCATGAAATTTTGTGCCATGACCAAGTTCTCTTTAAGGGTATGAAGAATATCCTCTCTCACTGTATGTGTTTTGTCAACCGCTTGGACCTTCGAGGTACCCGGTAAGTATGAGAGAACTGAAGGTGGATTCTGTCCATATACCGCTTCAAAAGGTGTCATGCATGTAGTTGTATGGTAGGAAGTGTTGTACCACCATTTAGCTAGGGGTAACCATTGAGCCCACTGATTTTTCTTTTCAGAGGCAAAACACCTTATATATGTTTCCAAACACTTGTTGACAACTTCCGTTTGACCATCAGTCTGGGGATGATAAGTTTTGGTTAGATGCAATTGGGTGCCCTGTAGCTTAAACAATTCTTGCCAAAAATTTCTTGTGAAAATTGGGTCACGATAAAAAACAATAGAGTGCAGCATTCCATGAAGCTTGAAGACTTGGTCCATGAAAATTTGAGCCACTGTGGATGCAGTAAATGGGTGTTGAAGAGTGCAGAAATGAGCATACTTGGAAAGGCGATCCACAACCACCATTATGACTGATTTATTTCCCGATTTGGGTAAGCTGGTAATAAAGTCCATAGAGATATCCTTCCAAATAGCAGGTGGAATCAGAAGCAGTTGTAGTGTGCCTAGATATTTGACTGTTTCTCCCTTGTTGCATTGACACACCTCACATTCAGTGAAAAAATTACAGATGTCCTGTTTCATACCATCTTAGAAGAAAGAACATTTGACCCTGTCATAAGTTTTGGTGAACCCAAAGTGCCCCGCTGTGGGTGTAGCATGAAGCTCAGAAAGTACCATGGATTTAATCTTTGATTGTTTAATTAAATACAAATGGTCTTTGTATCATAGCTCATCCTACAGCCAAGAGTACCCTAGGGAAGATGGAGCATTGGTCTGCAATTGTTGGATCAGATGTGAACTTTTGGGATCTTGTAGCCATTCCTGATGCATAGCTTGGAGCCAATCTGGTACAATGAAGGAAAGAGAAAAAAGGGATTTGTCTTCTTCATATTTTCGGGATAGTGCATCCGCCACCACATTGTCTTTTCCCTTCTTGTAAATGATCTCATAATCATATCCAAAGAGCTTAGTCACCATTTTTTGTTGCTCCGGGGAGGAAATGCATTGTTCCAAAAAGTACTTGAGGCTTTGATGGTCTGTCTTAATTTGGAAACGTTACCCCAAGAGATAAGGGCACCACAGATAAACAACATGCATAATAGCCAACATTTCCTTTTCATAGGTGGGTTTTCCCAGATTCCTTTTAGATAGTTTTCTGTTGGTGAAGGCCAAAGGTTGACCCTCTTACATAAGGAAAACATTGATTCATTTCCCCAAAGCATCACATTCCAAAACAAAGGTCTTTGTCAAATCAGGAAGGGCCAGAACCAGAGTGGTGCACATGGTCGTCTTCAAGGTTTGAAAAGCTTGAGCAACGACTGGAGTCCAAGTGAAAGAGTTCTGTTAGAACCCTATATAATAGGGAATCAATGTTCTGACTAATATCTATGTTTTTCAAGCATTATGCTTTTGTTCACGACACACAACAAAGGTGTAAAAGCGACAGAAATGTCTCAATTCACCTCAAATGTTATCACACAAGAGTTTTTGTTTTCAATGGTTAAAGAGTAGTGTTTCATATTATGTTAGCTACCGAAAGTGAGAGATTTCGGTCGCTTAGAAGCCATTTTTTATGTACCTCTAGCCACCGAAAGCATGTATCTAGTTTAAAAAAAATTGGCCCCTCGGTCTGCATGAATAATGTTGTATCTTGTATATCAAAATATAAACTGTTTGAATTTTTTTTCCAAAAGGTATATTGGCTGAGGGCCAATATCCAAGTAATAAACACCAAGACTTAGCACCTTTCATAAGCCTACAACAAACGTAAAAGCTGGGGCCAAACACAAGACTCCAGCTCCACGCAACCTGTCACACAACAACGCAACACACAAGACATGGGTTACAACAACAAACATGCAAGCCAATGCCCAAATGCAAGGCACCAAGCAACAGGACAATAAAAACCCGATATCAAATCCAGAGGTGTCAAACAAGAATCGGGCTACTCAAGTGGTAAATAAGGGCAGGTATTAAAGCTCCCAGTTATGAATCCAATGAAGCCCACGAGCCCAACATTCGTGTCAAGCGCCAAGTCACATGTCCATTGTTAGAGATCGAGCCCGAAGTAAAATGTCAAATGAGAGCTCGGTGATCTAAACGTGTCTAGCATGCGGGAAAAACAAATGTGCAAGCATGGAAGACAACGGTTCCCATAATGTAAACTTTCCATCTAGAATGGAGTGGGGAGAAATAGACACAACAACAACTTTCGAGTCAGTTAAAGCTATTGTTACCTTGTTTTGGGAGGGAGCTTTTGGAGATAAAGACGATGGGAAAAGACTTAAGCATTTTGTTGGAGAGAGGCGCATAGCTAAGGAGACAGAACTTCATCGAGCAAAAAAGGAATTGGACAAATTCAAGGAACAGCTAAAAAATGCAGAAACTACCAAGGCTCAAGCCCTGCTTGATCTGGAAGAGACCAAAAAGTCATGGAATATTTAACTCAGAAACTGGAGAAGGCAAAGGATTCTAAAGAAAGGGCCAGTGAAGTCACTGAAATAGCTAGGCTTTGTGCAGAGGAGCTAGACCCTGCAAATACCAAGACGTCCAAGGAAAGTAATACAGTTTGGCAAGCAGAGCTTAATGTTGCAAGAGAAAGTCACATTAAGGCCACTGATGAGTTGGATGCTGCTAAGCAAGAGCTCATAAAAGTGAAACAAGAACTTGCAGCTTCCATGGAAACAAAGGCATTGGCAGTCAAATAGGTAGAAGAAACAACAATTGCAACAGAAATGAATACAAGGATGGTGGAGGAACTTGAAAATGAGATTGCTACAACTAATGAATCACTTGTCCTTGTTAAATTGGCTTGCATTGAAGCAGAAAAGGAATGAATCAATATTCTAGCTGAGAAGGATGTTGAAGCACAACAAGTTGCAACAACAATAGAACAAAGCAGGAAACAATTGGAGGCTTTAAGGCAATAAAGAAATGCTACCAAGTATCTGGAGGCTAAGTTGGCTGCTACTATGACTGCTATGGAAAATTTAGAAAAGGAGATAATTTTGGAAAAAGAATCCCAGTCGAAAGTTGCCAAAGCATTTTCTAATGCTAATGATATACTAGCTAAGGTAAAATCTAAGATTGAGAAAGTAAAACATGCAGCTATTGGCAAGCTTCGTAATGAGGGATCATATAACATTCTGGAAGAGGTACACGCAGGTGTTCTTGATGTGGCAGAGCATCCTTGTTTTGAGGCATCTTTTCGAATGCAGTTGGCAGTCAAGACCCAAATTCCGCCAAAAAAAATGAGGCAGATCCAGAATCCAAGGCTAGAAAAATGACAGGTGGAAACATAATCAGTCTTATCCCTTGTTCTTAGATATTTTTAACAGCTCGAGGATAAGAGGAGAATACAAATGGAAACTCAAATTCATCCAAGATAACTAGCAGTAAATTTCTCAAGTGACAGCTTAGCATTTGGTGAGGTGTCTTTCATCATTTTGAGGTAGAATATCAGTGGATACAGATCAGTTATAGAGCAGTTCTAGATTTTAAGAAGTTTGTTTTCATTAGCTATAACAATTCAGAGACAATTTACAGATGTCGTTTTAATTTGTTAATTGTTTTCTATTTTTGGAATGAAGTAAAGATCCCAAACCCCCAACATTTAAAACATCAGCCAAAAGATAGGAACATATCCACTTTTGTAGGCTAGAGGAGTGTGACTCATAGGGATCTAATGTCACTGTAAACTGATATATTTTGGAAGAATTGGAGGTACAGGGGTTCGACCTGTGAGGTGTTTTTCCTGTTGGCTGGAACGTGGGCTTTGCCATTCGAGAAAATGTTTTCTGTAATCATTAAATGATTGATCTGAAATGGGCATGTGTTTTACAGGATTCTTGTGCGGATGTGTTGGTTGTGTTCTTTCTCTGTTAAGTATTTTTCCTGTCATCTTTTCACTTGTTTTCAATTCTTATTGTCAGAAGATAGTAACAGAGCATAATTTATTGGTAAAATACTCTACATCTGATCTTGTGATGATCTTTATGTTTCTCCTCTAAAAAGATCAGTTAATGAATTCTTAATTGCTCATTTTCTCGCTTTTTCCTCCCCTAGTTCTTCCTCAAATCGACACCATTCAAACTTAATTCAATCCAACACTTCCACTACCTTGCCCTGTGTAAGAGCTTTGTCTAGATCTGAGAGTGAATCACATATTTAAGCTCATAACCCATTTGCCCAATGGCCCTCCTTGTTGTCCCAAAATAACCATTTAAAAACCCCAACCCCATACTTTCATAGCTAGCCTAACATCCATCCCATACAAACAAAGTTAAATAAAAAAGAGTGAGCCCTCTCTGAGTCTTGGAGGGATAGATCCAAGACTCCAAGTGGTTTGAGGTTACCTTTGTGACTGCCTCTGCAGCCTTGGGCAAATTACAGAGAGTTAACATTTTGGTGACTCCACTAGGGACAAGCTTTTGAGTTCTCTAGAAAATATATCAAGTTCAGATTTGACTTCTGATGGTCAACAGAAGACAAACACAGGAAGGTTATACCATTCACATGGCGACTCCATTGTTCAAGATCCCAAGCTTCAAAGTTCACAAGTGACTTCACTGCCGAAGAATCTATATTTCAAAGCCTTGATGATGTTTCAAGATGACAGGGTATGTGGAAAATCCTATATCTTGTGAAGCCATAGAAGAATTCAAGGGTAATTTAGCAGAATTTCACATTGACAAAGACTTTTTAACAATTGTGTTTCGTATTTTGGAATCGAGTAAATTTTCCCCTAAAAGTAATTTTTTTTTTCTTGAGCTAGTTGTTGAAAAGTTCGAAAATGGTATTGAACTTTTGGATTCTCAAATTCAGTCATATAATTTCCTAGATCTCAAAGAATTCTTGGAAAATCTTCCTTCTCCAAAGCAAGAGGAAATCGTACTAACTGTTGATTTACAGATTGATGATGATTATGTTTTCAAGTATAAGGCTGAAGTTGTAGATGCGGGGTTTAATTTTGAGGATGCAACTGATCAACTAGTCATTGAATATCTAGAAGCAAATATCATGCATCGTGTTTTAATTGATCCTATAGTGGATTACATGGAGATTCATGTTATCTTGAGCTTTAAAACATGTTTTCCCTATAAGGACCAAAAATGCCAACAACTGCCATTTCATATTATGAGGACACATAATCAAGGTATACTTAGGGTTTCACCGACAAGTAGTCAGGTTGTCCATGTGTTTTTGCAGCTACTTGACTGGCTTCATTGTCATTTCTATATTACCTGATTCAACAAAATTATCAAGTAGATTAGGGTAGGTAGATGGGTGCAAATAAGTTCAGTACTCTGAGCATTTTTCTAGTTTCAGTTTCAGATTTCTTTTCAGTTTTTCAGTTCAAGTATGATCCAAACTTTAGTTTGTAGAGAGTTTTGGTTTTAGTTCAAGATTTTCAGCTACCAGGGATTTTGTAGCAGATCGGGTTGCACGTTGGGGAACAACCCAATGGATAAGGCATTGATTATCAAGTTCCCAGAGATTAGTGGTTCTAGACACCTCCTTCGGAGCTATCTTCCCCAGGTGGATCCTATGTTAGAACCCTATATAATAGGGAATCAGTGTTCTGACTAATATCTATGTTTTTCAGGCATTATGCTTTTGTTCACGACACACAACAAAGGTGTAAAAGTGACATAAATTTCTCAATTCACCTCAAATGTTATCACACAAGAGTTTTTGTTTTCGGTGGTTAAAGAGTAGCGTTTCACGTTATGATAGCTACCGAAAGTGAGAGCTTTCGGTTGCTTAGAACCCATTTTTTGTGTACCTCTAGCCACCGAAAGCATGTAGCTTGTTTAAAAAAATTGTCCCCTCGGTCTGAATGAAGAATGTTCTGTCTTGTATATCAAAATATAAACTGTTTGAATTTTTTTTCCAAAAGGTATATTGGCCGAGGGCCAATCTTCCAGTACTCAACACCGAGACTTAGCACCTTTCACAAGCCTACAACAAACATACAAGCCGGGGCCAAACACAAGACTCCAGCTCCACGCAACCTGTCACACAACAATGCAACACACAAGACACGGGTTATAACAAAAAACATGCAAGCCAATGCCCAAACGCAAGGCACCAAGCAAAAAGAAAATAAAAACCCGAGATCAAATCCAGAGGTGTCAAACAAGCATTGGGTTACTCAAGTGGTAAAGAAGGGCAGGTATTAAAGCTCCCAGTTATGAATCCAATGAAGCCCACGGGCCCAACATTCATGTCAAGCGCCAAGTCACATGTCCATTGTTAGAGACCGAGACCGAAGTAAAATGTCAAATGAGAGCTCGGTGATCTAAACGTGTCTAGCATGCGGGAAAAACAATTGTGCAAGCATGGAAGACAACGGTTCCCATAATGTAAACTTTCCTCCTAGAATGGAGTGGGTAGAAATAGACACAACAACACCTTTCGAGTCAGTTAAAGTTGTTGTTACCTTGTTTCGGGAGGGATCTTTTGGAGATAAAGCCGATGGAAAAAGACTTAAGCTTCCTAATGGAGAGAGGTGCATAGCTAAGGAGACATAACTTCATCGAGCGAAAAAGGAATTGGACAAATTCAAGGAACAACTAAAGAATTCAGAAACTACCAAGGCTCAAGTCCTGGTTGAGTTGGAAGAGGCCAAAAAGTCATGGAAGATTTAACTCAAAAACTGGAGAAGGCAAAGGAGTCTAAAGAAAGGGCCAGTGAAGTCACTGAAATAGCTAGGCTTCATGCAGAGGAGATAGACCCTACAAATACCAAGATGTCCAAGGAAAGTAATACAGTTTGGCAAGCAAAGCTTAATATTGTAAGAGAAAGTCACATTAAGGCCATTGATGAGTTGGATGCTGCTAAGCAAGAGCTCAGAAAAGTGAAACAAGAACTTGCAGCTTCCATGGAAACAAAGGCATTGGCAGTCAAATAGGCAAAAGAAACAACAATTGCAGCAGAAATGAATACAAGGATGGTGGAGGAACTTAAAAAGGAGATTGCTACAACTAATGAATCACTTGTCCTTGTTAAATTGGCTTGCATTGAAGCAGAAAAGGAACGAAACAATATTCTAGCTGAGAAGGATGTTGAAGCACAACAAGCTGCAGCAACAATAGAACAAAGCAGGAAGCAATTGGAGGCTTTAAGGAAATAAAGCAGTGCTACCAAGTATCTGGAGGCTAAGTTGGCTGCTACTATGACTGCTATGGAAAATTTAGAAAAGGAGATAATTTTGGAAAAAGAATCCCAGTCCAAGGTTGCCAAAGCATTTTCTAATGCTAATGATATACTAGCTAAGGTAAAATTTGATATTGAGAAAGTAAAACATGCAACTATTGGCAAGCTTCGTAATGAGGGATCATATAACATTCTGGAAGAGGTACACGCAGGTGTTCTTGATGTGGCAGAGCATCCTTGTTTTGAGGCATATTTTCGAATGCAGCTAGCAGTCAAGACCCAAATTCCGCCAAAACAAATGAGGTAGATCCAGAATGAGGCAGATCCAGAATCCAAGGCCTGCAAAATGACTGGTGGAAACAGAATCAATCTTATCCCTTGTTCTTAGATATTTTTAACAGCTCGAGGATAAGAGGAGAATACAAATGGAAACTCAAATTCATCCAAGATAACTAGCAGTAAATTTCTCAAGTGACAACTTAGCATTTGGTGAGGTGTCTTTCAACATTTTGAGGCAAAAGATCAGTGTATACAGAGAAGTTACAGAGCAGTTCCAGATTTTAAGAAGTTTTTTTTTATTAGCTATAACAATTCAGAGACAATTTACAGATGTTGTTTTAATTTGTTAATTGTTTTCTATTTTTGGAATGAAGTAAATATCCCAAACCCCTAGCATTTAAAACATCAGCCAAAAGATAGGAACAGATCCACTTTTGTAGGCTAGAGGAGTGTGACTCATAGGGATCTAATGTGGTCGTAAACTAATATATTTTGGAAGAATTGGAGGTGCAGGGGTTCGACCTGTGAGGTGTTTTTCCTGTTGGCTGGAACGTGGGCTTTGCCATTCGAGAAAACTTTTTCTGTAATCATTAAATGATTGATCTGAAATGGGCATGCTTTTTACAGGACTCTTGTGAGGATGTGTTAGTGGCGCTCTTTCTATGTTAAGTATTTTTCCTGTCATCTTTTCACTTGTTTTCAATTCTTATTGTCAGAAGATAGTAACAGAGCGGAATTTATTGGTAAAATACTCTGCATCTGATCTTGTGATGATCTTTATGTTTCTCCTCTAAAAATATCAGTTTATGAATTCTTAACTGCTTATTTTCTCGCTTTTTCCTCCCCTAGTTCTTCCTCAAATCGACACCATTCAAACTTAATTCGATCCAACACTTCCCCTACCTTTCCATGTGTAAGAGATTTTTCTAGATCTGAGAGTGAATCACATATTTAAGTGCAGACCCCATTTTCCCAATGGCCCTCCTTGTTGTCCCAAAAAAACCATTTAAAAACCCCAACCCCATACTTTCATAGCTAGCCTAACATCCATCCCATACAAACCAAGTTAAATCGAAAAGAGAGAGCCCTATCTAAGTCTTGGAGGATTAGATCCAAGACTCCAAGTGGTTTGAGGTTACCTCTGTGACTGCCTCCACAGCCTTGGGAAAATTACAGAGCATTAACAAGTTCTTTTTTACAAGAGCCGTGAGAGGTGTTGCAGTCTTGCCATAATTCTTAACAAACTTGTGATGATACCCTTTTAAGCCCATAAATCCATGCAATATTTTGAGAGTCTTTAGGTGTGGTCAGTCTTGCATAGCTTCAATATTTTTCAGATCCACCCTAATGCCATCCTTTCCAACCAAATGACCCAAGTATTCTACTTCTGAGTCACCAAAAGAACATTTAGACTGTTTCAGGAAAAGTTTGTGCTGAGAGAGTAGATGGAGAACTCGATCCACATGAGTAAGATGATCTGTCCAGGTTTTCCTATAGATTAGGATGTTATCAAAGAAAACTAATACAAAATGATGGAGAAAAGGATGGAAAACATGATTCATGAGGCTTTGGAAGGTGGAGGGGGAATTACACAAGCAAAAGGGCATGACCAAAAACTCATAGTGGCCCTCATGAGTTCTAAAGGCCATCTTGGGAATGTCTGCCTCCTTTATACATATCTGGTGATAGCCCGAGCGAAGATCAAGTTTATCATAAATGATTTTAGGGGCTAAATTTCACTCATGGGCTAATTTTCCATGGTTTTTCCAAAAACGAGATTCACCATTTTAAAAATGATTCACTCAAATTCTATAGGATAAAATTATTTTACCTTAAAAATAGCCAAAATTTTATAAAAAATATATAAAATCGTTATAAATTTGAATATTTTTACAAAAATATCGCCAAACATTTATAGATGGCATATGAAGGATTAGTAATATTCGCCAATGTTTCTATATTTTAAAATAAATTTCCATCCTTAAAATCATCCCTGAAGTTTAGTAAAGAATTGGGCGCCACTCAATTCATCCAAGAGGTCATCAATGAGAGGAATGGGAAATTTGTCTTTAATGGTTAGTTTGTTGAGGGCATGGAAGTTAGGACACATTCTCCAAGAACATTCTTTCTTCATGACCATGACTACAGGACAAGAGTAAGGGCTCGTACTAGGGAAGATAACGCATGCAGTAAGGAGTTCCTGAACCATTTTCTCAATTTCATTTTTTTGTGAAAAGGGATGGCGATACAAACAGATATTGGGAGGAAGGCTTCCGGGTATAAGGGGAATAGAATGATCATGAACACCACGAGAAGGAGGGAGTCCTTGGGGAGTGGAAAATACCATTTGGTGTTTAGAAAGGAGGGCTTGGAGGTCTTCCGACACCGGGGGTGTCTCTATTTCTTGTATGGCATAGAGTTGGGCAATGACACCAAAATGACCTTTTTTGAGCATCTTTTCCATGTGATGGGAACTAATGACCTCAGATGAACCAACCGTGATTCCTTGGAATTTATATTTGTGGCCTTCCTGGTCAAATTGCATGGTTAATGCCTTAAAATCCATGAGAATGGGACCCAAAGTCCTTACCCAGTTTGCACCCAACACAATGTCACAACCGCCTATGTTGATAGCAAGCATATGGGATTTTAGGTGGTAGTCACCGATTTGGAGACACACATTTTCACAGCACCCTCCACATTTCATGGAACTAGCATTGGAAATCATGATTTGAAAATTGTTGATGGTATGGATGTAGCAATGAGTTTCTTGGGCAATGTGGTGATGAATAAAATTATGGGTGCTTCCACTATCAACCAGAATGATGACCTTTCGATGCTTGATGTAACCGATTAACTTGAGGGTTTGGGGGGCGGAGAAGCCAATGAGAGCATTGAGGGAAATGATCAGTTCGACTTCGGAAGGTTCTGAGGGAGGGGTTATGTCAGTGATTTCAGGTGACTCAGGCACAAGGGGAGTTTCAACATCCTCTTCCGAAATATCCTCAGATATGGCCATAAAAAGATTTTTTTCCTTACAATTGTGGCCCGAGAAATATTTGTCATCACAATTATAACAAAGGCCTTTGAATTGGCATTCATCCATTTCAACCCTAGTCAATTTTTGGATCTTTAATGGGGTGGAGGGAGTAGTGGGATTTATGGGTTTAGGGCGAGGGATAAAGGAGGGTTTACGGTTTTGAGAGGATACAACTTGTTGTGCTTATTTAGCTTTTTTAGTAGCCTCCACCCAACTCGAAGGTCGAGCCATGAGGACATGGGCCCGAATATCCTCCTTGAGGCCACTGATAAAACACTCTCAAAATAAAGAATCAGTCATGCCCTCTATTCAAAAAGCCCAAGCGCTCAAAGGCAGCTATGAAGTCTTCTACTATTATTGATTGTTTCAACTTTGTCAAAAGACCCAAATGGTTGGTTTCAGTATCGAAGCATTCATAAAGCTCAGTCACAAATTGGGTCCAAGCAATATACCCTTGAGGAGAATTTTTTCTCCATTTCCACCATTGCCAATGTTCTTGATCTAGATGGAGAACACCATACTGGAGTTTGGCCAAGTCATCTATAATTCGATATAAAGAGAAATAATGTTCCATTTGGGTGACCCAACTAGTGTTATTCGAGCCATCAAATTTGGTCACATCCACCTGCGAAAGGCGTAGGTCACATTGAAAGTGATGGGCCTGAAAGGTATGGGAATGGGAGGAATGTTCACCTTCAGTCTTTGGAGGTGCATCAGAGAAAGGGTCATCTGTAGGGATCTTCAGTTAGATGTAGAGTGATGCAAAGATAGATTCAAGCTAGGTGGCCAGTTCTTGTTTGAATTCATCCATTGAGGACTGCATGGTTGTATTGATGGATGAATCGATGGAGGCAATAGTAGCACTGAGTTGTTTCACTTGTTTTTGGGTCTCGAGGAAACCAGATTGCAAGGTGTTGAAGCAAGATTCTAGGTCTTGGCTACGGGTATGGGCCATGAAGATGGGTGAACTGAAAAGGGGCGGGTGGGGTCAAAAATTTTGCCAAAAAATGATATGGATGAATTTGATAAGGGCAAAGAGATGAATCCAATGGAATAGGTCTAAAATAATGGTGAAATAATTTCCAGACTTTTTTTTTGTTTTTTTTTACATCTGCGGAGTTATACTCTGGTCTAAAGAATACTGCAGTGATGAAATCCCCAAATGATTAACCAGAAAGAAATGTGTATTTACTTGGCAACCCGAACACAGTTGCACGGCAATAGATCTTGTCTTTTTTAATTTGTTTATGTTTATGTCCCCCAAAGGTTAGGTATTCAAGGGTTCTACATACAACAGTTTTCCCTATGCTATAGCTCTCTGATATATGTGTGGGGTCCAACAGTAGTACATGGCCCAATATCTCAGGGCACTAACTAAGGAGGATAGACCGTACCCTTATCTGTACTACCTAACTACCCAGGTACTAGAGAGTATCTTCCCGAGTGTTGTTCTCGATGGCACTATAGCATTCAGGCAACCGATCGGGTTATCTAAAGAGGGCTTCAGGAAATCTAGGCCGATCCGTACACATGTGTTGTTTGATGAACAATTTCTTATAATGTATGAAAAAATATTTCATGAACATGAGGCACTCTCCATGGAACATCCACGGGTAAAACTCTCACAAAATTATGGAAAAAGAATGAATAATCCCATCAATATTAATCAATGGTCATCTCTAGTTCTACTGATCAAATCCAACCACAAACACAATCATCTCATATGTATCAAAACTTTGAGACTTTTGACTATAATATTGGCTACCTTCCGACCAAGTGACAAAATTGTCTCTTCTGCACTGAAGAACCTTGATTTACATGAAAGGGTGAAGAGATGAGGTTTCCTGCATTAAAATGGTTTTTTCTACCATGTTGCAACTCTCCATGCTCTTTGAAACCTATAGCTAGCATACACTTGTTGCAACATCTCATAAACAAATTAACATCATAAATACCATGCTTACATTGGGATTTTATGAAATAATCTAGTTGATATGAAGCTATAATGAGGAAATGGATCGCACCTTTGTGACCGTGGCAAGAAAACGTGCAAAATTGATTATTTACATGTCAAAAACGAACATTGTCCATCCAAAGGTCTCCTGGGATCTTCACCTCGTAATGCATGCCTATACCTATGTAGTCATTACACAATACTTCGTCCTCTTTCTTCATGTCATCCTATGGCTTGGGCACACTCTACCTCTACATACCTACAAAATTAGTTCATCTACAGCTTTGAAATTCATGTGTTCTCCCCATGCAGGTCTAGAATGAACTCATTTTTAAAAATGAAAATCATGGGAGGACTAACCAACATAGGTCGTTGGCATAGTGGTTAGATGAATACTATATAATGTGGTTTGTTAGAGGAGATTCAGGGGTCAAACCCCACAGATTCCTCTTTTTACATTGTTTTTATAAAAAATTTACCATATAAAAACTATATGGTATATCTATCGATCATTTTAAAAACCTCCATATATATATATATATATAACTTTTGGATAAAACTTGGGCACCCAAATTTGAAACAATAGGTGCACAGAGGTATGGGACATGACTTGTAATCAATATTTCTTTTGTTTTAGTTGTACCTTACCGTATATTGGATGTACTCTTGCCAAATTTGGTGGATTTCCCACAGATTTTGTGGGTAGTTGACCAGATTCCGTGGGACTATTGGACCAGACCAGTCGTCGGCTGATCCATTTTAATTTTTGTTTGGTTTGGAATTATCTCTACTCAGGCATTTTGGGGCTGCCACGTGGTGCCCATATATTTTTTGAGCCTATCCTAGTCAATTGCTAAGTCATTGCCTATGTCACTGCCACATCAAAGCCATATGGAACTCTTCCAAGGGGCAACGTGGCGACCTTTGGTTGGTTCCATGTGGCGTTACCTAGGGGTACCGTGTGGCACATGCCAATAGGCCCAAGTGGCCTCCAAAAAATCTCAATCCAACTGCCACGTCTCAACACTTGGTGTTTCCACGTGGCATGCCGATGTCATCAGTATGGATGTTGTTGTCACCCTATTCGGTCATGTTTAGATTTTATCTAATTTCAGAAGTTATTAAGTGTAATTGTGAAAGGGTTTATTGATAAGTCATGTATTTTAGGTATTTTAGAGTATAAATAGAGGTTATATCGAGTGATTTTGATATCTCTCATCGAACATAAGTACAAGAGAGTAGTGCACACTTATCTCGGAGGTTATTCTTCATTCATTTCTAGGTCTCTTTGGTATTTCTTTCATGAAAGAGAGTTGTATGACATTATACATGTTGGAGTAATCTATACTGAGGAAATTTTGCAGTGTTTTCTCCCCCTTGAGGGTTTCCCTGAGGATATCTATCTTTCAGTTGTGATCCTTTTTCATGTTAAATAATAATAAAACAATATAATACTTTAACTGTTGGAAAAACATAAAAATTCCAACATGGTATCAGAGAAGGCCTAAAAAATAATATTTTCCACAGATTTTTGGAAGTGTTTTGACAAAATAACTTCACCTTCCTAGGCAGGATGACTATCGACACCAAAATTGACAAGAATCTAGAAGGAGTGGAAAACTTTAGAGCATGGAAGTACAGAGTAGGCCTCCATATAGAAGAACATGATTTAGAAATATTTTTTGAGGAGGAAGTTATAGAACCAGAGGAGGATGAGGCCAAGGCAAAGAATAAAAAGAACCAGGCCATGGCTAAGAGGAATATTGCAAACTCAATCAAGGATATTCTGATCCATCATGTTTCTATATTAAAATATCCCAAGAATATGATGGATGCAATGAATATGCTATTTGAAGGAAAAAACATCAACAAAAGGATGACATTGAAGACCTAGATGAAGAATGTGAAGCTTGAAGATTCATATTCCATTCACTCTTACTTTTTGAGTGTGAACCAGATCAAGGAAAATATTGAAGCTATTGGAGACACTATTGATGAAAAAGAAATGGTGATGACCACCTTGAATGGTCTCCCAAGGTCACGAGACTCATTCATTCAAGGAATATGTTGAAGGAGGAAGCTAATAAATTTTACCAGATTATGGGAATATTGCACTCAAGAGGAAGAAAGATTGGTAGCAAGAGAAGAGAAATTGAGGGATGATGATCAAGATTTAGCTACACATAGAGGGAAAGTAAAGAGAAATAAAGGACCCTCATTCCCAAATAAGCCTCAAAAGTCGAAGAATAATTGAAGAGATTATTCAAATGTCATGTGTTTATATTGCGAAAAGTAGGGACACATTCTTGTGTTGGTTTTGTCACTTGGGTGAGCAAAATAACAACACTTGCATGTCTAGATGAGCCTGCTAGACAAGACATAAGTTTGTGAGTGGGTTAGATAAGTTAAACACATGTGAAAAAAAAAAATACAACTAAAACAACTAAGAAATAAATGTTAGAAAGCATGAGAAACTTAGAACCATGAAAATCAAATAGTGAACAAGATAATTCTACCAATGGATCAATAGATTAGTAGGCAAAACACTGTAGAGAAATCCAGGGACTTATGAGTCCCCTCTTCCTCCTTGGAAGGGATCTTGAGTTCCCTAATTGAGATCTTTTCACTCCTTACAATGGAAGAAATGAAAAATGGTGAAGACAAACAATGCCTATTCCCTCAAGAGGTGAACGAAATGACCTATTGCAATGGAGCTTGGAGGCTTCAAAGAGAAAAGAGGATTCCCAAGGAAGAATTCTTGCAGCATAACAATACCTTAAAGATATTGGTTTCTTAGTGTTGCACCTCTTTTTTCACCTAAATGAGAAAAATAAGGGTGCTTACAAGCCTAGTTGGGTTAGCTAGGAAATACAATAGTAGAGGAAATATTTAGAAGTATAAATCATAAATGATAAGCAAAGAATTAAACTAAGAACAATAAAAGAAATTAAACTAGAGTGGATAAGTACATTAGAAAAAGAAATAAACAAGACTCATGCCACCAATGGAAAGGATTGTATTAGTGGAAAGAAAAAACCAAAGAGAAAGGGAGACTTTGGGTCCCCTCTTCCTCCAAGGGAGGGATCTTGGACCCCAAAATATTGAGCTCTTCTTACAAGTAAGAAACTAAAATGAAATGGTGAAGATAATCCAAAGCACATTCAATCTAGAGGTGATATGAATGGATAAATGAAATGGTGCTAGCATGCTCTTGATGAGGAAAGAGGATCCTCTAAGAGAATATCAGTAGCATAACAATACAAATGAATTCCTTGAAAATATGGTGCACCCATGGATTCCTTTTATAGCATAGCTTTAAGGCATTATGCAACCAGTTCTTAGTGTGAATAAGGGGCCCTTTAGGGCACCTTTAGGTCTTTGACTAGCCCCCTAGTCGGATTCAGTCAAGATTTGGATGTCAAATCGACTTGGAAGCTGAACCCAAAGTGGGTGGAAGGCTAACCAATATCATAAATGTGCCATTTTGAGTGTGCACAATTTTTTTCATCCACAGTCACACATCGAGTGCATGTGCATTTTTCCGACGTTACCTGACTATTACATGTGCGCATACGCCTTCTGTATTTTTAGCGCATGCTGATTTTATTGTTGGTTGTATAGTTTTGGACCTTTTGGAGATGAATTTTTGGTCCATGAGTGAAATAATGAATGTTTTGAAGATGTTGGATTCCTGTAACCATTTGTGTATGAAATTTCTATGATAACATGTGCCCCCTGATGTGTGAGGTTAGGAGCATATGTATAGCAGAAATACATCAATGTTTCTTCTAATGAGAGTACCTGTGTAAGAAAGAGTGTTGTGGGGAGTGTCAAGAGAGACCCATTGGAAGGAGAGGGGAACCTGTAGGACCCAAGCATTTCCCAAGGTGTGGAAAAAATTAAAGCTGTGTACAAACAAGGCAGGCATGCCCCATGCTCATGTCATGTAACTCAAAAAGATGTAATAAAGTAACTGAAGCTGTGTGTGTATGTAGATCACTGCAGTGCCCTTCGGGGCGGTTTGATAATAAGAGAGGACAATTATGATGGTGAAAAAACTCTGAAAAATGTAAGGACATCGGTGAGAAGTGTCGATAATCTATAGACATTGATAGTCTATCAAATTTCAGAGGTCTTTGGCTAAGATAAAATAATTGCAATAGTCGCAAAGTAAGACCCACCGTAACTTGAGATAGTGTTGAAGTCAAATGTTATGGGGGTCAATGACAACAGAGAACAATGGTGGTTTTCCCTGTGCCATATGAGACTCCTCATTGTAAAGGTAATGAGAGTTAAGATACTGTCTCCCTTCTGGAAACTATGATGATGTCGAAAGAATGGGAGACATGACTCCAAGAAGCAAAGGGCTTCCTGAAATCCATTGGATGAGATCAGGAACTAATGAGGTACATGGACAAAGTCAAAATGCAGTGAGACTCAAGACTTCCTTTGGTTGGGGAGATATGAAAAGTGGCAGGAATCGTAAAACTAAATCTAGCATCAGGGGGACGACTAGAAGAGGGTGAGGTGTGCTAGAGGTGCAAAAAAATGGACAAACACAGAGATCAAAAAGGTGTATGGATTGTAAGATACTCAGGGTTTGTGGCTAATGTCATGGATGAGAGGAAGTGAAAGATGCCCCAACCAAGGGAAATAAGGTTTTCTTTGCCGAAAAAAAGGAAGGTCGCTAAAGGCGACAACATAAAGCTATTTAAATGTGAGGAAAAAGGTTTTGTACAATTACTGAAAGAATAAAGAATGAGCTGGGATGACTGTGCAGATACAGAAATGGGTGCCCCAATGTAATATGGCTTGGCCGATGATGGTGCAAGTTGTTTGGGAAACAAGTGGAGGGTGAGGGCCCCATAGGTGGGTTTTTGTATTGAGGGAAATGGATGGAGGACAATCTACAGATGGTCAAACTGATGGTGGATGAAATGGATGGTTAATGATACTATGGGGGTGCAGTTAAAATAGAACCATGATGAAGTAACTCGAGATTCCATTTGGGCAGGTTAGTAAAATGAGGAGAAGGAGTATGTGGTTGGTTCTCGACATTATGTAAGACTATTGGGAGTCCCATCCCTAAAGGGTGAAAACAACATGAGTGTGACAACTCATGTGGAGGAGAGTGCTACCAGGTGACAGTACTGAAATGCAGTGGATGTGATAGTACTGCAGATCCAGATATAGGGATCCTAGAGGAAAATATCGGAGGGTGTGACTGGGAGATGCATTTTGATATTTAGAGGGAATGACTACATGCCAATGCCGATAATATACTTGAAAGGATACTGTTGAGGTGTAATAATGATCAGGTACCTGCACACATGAAAACTGAATACTCGACGTGAAGAATATCTAAAGAGAAAGATCATATAGTAGTTATTCAATAATGTAAGCATGCGTACCTGAGATTATGAGAAAAATGTCCCCCGGGGGTTGAGGATGGAAAATGGCCCAGGGAATGGAATTATGTAGGTAATGGGGTCCTGATCCCGTGGCTGAAAATGGATCGAAAAACGGGTGCCCGGAGGTCCGAGAATTGAGTCTGGAAGTTTGGAAAAATGGATGATATATAGTTGTAGGGCCCACAAAGACACCTCATTTGTACCTGCTTCCTTATTGAGTGGACGAGAAATTTTAGAGGAGATTTGGATATTTAGGGAGTTCGAGGCAGTCGATTCAAGATCAAAGAGATTCAGGTTAGTTGTCGTATCCTCCTGCATAGAATTAGGGTTTTTGTTTTTGGGCAGGGCCCAAGCGGCTGAAGCGAGATTCTGTGTCCAATGACTAGCTCCGTCGGTGTAACCGATGTGGTAGGCCAATGGAGGAGGCATCTATAAATAACAAAAATCATAGATTAGACATGAGGTATGGAAGAAAGAAGATTTAAAAACTCTACAAAAATGTAAAAAATGAAATAGTCTAATGTAGAATGGCTATGCTTAGGTGTAAAATATCTTCAAGTACAACCTGTTGACAGTTTCTTTGAGATGGTGGCCTTCGGAAGAGGCCAGAATGTATGCGCCTTTAGTGAGGCAATGTTGGATGATGTAAGGTCCATGCTAAAGTGACTTGAATTTTCCATGGCCGAGGGTATTGTGAGTGATATCATAAGCAAGGACGAGGTCGCTTTGATTAAATGAGAAAAGGTTGACATGGCGATCAAAGGTGGATTTTGACCATTTTTTGGCTGCCTCATTGTTTTATAATGAAGATCGACGATCCTCATCTAGGGACTCTAAGTTCAGAAAATGCTTCTCCATTGGGGAAGTGTCGGGTAATAATGCAACAATGGTGCATAAGGTGGGAATTTTGCACTTGATGGGAAGAGTGGCCTCGACCCCGTGGACTAGATGAAAGGGTGTGAAACTGGTGGCAGTTTTCACGGTCATGTGATAATCCCATAGCGTGAAAAATAACATATGATGCCAATTGGTCTTATGTTTGTTAACCATGCACTAGAACATGGTTTTGAGGACCTTGTTGACTGCTTTGACCTATCCATTTGAATGAGGGTAGTATGGGGAGGCAAACTCGTCGGAGAATCCTAAAATGGATGAGAGTTCAACAAAAATATCATTCTCGAAATGTTTCCCGTGATCAGAGACTAGTTGTAGTGGTACTCCAAAATGGGAATGGATGTGGTTAAAGAAAAAACACACTATAGTGTCAACGATGTTGTTAAAGGTAGGCATGGCCTCAACCCACTTGGTGAAGTAATCGACTGCAACGATGATGTATTTGTGTGCATTGTCGGATGGACGGTTGCAAGTTATGAAGTCTATGCCCCATTTGCAAAAAGGGTCGACAGTAATGACCAGGTGTAAAAGAGCAGGTGGTGCTCGTGCTTTGTTGACATAAAGCTGACATTTTTCACATCACTTCACAGCGTGGGTGTAATCATGAAACAATGTAGGCCAAAAGTAACCAGTGTGAATGATTTTCTAAGCAGTGGACATCCCTGAGAGGTGGCCCCCACAAGCGCCACTGTGGCAGTCATTCAAGAATCGATCGACCTCATCGATAGTCAAACATTGGTGAAGTACAGTGTCAACCCCTCACTGATATAAGATATCACCGATAAGTAGGTAGTAGGAAACCTGGTGAAGAATACATTGACGATCGTCTCAGGAGAGGTGGCTTCCTAATTTTTGTGTTCGGAGGTAGACGAGAAGATCATCGTACCAAGGGTCATTCGAAGGGATGTAAAAGAGATGTTCATTGGGGAAGTCGGTACTGACATGGGTATTGGTAGTATCGGAGGGAAATGTCATGATGAATTCGGCGAGGACAAGGGATTTCTTACTCTTGGGTGTTGAAAATTCGAGGTCGTACTCCTGGAGGATGACGATCCATCAGGCAAATTTACTGTTAATTTTTCGGTGACTGAGCAAGTATTGCATGGGGTTGGAATCTGTTATGACTTTGGTAGTTCAAAGAAAGATGTAATAGCACAATTTATGGACTGCGAGGATAATTACAGGGGCCAATTTCTCTTCGTGATTGTATTTCAAGGGTGTCCCTTAAAGATTTTTACTAATGTAGTAAATGACATGCTAACAATCATCGTCCCCTAGTTGGACGAGAACTCCTGCTACCGAGATGGCTGAGGCTGAGATATAGAGGATGTAATCACAGTTATAGTCAGGTGGACTAATCAACAGGGCGTTGGAGAGGGATGCTTTAAGATCATCAAAAGCGGTTTGGGCATGTTCGTCCCATTGGAATGGGATATTATGACGTAAGAGGTGAAGGAAACCATGTGCTTGAGTGGTGTAATTGGGGACAAAGTGGCGTAACAAGTTAGCTTTTCCTTGTAGGCTCTGTAGTTGGCGTAAATTCCATGGTGGGTGAATGTTCGTGATGGATTGGACCTGGAGGGGGTCAACTGTAATGCCACGTTAGGAAATGGTAAACCTAAGGAGGCACCCAGCAGTGACATAGAAGATGTAGTTGAGGGGATTCAAGTGAATGTTGTACTGACAACACCGTTGAAAGATCATTCGTAAATCATTGATATGCTGAGTGCATTTTTTGGAGCAAGCGGTGAGATCGTCCAAGTAGGCGAGAATGATTTGAGCCAAATCATGAAAAATGCATGTCGTGATGCATTAGAAAGTGTCTCCTGCGTGCTTGAGGCCAAAAGGCATGAAACGATATGCAAAAGTGCCCAAGGGGGTAGTGAATGCGGTTTTGTACTGATCAGTTGGGTGAATTTGAATTTGGTTTTAGCTAGAGAAAACATACATGAAGGATAGAGCCTCGTGACTGGCGCAATCATCGATAAAGGGAATTGGAAATTTGTCTTTGGGATAGGCGTGATTGAGATCGTGAAAGTCTGTATAGACGCGGATAGTGACCTATTTTTTGTTGACAGGGATGGGGTTGGAGACCCATGACGTATATGCGATGGGGTAGATGAACCTTGCAACGCGTAATTTGTCAATTTCAGCCCTGATGGTCGTTGCTTTGGATGGCTGTAGTAGACGTTGTTTTTGACGGACAAGTGTGATATCAGACCAGGTGTCTATACGATGTTCGACAATAGAGGGATCAAGGCCAGGCATCTCTGTGTATGACCAGGCAAAAATATCCCCGTATTCCTAGAAGAGAGATTTGTAGGTGGTGATTTTTTCAGGAGAGCATGTGGCGCCAATGGTGATTTCCTCTATGACCCTAGATTTGATGAAAATATTGATTTTGATGGTGGGGGAAATATTGGCCATATTGCCTTCTTCAAAAGCGTCTGGGGTAGGGATAGGGTTATTGAACCAATCTATATGCCCTGATGGGAGAAAATATTTTGTTTCGACTGCATATATGGGGTTTTGGTCAGGAGGCTTGAAGGCTTCCTGTGAAGGAAAAAATGCTCTGTGGTGGAGCTCATCCCATGGGCAATCAGGTTTAGTTAACTCCTCAAGGATGTCTTCGTCGCAGTGAAACTGTCGAAAATATAGGGGATCGAGAGGAGTAAATTTGGTGACAGTCATCGTGGGGTTGTTTTATGGTGGTGATGATTTAGAGGGGGTATTGCAAGGAGTTTGCGATGGTTCACTCGACATAAACCAAATATCGAGATATTGTGGGTTGAAAATGGTAGTTGGGCGTAGAATTTCCGTGGGGAAATGAATTGGAGAATTGGGGGGATTTGGGGGATTTGGGAGCAAATCCTCATATAAATCATCCAGGAACCATGAGGGAGTAGGGAGTGCCTTAGGTTCCAGCGAGAATATATGAACCAGATCAAGTGATGGGGTAGGGGTACTCTAGTTCTGCTAGCGGGGGGGGTGTAAGGTTTTGAATAAGTGTCAATTGGCGATGCTTGTATTCAATGATCATAGGAAATTGATATGTGAAATGATCAAGTGATTCACATAGAGAGAAAGGACATATCATATGTTCATTGACTGAGGTCGTGACATAATGGATGTCGGTGACATGTGTTGGGGTGGGTTCTTGCTGAAATATCTGGTGTATGGTTGTTAGCATCTATTGGAATTGAGTTAACGTTGGACAATGGTGTGTGTAATGGCCATATTCTAAACAGATGGCGCATGCGAATTTGGTTTGCAGTCCTTTGCTACTTATGTTTGGGGAGATAGTGGCAGTACTGGATGAAGCAATGAATAGTGGTGGTTCTCGAGGGAGTTGAATTAGATTGTGTATCTCGGAGAGAGATGGGTACTTGTTGGTGGGGTGTCCATCTTTCTCGCATAGTGCACAGGGAGGTTAGACATGTGGGGGAAGTGGAATGGTGGGATCTTTCTTCTTCCATCTTCCCCTAGCCGTAAGAATGGTGTTAGTGACTGAGGGTGTGGGGGGTTGTGGCAGGAGTAAGTATGGGAATCTGCATGGGTACTCCTTCTGTTTGGGGAGGGAGGGATGATTGAGGGACCTGTTTTGGTGGATCGAGATACCATACTAGACTTTCCAACACCATATTTTGGAGGGTAAGTGTTGCGGCTACATGGAATGCTTGTACGCCTGGTGGAGGTTACAAGAAGGGGATTTGGGTAATTGATTGGGGGACTGCCTCCCAAACTGAGATATGGCCCTAGGGGAGGGGGAGATCAGGAATGGGTAGAGTTGAACAAGTTCCAGGAGATTCCTGAGGGAGGAGTTATGTGACAAGTGGGATGTCAAAGATGAAAGAGGCCTCGGTGGGAGGGAGAGTATCTTCAGTTGTTGTTTCGTTGGTGGAGAAAACACATACTTGTATTGAGGGATAGATGAGTGGTGGTGCTCCATTGTATGTACCTAGAAAGGATGGGTCCTTAAAAATTCTGAGGCCCATCTCGATGAGTGGATAGGCATCTGGATTAGTGCAGAAAAAAGGGAGGATGTTAGCGATGTTGGATGAAGGGTTAGGATCATAATGTGATACTTGATCGATGGTAATGATGTTTCTGTTATGGGGAAACATCATGGTTCAGAACATAGAAGAGGCGAAGACCTTCATAGCATACATGTAGCTACATCCAAACAAGATATCGTAATCGAGCGGGGCATCGATAACCTCAATGTCAATAAGAATGGCTTTCCCCCCGAGTTCGACAGGGACATTTTGGAAGATCCCCTTGGGAGAAGAGGGTCGTCTGTCGTAAGCCCTCAGAGTAATGGTGGAGGGTAATGGATCTGGAGAGCCAAGTTTCTGCCAGATGGTTTTGGACATGATGCAAGTGGATTCACCTTCATCAATAATGCAGTGGTGGAGTGTGATATTTTGGATTTTAACCGGTATTTGAAAAGCAAGAAGAGCGGGGAGATGAGGTTCTCCACTGTTGAGATCAAACGTGATGATTCGAGTATCGACAGGGTCGACTGCCCCTAGAGAGAAAAGTAATGACTTCCGTTGAGTAGGAAAGGTTTGAAGAACTTATAATACTGACATGGAAGCAGGGGATTGTGCCAAGTCATCGACCAGACTATAATTGTGGGTTGCCATAGCTTGAGGTTTGTTGACATTCCTTCGTAATTGGATGCGAGGGATGCGAAGAGGTGTTTCAGTATTAGGGTATGGAATCATCCTAGGTGGGCCAGTTTTGACTGCACTGGCCTCTGAGGGAGTGGGAGTAGGGTCAGAGGGTGCACGGTATTGATGAATGCGCATTTGTAGAAGGACTTCTTCCGCACTAGTTGGGAGTATAGTGTGATCTGTAGGAGGTCCTGGGTTGGCGTATTGTCCCATATGTGGTGGGGTTGGATGCATCTCATGTTGGGTGTTCATTGCCCCTTGATGTGGTATGGGGTTTTGTAACACATCTGGGGTGGGTTGTTGCACATATTATTGTGGGGCCTGCTAGGGAGCAGGCGGTACTGAGGGATGTTGTCCATTTCCAGATTCTTTCATCCATTTGAAGTCCGCAATTTGGGGGAAATGGTGAGTATAATGTCCATACTCACTGCAAAGGGCACAAGGGAAGTTTGTCCAAATATTATTTTTTTTCTTCCCTTGGCATTTGTATTTTATTTCCCCCTTGGGGGTTCTGGTTTCCCCCGACAGGTTGGTTTTGGTTTCCTCCTGGTTCAAGATTATTATTGTTTTAGTTTTTCCCTTTATTTCTGTCATTGTTCGACTAATGGGATGGATTAGCCGTATTCAGCTATTCAAAATTTTTATACTACTGAATGGGAGAGGGTTGAAAAAAATTAACCCAACATGTGGTTGTCTTTGTGGTGAAGGAATGGGCTGGGGGGGGAGCAGGGAATGGAAAGTATAGATTATTCTGTGGTAATGATCCATAGGATGCATAGGAAGGCGTGATGCTTTCACTAGTTCTTATGGTGTAAGCAAAGGTAGAGTGGGTACCAGAACTAGGTTGGGTCGCGAGGCGTATTGTGGGTGCTGGCAGTGATCCGTTGGTGGGTGGAGGAAAGGTCAAGGGGTATGGTTGTGAATAAGGGGTAGTATTATAATAAGGGGGTCCATCATATGTTGGTGGATATTGAGGTGTTCCATACATCAATGGTCGTTGGGGGTGTGAATTGTGGTGTGTAGTGGTACCAATCAATCCATCTACTAAGTGAGACATCCCAGGTTTGTCCTAGCTGAATGGCATGGGTGTCGGGGCATCAGGTAGTACCATATACAAGTACCCTGACTGTGAGTAAATGAGTTCAAAGTGTTGGTCCTTGCTAATGGATTCTTCTTCAGACTAGGGGAAGGTGGCGGCCACATCTTTGGCAAGGAGGGAAACAAGTGATTTGAGGAACCAATTGAGACATTGTTGTGGAGTAGCTTAAGATTTGTAGAGACTACGTTGCCGACACCATTTTTGAATGCGGTTAGTGACATGCATGGCAAAGGTTGGTTTAAATTATGAGATTAGTTTGAGGCAATTTTCATGATGAATTGGTAGTTGAAAGAAGGTCAAGAATGCTTTGTCCAAGGATTCAAAGGTCACATGGGACCCATATTTTTCTTATACATACCACTTAGTTGATGGGCCAGTGAGTTTATGTTGAAATAACCTCAATTGGATGGAATCATCCATGATGCTGTTTGAAGAGAACCATAAGTGGAAGTTCATGATATGGTTGGTGAGATCCTCTTTCGCTTTCCCTTCAAACTTGGGGATGTCTAAAGGTAGTTTGGTAGGCATTGCAGGCCATGTGGGGTTGTGCAATATAGGACCATTCGTGAGTTTAGTCAGATATGATATGTTGAGGGAAGCCAAGTATGACATCTGAGGTGGTGGCGGAGGATTAGTTCCAGCCATGGTGTGAGTGTTTTGTGTACCTAACCTTGAGGGGAAATAGGTGGGTTTGTACTTCCCCCTTGAGAAGAAGTTGGCCCCTCGCTTCCATGTAAAGGAGAGTGTGGTGATGTTTGACCTTGGGAAGTGGACCCAAGAAAAGTGGAACCAAGAAACGTTGATCCCAAGATAGTAGTACTCAAAGGGGTGTGGGAAAGTATGGCCGATGAGTTGGGAAGACTAGGAACTCCCCCTAGAATGGGAGGGAGATTTAGCAAGCGTCTGGAATGATGGGGATTATGTGGGTCCCCTATGATGTCTGAATAGCAAAGTGGATGTGTGCAAATGGTGATGGTAGAAATTAATGAGCAAGATACTTTGTATAACTTGGACCTTCACAATATATCTCACAATCATATGTAATCACAAGAAAAACATACATAAATCAATTGATAAAGAAGCATACATGTGGGTAAGTGGATTTTGTCTACCTAGGAGAACAAAGAAAACAAATTCTGTGTCCTAAAAGACGTAATGTCCTTCCTCTCAAATAGCACTAGACCTTCCAATAACACTCAACAGTGGGGTATGAAGCCACTAGAAGAGGAACTAGTGAAGGATGAAGTAATAAGTTATAATGAGGGGTAGAGGGTGAATATCCCGAAAGAGATGATGATATTTCCCAATATCCACACAAAATCCAATCAAGGTGCACTTGCAGCCCACAATTGCCACCTGGGTAGGTGTCCTAAAATTTGGTTAATAGGTACCTTGGTCAAAGTGCGACATTTAGATTTTCGACCTAAGCAATGGGTTACGGGATGGATCCCATCAAAGAAGTGGGTGCCTCAAGGGGGGATGCAAAGAACAACCGGACCTCGGCCTTCAACCCTTCACAGGTTTCTCTCTACCTTATGGTGTTAGGAACACTTGAATTGGATAATTTTAAAGTTCCCTATTTGACAACTTCTATTGTTTGAAGATGTGAGAACCAGATAACGAGGAGTTATTTGGATGTCTATCCACGAAATCCTACCTAGACTAAAAAAAATCTTTCGGCACCTCCTATGGAGGAAATATTAGTGAGTTTTTAGAAATTTTTTGGATGTGGTTGTTTAAGAGATTGGGGGTGTGAGACAATCTCATTGAAATTAAGTTGGAGTGGATAGTTTTGTCAAGAAAAGGGTGGGGTGTTTCAGAATCCCGTTGGAGGAAACTTACTTCAACCTCCACGTTTCGATATGAAAAATATGTGAGTGAGTAGTGACTTTTGTGTGTGATCAAGTGAAAGTATGCCAATATTTTTTAATAAATTAGGTGTCACCTTGCTGCATGTGTACTTTTCTTGGTCCTTTCAAGTATTGATTACCTAATTAACTAAATCTCATTGGTACAACCTTGCAGAATTTAAAAGTCCCTAGGAAACTAGCATGTGGACATGTGGGTCCTTACTATTCCTTTAACTCCCTAATGTGATTTAATCTAAGAAAGCTTTGAAACTATCCCATATTGTGCATATGTGGGCATGTATGGGCCCATTACAAAACCTTTAAACTTCCCTAGTGATTTAATCGAAGAAAGTAAACCTTAATCACTATCCTATATTTGTAGCATGTGGGCATGTATGGGCCCATTACAATCTTAAGATGTGTTTGAAAAATAAACTAAGAGGAGTCCCGAGGGGACTATTGTCCTCTCCTAATTATTTTATCTTTTTAAGGGAGATGACATTTTTCTTTAATCTCTTTCTGATTCTCAAGATCGCTTTGGGGCACGAGAGAAGAGCATACTCAATGATTGATATCCAATTTTTGGTCCCAATGCAAATTTTATATGTGATTTAAAAAATGATTCCAACTTATACTCTTAATCAAAGCAAGCCATCCATGTGGAAAATTGAAATAAAAGGATGAAATAATGATTTCAACCCCCTAAGTGCCTTTGTTTTGACTAATCCCTTTATATGGAGAGGGAATATAAGTGTGGTGCAAATTACAATGTGCATGGAATCAATTTTAAGGAGGCTATGGGCCTTCCACAGATCACAAAAAGATTACAATTAGTGTTTTTTTTCACAGGTGTGTGGGTCTAAGAATAGAGAGAGGCACTGTGAGCACCAATGCGTGAAATGAATGTGACTTATGGGCACAGGTGCACAGAAGGCACTGAGAAATACAATGGTTTTGGTGCATGTGCATTGAAGACACATATATGGGTTAAAACATGCGTGCACTGTCTATTACACGGTTGTGAAGAAAATTTCAGATGAAATTCTCTCTACTCAACTTTGAACTTGGATTTTTGCAGGTCAACTTGGATGGTCCCTACAAGTTTAAGAAACAAAAAGAAGAGCTAAAGTAACCCAAATGGGGTAGCAAATTGATACCTTTACCCAGTGGAGTTGCCAATCTGTTGCACCTCTTTTGTCACCTAAATGAGAAAAATAAGGGTGCTTACAAGCCCAGTTGGGTTAGCTAGGAAAGACAGCAGTAGAGGAAGGAGTTAGAAGTATAAAGCATAAAGGATAAGCAAATAATTAAACTAAGAACAATAAAAGAAATTAAACTAGAGTGCATAAGGACATTAGAACAAGAAATAAACAAGACTCATTCCACCAATGGAAAGGATTGTATTAGTGGAAAGAAAACACCAAAGAGAAAGGGAGACTTTAGGTCCCCTCTTCCTCCAAGGGAGGGCTCTTGGACCCCAAAATATTGAGCTCTTCTTACAAGTAAGAAATTGAAATGAAATGGTGAAGATAATCCAAAGCACATTCAATCTAGAGGTGATATGAATGGATAAATGAAATGGTGCTAGCATGCTCTTGATGAGGAAAGAGGATCCTCCAAGAGAATATCAACAACATAACAATACAAATGAATTCTTTGAAAATATAGTGCACCCATGGCTTCCTTTTATAGCATAGCTTTGAGGTATTATGCAACCAATTCTTAGTGTGAATAAGGGGCCCTTTAGGGCACCTTTAGGTATTTGACCAGCCCCCCAATCGGATTCAACCGAGATTTGGATGTCAAATCGACTTGGAAGTTGAACCAAAAGTGGGTGGAAGGCCGACCAATATCATAAATGTGTCATTTTGAGTGTGCATGGATTTTTGCGTCCACAGTCATGCATCAGGCACATGTGCGTTTTCCGACGTTATCTGACCGTCGCACGTGCGTGCGCGCCTTGTGTATTTTTAGTGCATGCTGATTTTATTGTTGGTTGTATAGTTTTGGACCTTTTGGAGATGCATTTTTGGTCTATGAGTGAACTAATGAGTGTTTTGAAGATGCTGGATTCCTATAACCATTTGCGGATGAAATTTCGATGATAACACTTAGCACACCCATGGATATTATTTATAGCATTCATACATGGAAAAATGTAATTGGTTCATAGAGTGAATAAGGGGCATTTTAGGGCACCCTCTAGCCCTTGGCCATCCCCCAAGCTAGATTTCTCTCATATATGAGTGTCAAATCGTGTTGGGGGTCGAACCAGAAGTGGTTGAGGGGGCGACAAGATCCATAAATGTGTCATTCATATAAGTGTGTGTATTTACTCATACAAAGTCCCACATTTTGTGGATAGTGAGAACTGAGGCATGTGTTGGCCTGCACACTCTGCACATTGTGCATGCACTCCTTTCGGTGATTATGCACACTCTGATTTTTGACACCAATTACATAAAAAAAAATTCCTTCTAGATGAATTTTAGTGTTGTAGGTGGACTAATTGTTGTTGGAATTGATGTTTTTGCTTAACCATTTTTGTGCAATGTTGCAAACGATTTTTTAGTGATAACATATGCACCTTGATGTGTGAGGTTAGGATCATATGTATAGATGAGATACATCAATTTTTCTTTTGCTAAGAGTACCATTGTAAGGAAGAATGAAGAGAGGATCTCCAAGAGTGAATCGTCGGAGAGAGAGGGAAAAATGTGGGACCCAAACCTTTCTATAGGGAGAAAAAAGAAAATATGTGTACAAACGAAGAAAAGATGCCCCATGCTCATGTCATGGAACCAAAATGTGAGATGGTAACTAAAGATGCATGTTTATTTAGATAACTGCAGCTCCGTTGGGGGTGGTTGATAACGACAGATGATAGTTTAGAATGGTGAACGAAATCTGAAGTGAGATAAGGATGACTGTAAGAATTGTCAATGACTCGTAGGCATTGATGGACTAAATAATTCATAGGTCTTTGGTTGGTATGGAACAACTAAAATAGTCACATAGTATGACCCACTGTAACATGAGATTTTTCTGAATTCAGATGTTATGTGGGTCAACGGAATCAGAGAGAAATGATGATTCTCTTTGTGTCATCTAAGACTCCTCATTGTAAAGGTAATGAGAGTCAAGATACTTCTTCCCTTATAGAAATTGTGTTGATGTTGACAGGAAGAGAGACGCGACTCCAGGAAGAAAAGGGCTTCGTGAAATCCATTGAGATGATATCAGGTACGGATGAGTAACATGACACTAGATATGGGGTTAAATTGTGCCAGTGGCTAACAAAGTGGAAAAACTCAGAGATCATGGGTATATGGACCTGGGATACTCGAGGTTCATGAACGATGTCGGTATGATAAGAGAGTGGATGCCCCAACAAGGGTGAAATGGGTTGATTTTCTAGGAAAAAATAAGGCCATCAAGGGTGACGACAAAAAAGATAAGTATATGCGGGAAACAAAGACTTTTTACAATTACCAAAGAAATACAAAATAATTTGGGTTGAGTGTACAGATACAGAAATGGGTGGCCTAGTGAAAGATGGCTTGGTCTGTTAAAGTGCAATTTTTTGAAAGAAAACTGGTGGAGGGTGGGGGCCCCATGGGTGGGTTTTTGTATTAGGTAAATGGATGGAGGACAATCTGCAGATGGACAAACTGATGGTGGATGAGATAGAGGGATAATGAAAATGTGGAGGTGCAGTCAATAGAACCAAGATGATCTGGTATCAAAGTCCATTAGCAAGGTTAGAAATATGATGAGGAGAAGTAAGGGGTTCATTCTCGGAAGTGCATAAGACTATCGGGACTCCCATCCCTAGGGGTTAAAATCAACATGAGTGTCAAGTTTCTAGGGGGAACTATGAATGGGACAACTCATGTGGGTGAGGTAAAGGTACTGCAAAGGCATATGTAAAGAACCTAAAGGTAAATGTTAGAGGGTATGACTGGGATATGCAATTGATTTATAGAGCGAATAATTACATGATAGTGTCGAACATATAAATGAAGGGGCTATAAGCTTGCAGAACAAGTACCTGCACACATGAAATCCAAATACTTGACGTGAACAATATCTCATGATAAAGAACATATAACAACTATTTGATAAAATTTGAACTTGAGAATGCATACTTGAACGTGACGTGAGAAAAATGCTCCTTCAGGGCCAAGTATGGATGATGACCTGGGGAATGTGAATGTGTAGATGGTGGGACTAGGATCCCGTGGCTGAGAACAGATCAGAAAAAAGAGGATTTGGGCTCCTATAATAGAGTATGTAAGTTGGGAAAAAGGGACTATATATGGTTGGTGGGTGCACAATGCCACCTCATTTGTACTTGTCATTGTTGTTGAGCTAACGATATAGTTGTAAGGATATTTGGAGATTGTGAGAGAATGAGGCTACCAATCTACAAGCGACGAGAGACAAGCTAGTGATCCTATCATCTTGCATGTTGTGAATTTCCTGGTTTGTAGGTAGGGGTTGTACGGAGGGATGTACATGGTTTTTTTAGGTTAGGGGACCACCAATGCATGGGAAAAGGGGGAATACCCACACACATGTGCACGTGTATAACTCAATTTTTTGCACATATTGTGCGGTTGTGTTTGACATGAACGCTCATGTGGGCACAAGGGATGGGTAGACAACCACACATGAGATGCACACCTATCTAACTGACAGTCACGCACTCATGCATAGTTTTTTCTCCGATAACTACGCATTAGTCCGCATCTTTGCAATGAACATCCACGCACACTTATGCACCTGTCTGGGTGAAATATGCACACTGTGGGAAAGGGTAAGGGGTTGTATTTTTTGATATTTTGATGATTTTTTCTGGATGATGAGGCCGATCAAGTTTTTCTATGTGGATGTAGGTGATCAAAAAATTTTGATAGCATGATGTCGGTGCACTGGAGAGAGTGCAATTGGGATTGTTTACGGGAGGCAGTGAGAGCGTAGCCAGGTGTTCAGAGATACTTGGCATCCTGTGGGTTGCTCAATTCCTTTGACTTCCCTCTGATATGGTCATAGGAGTTCCTGCTTTAGTATCTAATTGGGATGTGGATCACTAATTTGTAGTGCTTCATTTTTAGAGGTGAGAAACTGACATTCTCGACCATCGAGGAAGTGTCTTTCCTGACGGGGCTCCCATTCTGTGGGATGGCCCTTCCTATTGATGCCCATATGTCAGGGGAGGATCGAGTAGGTGACTTGGCAGCTCGTCACTGCACTAGGTCGAACCCTATTTTAGGTTCGTTCATCCGTATTGAGGTGATTGATGAGCTTTGTATGGAGTACATTACTACTATGGTGGTGAGGATATACAAATCCATGGGGACTCAACAGATCACTGGTGGTCAGTTGAGGGTAGTGGAGCAGGTCCTAGATGGGGACTTGTTTGCATGGGGTGTACTTTTTCACACCAATATGATGGAATAAGTGAACCGATTTCAGTGATACGACTACGGTGACTTCGAGTTTCGGTCCATTATGGTGGCCTGGTTCCTATAGAGGGTGCCTATGTTGCACCCGAGGATTCGTGTTGAGCCCACAGGGTGACGAGACCCACATTTGATATGGTGGGCCCACGTGCTATCCCAACATGGAGGTGGGGAGGGTGGCCACTATTTCATGGCCATGTTGGCACGCGTGTGGTGCCAAATTCCACAGGTGATCTTGAGATATCCATATGCGAGTATGGACTATAAACATGAACCGGATGTGATGTTGCCTCCTAGGGAGGACTGGGATCAACGAGGTATGTGTTTGTATTATGGTTTTATGTTTTGGGATTTCAATAGATAGCATTGATTATATATGTATATGGATTCTAACACTATATATGGTGTCTTTTTGCAGATGTGGGACCTCGAGGCCGAGAGGTGGAGGTGGTCGGGGAGCTGGATCACTAAGGGCTAGTTCGACCAACTCCTGTAGAGTCGAGGTTGGGACAAAGGTGACAACGAGATGATGTTGGTGTTGGACCAGTGCATGAGCCATAGGGATATGTCAGGGTGATGCTGGAGGATATGCATCGACAATTTGATCAGGTTATACAAGGTGTACCTGAGGGCATGTGGGCCCATATAAAAAATGATGAGGTCCTGGAGATGTTTGTGGGCATACTGACAAAGTGGAGGACCCTGATCTGTTAGGAAACAGTGGAGGGGGAAACGATGATTGGTCAGCTTCCTACTATACATGTAGAGCCCCCATATGGTAGGGATACTTGTTGGCCCTTGGTTATGTATTAAGGAAGAAAAAAAAGATTAAGGAAGAAGAAAGACGAAGTACGCGCTATGCGGAAGGCAGATAAACTGAGGAAGGGTCAAAGTGGTTAAAGGAGAAGAAAAGAAGGAATAAATTAAGGAAAAGAAAGACGTTGAAAGAGAATATCAAGGAAGATAAATCATCAAATAATATGGATCATGGAAAACTCAACAAGTGGAAGAAGACACCAACAGATGCTTTGGATCACCTCACAGAAAAGAAGGAAGGACAGGTTGGCGAGCCTTGAAAATGTGGTTCATGTGGACCTAGGGTTTTGGATCTAGGGTATTGACACCTAGACTTCGGTCTAAGGTTGTCCGAGAGTCATGTAATGTATAACTAAAGGTTTAGAAGAGTTGAGAGGGTTTCTCATGATTCGTTGATCATATTGTTGTTGTTCATTGTTGGTTAATGATTATTGTTGATTATTGTTCAGGAGAGCAATATTGAGTCTATATTATGGATCTTTAGTTGGGTGTGAAAATCAACCCTGCGTCTGGGTGTGCAGGGAGGGGAGATAAAGAGAGAAAGAGAGAGAAATATATGCAACTAAGTGCATAGATAGAACGATATGTTTTCATATAATATATAAAGAAACGTAGTTTTGTGGACGTAGCCCTAGGGAGATGGTGAACCACATAAAACTTGTTGTTCTTTATGGTTGATGCTGTGTTATTTTCTATCTGTTATATTTTTATTACCTGTTTTTTTTCCTTATTAAAGATAGAAGGTATAGGCTAACTTAGCAAAGCTAAGTATAAGATTGTTAAGGGATCTCTAGGTTATATCATGTTGTTGTTCTGTATCCACTTGCATTTCCTCTAGTTGTAGACACCTGTGTTCTGCAATCCCCCTATTGCTATTTCAGGTGAGACTACATCTTCTTCACAGGAGTTTTTGAAAGGGCCAATAGTTAGGTCTTGTTGGTGGGATGTTAGAGATGAACCCTGGGTCTGTCCCTATGCCAACAAATGGTTCTGTTGCTAGGACCAAGATCTTTTTGAGGGAATGTGTGTTAATGTTTAATCCATTATTATATTTATTTTCATTTCAATAGATAACAATAACACAACACAATATCACTCAGAAATACACAATCACAAGAGACAGAACATTTATCCTGGGAAACCCTCTAGGGGAAGAAAACCCAACAACAATTACTTATTATAGATAGCCAATACAATGCTAAGAGATAACTCAAGATAATACAAAAGATCCTCTCCCAAAGATGTGCCACTCTCTCTCTCTTCTCCAACTGCAATTACGAAACTTGTCTCTCAATGAGCAAGTGAGGTGTGTGTCTAAGTGAGGTGCTAGCCTCCTTATTTATACTAATCTGGCACATGTGAATTATTTCTTCACTGGTAGGGATGACTTCTTAATCTAGGTGGTTATAACCACCTTTATTATATTTTGGGGCCTTTTTGATATATTCTGGGGCCAACTTCTTCTTTTGCCTTTTACAATTACATTATGACCAATACGCAAAAGCGGATTTGGACCTTTTATAATAGTCGACATGATCAAACCACAATGGGGATTGATCCAATAAATAATATATCAAGTAATAATAAGAATACACTTTGCAGTTACATTATTTCAACACTCCCCCTTAACAAGAAGGGTATTCTTCAATAGCATCAGGAGAGAGAGAGAGGAAAACATCATCAACAACATCAAGTGGGTGAGAGGAAAAAATCATCAATATCATCTTGGAACACTGATTGGCATAGCTATAAATCATCGAAAATTTTCTTCATTGGGAACATCGTCATTCTCAAAGGAATTAAATCATCATCTGCATCAATATGTATTAGTTTAAAACTGATACATCATCATCATCACAGCACAAGGCTGGCTCATTATAATACAAGACTGAATTTATGTCACAGCTGTCAAGATGGAAGCTCAGTACTCGTCTTTCTTTACGTCGCAACAATCAAGCTGGAAGCAATATACTAGACTAGCTTTACATCACAACTTCTCAAGATGGAAGCACAATACTAGTCTCATCTCAATGTCTTTCTTTATGTCACAACACTTAAGTTAGAAGCAAGATACTAGACTGGATTTACGTCACAGCTGTCAAGACGAAAGCCCGGTACTAGTCTCATCACATCATCTTTCTTTATGTCACAACCATCAGGTTGGAAGCAAGATACTAGACTATCTTTATGTCACAGCTGTCAAGCCAGAAGCACAGTACTAGTCTCATCTCATCATCTTGCTTTACGTCACAAAAATAAAGATGGAAGAAAGATATTCGTCCTGCTTTACATCACAGAAATCAACATGGAAGCAGGATACTAGACTGGCTTTACATCACAGTTGTCAAGCCGAAAGCATAGTTCTAGTCTCATCACATCGTCTTGCTTTATGTCACAACAATAAAGCTGGAAGCAAGAGATGTCTTATCACAACAACTACTCCCCCTTTTGTGGAAGGTCCTTTCGGACTATACCAATCTTATATCGAAATTTCCCAAACTTTACACGATATAGAGGCTTGGTCAACACATTAGCGACCTGTTCATCTGTGCTAACGTACTGGACCTTTAAGGCTCCTCTCTGCACCATGTCACAGACGTAATGATATTGGATCTCTATGTGCTTTGACCTGTCATGGAATAGAGGATTCTCTATCATCTTTATGCAGCTCTGGTTGTCACATAGGATCATGGTTGCTTCCATCTCTAGGTCAAATAGGTTGGTCAACAACTTTCGAATCCATATAGCTTCGCAGCTGGCAGAACATGCAACAATGTATTCTGCTTCCGCTGTGATGAGAGCAATGTTGGATTGCTTCCTACTCTTCCACGAGATCATGGCTGATCCCAAACTAAAACATCATCCTGAAGAGATTTTCCTGTTAGAAACACTTCCTGCCCAATATGCATCAGTATATCCACTCAATGTGAAATCATGATCTCTATCATAGATGAGACCACAATCTATTGCACCCTTAACATACCTCATCACATGCTTTACAGCCACTGGGTGAACATGTCTGGGTTCTACCAGAAACTGACTAAAGTTTTTCATGGAAAAAAATGTTTGGTCTGGTTTTCGTCAGGTACATCAACGATCCAATAATCTATCTATACAACATGGCATCAATCAATTCTGATGAAGTGTCGACCAACAACTTCATCTTCTCTTCCATGGGTGTATTCATGGACTTGCATTCCAACATATCAAATCTCTTCAGGATTTCGACTGCATACTTCCCTTGGTTAAGGAAGCTCCTCTCTGGACTCTGCCATACCTCAAGACCTAAGAAATAATGCATTAGGCCAAGGTCTTTCATTTCAAATTTTGAGGCAAGTCTCTTTTTACATTCAGTGATGAGATTTTTTTCTTCGATTAAGAATAAGTCATCCACATATAGCAGTAATATTACTGGCTCATCGTTCATAACCTTGAAGTAGAGGTTAAAATCTACTTTACTCTTGGTAAATCCCAAGCTCTCCAAGAAACTATCTATATGTCCATACCAAGCTTTAGGAGCTTGCTTAAATCCGTATAAGGATTTCTTCAATTCGCAAACATGAGACTTCTTATTTTCAACTTCAAATCCTTGAGGTTTCTCTATATACACTTCCTCTTCGATGACACCATTTAGAAAAGTTGTCTTCATGTCCATCTAGTGTAACTTCCACTTCATATTAGTTGCAAGAGCTATGATGGTTCTAATCGAAGTGCATCTGTCTATAGAAGTGACTGTCTCTTCATAGTCAATGCCTTCCTTTTGAGAAATGCCATGAGTGAAAAATCTCTCTTTATACTTCTCAATACTTCCATCAACAGCATGTTTTGTTTTGAAGAGCCATTTGGAGGATACCACATCTTTACTCTTCGGTTTGGGAACTATTTTCGATACTTCGTTCTTTATTATGGATTGGTATTCCTCTATCATGGAATATTCCCATTCTTTCCTCTGAATGGCTTCTTCAAATCAGGTAGGCTCCTCCTCTAGAATATCACACATCAAAGCCATATAAATGGAGAATGGCTTTGGTCTTTTCACCTGTCTCATAGTTCCTTCGGGAACACCATACTTCTCTCCATATTGAATAATTTCTCTAGCCCAAGCTGGCTTTCTTTTATGGAGGATCGTCATCTAAGGAGGCTCTTGAAATTATAATATATCATGGTCTTCTAGAATTTCCTCATTAGGGGAAGTTACGACTTCCCTCACTGGTTCTAAGGCTCTAGGAACCTCCCTCACTGCAGTTCTTGGGATTACAGGTTCTTCTTCATATACTTATCCAAGCTGGATTCTTCTTGATTTCTTTATCACTGCATGTTTATCAAAGGTCACATCCCTACTGATCTCAATGTGATGGTGACCTAGTATATATATTCTGAAGGCCTTGGAGACCTCACAGTATCCCTTCTTTCCTGAAGGTTCCATCTTGTTTCTCTTCTCTTTCGGTATATGAATAAATACTGGGCAGCCAAATATTTTGAGATGGATTACCTCTGGATTCTTTCCGGTGAACATCTCTTCCAGGGTCTTGAGCCCAAGTGCACTATGGGACAATCGGTTCTACACATATACAACTTCCATTGCTACTTCTTCCCATAGGCACATAGGAATATCTTGATCATGGATCATAGTCTTCATATCTTCCATTATCATTCTATTATTTTGTTCGGCTACATCGTTTTGTTGGGGATTATAGGGAGTAGTGAGTTCCCTCTTGATCCCAACATCTTTGCAGAAATTCACAAACTCTTTTGAGGTATATTCTCCTCCATTATCTGACCTGAGTATCTTAATCCTTCTTTCAGAAAGATTTTCTATCAAGGCTTTTGAATTCCTTGAACTTCCTGAACACTTCATATTTAGATTTCAAAAAATATACCCAGGTCTTACGAGAATAATCATCAATAAATGATACATAATATACATACCAACTAATGGATGACCATGGCATTGGGCCACATACATCTGAATGAATGATCTCTAGGACTCCTTCTGCTTTGTTGTCTCTCTTCGAAAAATGGTTCTTGATGTTCTTCCCTTGTGCACATCCATTGCATACGCCTTCATGGTCAACCTTGAGTTCTGATAAACCTATGACCACTTTGCATATGTATGGTATAACCTTGTAGTTGATGTGAGCTAATATTCTATGACAAAGTTCACATGAGTTTTCAATGGTGTGGGTCATGGCAGCCTCTGAGTGACCCTTTAGTTTATACCAGCCATTTTCTTTATTTCCAATGATGATTGCTTCATTTAAGGTTTCTCCTTTAGCCCACATAATAACTTCTCCATCTATAAAGGCAAATCTGAATCCTTTCTTTTCTAAAGTTGAAATGGCGAGTAGGTTCTTAGTCAAACCTGGTACATATAGTACATCCTTCATTTTTAGTGAATTCCCTGAATTCAGTTTGTAGTTTGATTCTCCCACTCCCTTGATGGGATATTGGTAATCATCTCCAAGTGTCACTTTCTCAGAAAAATTCTTTTCTGAGATATAAGAGAGAATGTTTCTTTGTCCCATCATGTTCTTGGATGGACCACTATCAATGAGCCAAGTGTCCTCTCTAGGTATTACAGATTCTGAGAGGGCCAATATTAAGACATGGTCTTTGATCTACTCTCTTATCATCTTTGTGGGTGGCTCTTCATCTTCGACTACATGGTCATTGTGCCTCTTATGTTTTATCTTGTATTATTCTCATCTGGCTAGACATAATTTCTCAATGTGTCCCATCTTATCACAATGGTAGCATTGTACAGATGAGTAATCTCTTTCCTTTCATTGTCCTTTCTTCTAAAATCTCCTTGGATGAGATTCTTGATTATTGAATTTGTTTGGTGGTTGAGTCTCTTTATGAGTCTCCTTTTGGAAGTAGGGTTTATTCCTTCCTCTTTTGGTGTGAGTAGCCAGGGCTTGATCATCATCTCTTGCCAGTAGCGGTTTATGGTTAGCTACTCTTGTTTCTTCTTGGATGCATTCTTCCCATAGACTATCAAACTTCAGTTTCTCCATCCTGGAACATATCGTTTGGATGAATGCATCCCAATTTATTGTGAGACCATTTAGGGCCATCATTATGAGTTCGTCTTCATCTATGGTATCTCCAATCACTTCTAACTTTTGTTTGAATTTTGAGATTCTAGAGAAATATGCCTAAATTGTTTCTCCTTTCTGCATCCCTGTATTCTTTAGATGAGTTCTTAGATTCATATTCCGGTTTATGTTATTTACTTCATACAGCCTGGTCAAGGCATAAAACATTTCTTTTGGAGTCTTCTTAGATGACACATAAGGAATCAGGTGCTCTTTGATTGAATCTACAATGATTCTTTTGTCCCTCATTGTGTCCTTTTGATGCTTGGCTTTTTCTGTAGCATCGTCGGGTTCCGAAATTTCTCCTTTGACGAATTTTGCTAGTTCATTCTATTCAAGAACAAGTCCAATCCTATACTTCTAGGAACAAGATTTTTCCAACTTGTCAACAAGCTTAAGTGCTTGCAAACATCTTTTACCTAGAGCTAGGAAAATGACCGAAAAATGAAAATGCTCAAAATCAAATTCTGAACTTACCAGGAGGTGTGCTTGGTTGAGGCGAGTAGCTTGGTGTGTTTGGATCTGAGAAAATCCAACTTTTTCTCCTCCAAACTTGATCTGCATATTTCTGGACTGGTGCTTCTAGTTTTCTGGTACCTCTGGTACTCTCGTACTTTTGGTACACTAGTTTTCTGGTACTTCTGGTACTTTGTGAAACTAGGGTTTCACTTTTTGGGAGATCTGGCCACTGAAAATGTGCGCTGAGAGTGCCAAAGTAATCCTTCGGGTAGGGTGCACTTTTCTAGGTGGTTTTAGGGATGAAAATATCCACCATCAAAAATCCCTAATTTGCATGTACGACAACAGTGACGTTTTTCACTCTTGTAAAAGATGTTTTCTTTAGCTTGTCTCTGATATGATGTTAATGTTTAATCCATTATTATATTTCTTTTCATTTAAATAGATAACAATAGCATAACACAAGATCAGTGAGAAATACACAATCACAAGAGACACAACATTTATCCCGGGAAACCCTCTAGGGGAAGAAAACCCAGCAAAAATTCCTTATTATAGATAGCCAATACAATTCTAAGAGATAAAGCAAGATATTATAGAAGATCCTCTCCCAAAGATGAACCATTGTCTCTCTCTTCTCCAACTGCAATTCTGAAACTTGTCTCTCAATGAGAAAGTGAGGTGTGTGTCTAAGTGAGGCACTAACCTCCTTATTTATACTAATCTGGCACGTGTGAAGTGTTTCTTCATTGGTAGGGCCGACTTCTTAATCTGGGTAGTTATAACCACCTTTATTATATTTCGGGGCCTCTTTGATATATTCTGGGGGCGACTTCTTCTTTTTCCTTTTACAATTACATTATGACGAATCCACAAAAGGGGATTTGGTCCTTTTACAATAGCCGACATGATCAAACCACAACAGGGATTGGTCCAATGAATAATATATCAAATAATAATAAGAATACACTTTGCAGTTACATTATTTCAACAATGTGTAATGTTCCCCCGCCACCCACAGGCCGAGAAATGCCACTCTAGAATAATCTTTCATGCTCTGATATCGTTTTGTAATGTTCCCCCATCACCCACAGGACGGGAAATGCCACTTCAGAACAATCTTTCATGCTCTGATACTATGTTGTAACGTCCCCAACCACCCATGACTGGGCCACGCTACCTAAGGGAACACTTTCTTTCTCTCACAGCGGAACATACTGTAACATACCCAATATTCAAATGAGCTATGCCACATAAATTTTCCCTTTAAACTACATGCAATTATAACATACACATGCAATACTCTTGTGGAATATTTGCATATAAATGTAAACAAACAATTACATTTTGTAAATATATGATTTCATACTGAAATAACAGTAAACACATATATGCAACATATGGAGGGAATTACCCATTAACATACAAACAATTATAATTACATAAATGATCAACCATAACATAAGCACATAAATAACATTACAACATGTAAATTTAGCATACAATTGGTACTTATCCTAAAAATATTGTCACCAACTGCATACAAACCGTCCACGAACCTCCCAGACTTAGACTACACTATTCATCACTCTCAATAGTGAGTCACCCCTGAGCTGGGACTGAACTCAACCCAGGTAAAGGGGTTCCTAACCAGGCTAAAGGCTCATAGACAACAGGAAAGACTCTGTCTCAGGTGCTCACTCAACTAACAACCTATAGCCTCTCATTACCCACATTCTTGTCCCACCCAAGGAAGTGTGCCCCTTTTCTTCTCAATAGTCCCTTGGCTGCCCCACTTCCCTTCCAAGGCTTCAGCAACAGGTCGGAAAGGAAGTCTCAGAGCACTGTAGCTGTAGTTTATCACCTTCAGGAAATCAATCCCCAACAATTCTCTCTCTTAAAGAATTTCTCATGGGCCTGACAACCTGAGTCTTCAATTTCCCATGGGCCTAACAACCCACCTCTTCAATTTCCCATGGGCTTGACAACCTGCTTCTTCCATCCCACTCCCAAGCTAACCAGGTACACCAACCAGAAATGGTAATGGAAATAGGCTCAGATACAGTGAAATGAATGTCTGAAGAATAACGAACTACGTGAGTGAAATGGTCATGGAATCATTGTCTGGATGACTGAGTGATGGGAGGAATCATCATGAAGCTGATCATGAAAGTGATGGTGAGAATGATGGTGAAGTTGTTGGTAAGAATCCTCGTGAAAACGTGACCAAATGAGCTAAGTCCCCACGATATGAATGCATGTCCCTAACTTGACACTTGTCATGCTGGAAGCTACTTTGGTCCACTTGTCCCCAACTTTAGAACTTAGGATAAAATAATTATCCATACTTTATGTTTTAAAGAAATATTGATATAATATTACTTTTTGGCTTAAGATCTCTAGCTTATCCCTTTCCCTTAACTTTTGGCCCTCCCTTTCCCTAACTGGTGGAGTCCAGGCCCCCATCTCTTTTATCATGGTTGGTTTGTGTGCAACGATGTATTTTATATTAATCACGAGACATGTACAAAATAGACGCACTGGCCTTTAACATCTAGGCACTCTGGCCTAATTCCAAAACATAATCATCCTAGCTTATAATAATTGGCTCACAAGCCTATAACACATATCATATACACAAGGTTCGTTGACCTCTATATTGCGCGGTGTATCCAGGAATGTGCACACTACATCATTTTACTGTGCATTACATGTGCTCACTATGCCATGAAAGGTGCATTACATTATGATGTCAAAACAAATCACCAACTTAAGTACACTTACATTACATTTACAATTGGGTTCAGCTGAGGGATATTATAATTCCCTCCCCTTATTTATGCACTGTCCTCAGTGTATAATATACCCATATACAACAAAATTTTCAAAAGTCTTCAAAGAAATGTAGGTATATTGTCTGCATTGCATTCTCATGCTCCCAAGTAGTGTCCTCAGGACCGTACCAGGTCCATTGGACCTTTACAAGCCCTATGGCTCGATTATGAAGCTGCTTGATTTTTCGGTCCAAAATGCACACCGGATGCACTTGAAAAGTGTCTTCTTTCTCCACCTGAATCACATTCCAATCAATAACATGATTATCATCAGGTATATATTTATTTAACAATGATACATGGAATACATTATGAACAAACACAAATTTAGGAAATGAAATCATATAAGCAACTAGACCAATCCTCTCTAGGATTTCAAATGGCCCACAAAATCTGGTTTCCAACTTGGCACAGCTTCCCAGCTTCAGGGAACTCCTGTTAGCTTTCACCTTCAGGAAAACATGATCACCCACTTTGAACTCTCTATGGGTTCTGTTCTTATCGCCATAAATTTTCTTCCTGTCTTGGGAAACTTTTAAATTCTACTTAATTTTTATCATTTGGTCTTCCATCTCCTTGAGCAACTCTGGCCCAACTACTGTCCTATCAGTTGGATTATCCTAGCTCACTGGAGTATTTCAATTTCTACCATAAAGTGATTCAAATGGGCTCATCTTCAACGATGTCTAATACCCATTGTTGTAAGTGAATTCTACCAAGTGCAGGTAGTCTTCCCATTTCGATGGTTTGTCCATCACATACATTCTTAATATGTCTTCTATCACTCTGTTCACCCTCTCTGTCTGTCCATTAGACTCAGGATGATAAGTTGTACTAAACTTCAGATTCATTTTGAATCCTTTCAACAATCCTTTCCAGAAATTTGAGGTGAATTTCGGGTCTCTGTCAGACACAATTGTTTATGGAATTCCATGCAATCATGCCACTTCCTTCATGAAAATATCAGAAACATCTACAGCCTTATGAGTAGTTTTGAGTGGAATAAAATGGGCATATTTTGTAAGCTTGTCCACCACAACCATGATAGAATCATGCAGCTTGCATGTTCTCGGCAATCCTGTAATAAAATCCATTGTCCCCACTTCCCACTTCCATTCAGGAATGGGCAAAGGTTGTAGCAACCCTATTGGGTGCCTATGCTTAGCTTTAACTTTCTGGCATTCCATACATCTAGCGATGTATTCAATGATCTCTCTCTTCATACCTGGCCAAAAGTAATGGCTCTTGATCACTTCCATGGTTTTCTGATATCTAGGGTGCCCTGCATAAGGGACATTATGAATTTCATGCAAAATCATACGTTTCAGGTCTTGGATATTTGGAACAAAAATTGTGTTCTTGTGTTGTAGTATTCCATCTATTCCCAAATTATAATTATCCACCTTTTGTGGTGTCTTACCCTGTTGTAGCTTTGCTACCAATTCTTTGTATTTCATATCTTCATTTGCATCCTCTAGAAGTTTTCTTTTAATACCAGTCTAATACATGATAATGGTTGTAGCATGTAGTTCATGCACCCTCATGCTGAGTGCATCAACCACTTTATTCTCTTTCCCCTTGATATGTTGTATATCAAAGTCATATTCACTTAGAAATTATAACCATCTTCTTTGCCTATCATTTATATTTGGATGATCAAATAAATATTTTAGACCATTGTGGTCTATTCTTAGATCAAACCTCTTCCCCATGAGGTAGTGTCTCCATTTCTTCAAGGCATGCACTGTGGATGCCAACTCCAAATCATGAGTGGCATAGTTTCTTTCATGCTCCTTCAACTTCATTGATTCATAACATATAACAAACGCCTTTTGACTGAGGACTCCACCAAGTCCTTCATTACATGCATATGTGCATACAATGAATTCTTCATATGGGTCTGCAATCGTTAATATCAGAGCACTTGTCAATAATTGTTTCAAGTGTTGGAAACTCTTTTCGCAATCCAGTGTCCACTGAAAATTCACCCCCTTTCTTTGCAAGGAAGTGATTGGGTGTGCAATCTTTGAGAATCCTTCAATAAATGTTATGTAGTAGTCTTCAAGACCCATGAATGATCTCACCTCTGTGACATTCTTTGGTGTTGACCATTCTCTAATGGCTTCTATCTTCTCAGGATTCACTGTTATCCCATCCTGTGAAATGATATGCCCCAAATAATGAATTTGTTTCTAATAAAATGATCACTTGCTCAATTTGGAATACAACTAATGCTCCCTTAATACTTGAAACACCATCCTCAAATGATGTTCATGATCTTCCTCTGAATTAGAAAATATAAGAATGTCATCCAAAAATACAATGACAAACTTGTCCAGATATTCTTGGAAAACACTATTCATTAAGCACATAAAAAAAGCTGGTGCATTTGACAACCCAAATGAAACCAATGTGAACTCATAATGACCATACCTTGTCCTGAAGGAGGTCTTGATGATATCTTCTTATTTAATCCTTACCTGATGATATCATGATCTGAGATCTATCTTTGAAAATATATTTGCATCCTTCAATTGATCAAAGAGATCATCAATCCTTGGCAGAGGATACTTGTTCTTAACAATCACTTTATTCAACTGCCTAAAGTCAATGCAAAATCTTAATGTTCCATCTTTATTTTTCACAAACACGACTAGGGCACCCCAAGGTGACACACTTGGGCATATATACCCCTTCTTTAGAAGTTGTTCAAGCTGCATTTTCAACTCCTTCAACTCTGGTGTATTAATTCTATAAGGAGTCTTTGACACTGGCACTGCTCCAGGCATTAGATTTATAGAGAAATCAATGTCTCTCCTTGGGGGTAGTCCTGGTACCTTCTTTAACACATATTCAAAATCTTCCAGGACTGCATAATCCTCCAAATTTGGCACCTTATCTCTAGGTGTCTCTGCCAAATGAGATGCAATTATTTGACACTCTTTTCTGTAACATTTCTTCAGCTGTAATGCTGAAATTTCTCTAATGGTCACTGCCCTGGGAATTCCTTGTACTTTCCATAGTTTCCCTTCCTCAGCCAAGCAAGTAAATTCTTTGTTGTGACAGTCTAAGAGAGTATGATGTTGGTCCAACCAATCCATCCCAATTAGATAGTCATAGGAACCTAAAGGCAATCTGTTCAAATTTCCCTTGGTGTTCAGTCCATTCATGTCCATGAGGCATGACTTAACCATCTCATTAACCTTTCTTCTGGCTCCTATAGCTAGTTGCACCAACTAGGATTTCCCATGCTTTATTCTTGTCAATTGCAAACTTTCCACCATATTAAGGTCTATATAACTATGAATAGCTCCTCAATCAACTAAAATAGCAATGGTTTGGTTGTTGGTCATACCTTCCACTTCAATCATGTGGGACTGATACTCTGCTTGCTTGTTGTCTAGGGATGCATAAATCCTTGGAACATATATGCCCATGTCCTCCACTATTTCAACTTGTTGTACATTGTGAACAACCCTACCTTTTTCACCTCTCTGAGGACAATCTATGAACCTATGATCTCCTTTACAGCCCCAACATTGCATAGGTGGCTTCCTTGGCCTTTGACTCCCTGTGTCAATTGTTCTGGGTTCTTTAGGAATTTGTTTCCCCTGTGGATTATTTATGAAGAATGGTGTCTTAGCTCCCTTCTTCCTCTGATCCATATTTAATTTATTTTTGTCTTTCCAAGCCTTTTGGAAAGATGGCCTTGCTTCCTACTGATCATATAGGAATTTAGCTCGCCTTATGGTCTCTTCTAATGTCTTGGGATCATCATACTGTATTTTTCACTGATGAACGATGGTAATCCACTCAAATACCTTTGAATTTTGACTATCTCATCCTTGATGAAAGAGACATACTTCAACAGTTCTAGAAACGTTATCTCATATTCATTTATGGTGATACGTCCAAGCTTGAGTTCAAAGAACTCTTTCATTTTCTTGTCATAGTATCTCTTAGTCAAGTATTTCTTCTCAAAATACTTCTTGAATTCCCTCCAAGTAACACCTTTCTCTTTAATGTGGTGTACCTGCATAAGATGATCCCACCACATGGAGGCATTTCCCTTGGATTGATAGATAGCAATTCTACCTTCTGCATGAGAAGAATAATTATGCAATTGAAAATACTTTCTCATGCCCAACAACCATGTTTTTGCATCTTTATCCTTCTTGTGCTCACCATAAAATTTAGGAGGTTTGATTTTGTTCATTTCTCCTTGTAGCTCATCCACCCCAAACCTCTTATGCCTTCTGATAGGGGATGGAATTGATTTGTTGCGTGTTCTCTTATTGGAATTCTCTGGGGAGTGATGGTGGTGTCTTCTAACACTTCTTGTTTTTCTTTTCTTATATGAAGGCTTGTGACTTCCAGATTTTCTTAAGCCACTCTCCTTAACCAATTTATTTTCTATTATGTTCAAGCCCTCCAATAAATTCATGTTCAAGTCATATTGTTGCTCCTTTTCTCTCATAAGCCTTTCATTATTATCTCTATGGCTTTGGACATCCTTCTGCAAACTTTTAATGGTCTCTTCCATATTCACGTTTTCATTTGTTTCTTCTCCATGTCCATTGGATTTTGTTCCTTCAATGCTCAAATGAAAATCCATCCCTCTGCTCTCATCTTGATGACTGTAATTCCCCTGTGCCTCTTTCATTCCTATGGAATCTGCACTGGTCTGATATGATCTAGTTGTTGTTAATTCTGCAAAATGTGTAGCCATCGAAACTTATCATGCTAACAATTCAACAATTCATAAAAAAAATATGAACTATCTTGGTTCCATATATACATTAGAATTATCTCTTCTGATTTCTTGGTGTTATCACCATGAAAATTCTAGATAAGACCCAAGTCTTGAGAAAATAGATGCACGACACCTTCAGAGATACATCTAGGTAGAAGACAGTTTTTCTAAACCACTTTTGCCAAGACGTGGTATCACGTGTTTCAATATGTCAAAACCACCACTCATGGAATGGGCGATGGCTAGTCAGATCACCCATTTCACTTGCTCGGTACTTCACAGTTGTATGACGCCAGCAGAAATCCACCATATAACGAACTCAAAATATAATCATTTGAAATGGATTAGTCGAGCATGGAAACCCAACGCACTTCTACATAGTCTGTTTGAGCTTGATAATTGGGATTCTATAACTACGAATCCTCAAGTATGGATGCATCAGCTTATCCATAAATGGAGTAGTCTCCAAATTTCTCAACTTTCTATTCTTTGAAAAGAATTTCATCATTCACAAACTGAGGTACATGGACAAGGCTAAATCCAGTGACATTGGTTATTCGGGCAACATGCTAGACTTTCCTGCGAATAAGGAGGAAAGGGTACTTACTCACATTCTAGCGACTAAATTCCACACAGGGATGGCTATAGACTCGCAACTGGAAGTCAGGTTAAATCCCACTATGAAGGATTTAGTCATCAATAGGACAGCTGCTAAGAAGAAAAGGAGCAAGCGACAGAAGAAGGAATCCATAGCTGAAATGGTCCAAAGTGTTGGAGAGAATCAATAGGTATGCTTAGATTCTTTAAAGGAGGAGATCACTAAGTTGAAATGAGTCCTCGAATAAAAGTACATTTCAACAAATTTTTGGTTATATGGTAGAAGAGGTAAGGGGTCTAGAGATGATAGAATTATTCTTTAAACGGTCCCTTTACAATAGGATAATGTTTATCATCCCCTTTTTGTAATTTTGGGATTAATACGATTATATAAATAGAGAAGTGGATTTTGGAGTGTTTATTACAAAATTCTAACTGGTGGTTTTATGAGTCTTGTTTTCTTTCATAGTATTATTTTCTTGTAAGCTTATATTTCACTTCCATCTATCTGTTATAACCCTAAATTGCACCACACATGCTTACCTGGCATCAGGCCAACTCATATCCCTTCTTTGCCAAAGCACTGCTGGAAAACTCTTTAAAAATCCTCATTTATAAAGGCCCACACTCCCTAATCCATTACTACACGCGTGTACATGCTAGCTGACCCAAAACAACCCATGTAGACCGACAAAAGCACAAAAAAAGGAAAGTTGTCGATGAAGCACAAAAGCTATGGGTGAGTTAACTGAAAATCTCGGCCATGAATGGCCGAGGGTTCATCCAAATACCTAGCTCCTTCTAGCCTATAAAATAAGGGGTAGGGGTCCCTTTTGGAGGAGGAAAATATATGGCAAAGAAAATCTGCCCATTTACATATTCCCATTGTCCCAACCCTTTAGCCTTTCCTTGTGCCAAAGGAGATTCAAAGCAAAGCAGTTGGAGGATAGAAGAAGAGGAGCCCGGGATCCAGTTCAAGGAGTGGTGTTCGGTCTCAACTCTTGTAAGTTGACTCATTCAAAGTAATAAAGAAAGTGCTTTTCCCATCCCAATTCATGAACTTTTTATAGTTTGATTAGTACATGTTTTGGATTTCTAACCTGTTAGTATATAAGTAGTATGCATGCATAGTTTTTGCTTGTCTTGGATGTAGGTCAGCTTTGGAAGGAGTATTTCAAACAAGTAATCAAGTACAACGGAGGATCGACATCAAACGTCGGGAATGAGGTAGGTTGATCTTTCCATGCATTTACTAAGAAAAGGGGATTTAAATCTAGGGATGAAGGTAGAAAGTAATTTCTCTTTGGTCATATCTGCATGCAAAGTCTAAAATCTATTTTCTAGTCCGTAGGGAGATTTTCCGCACAAAAGAATTGGCGACCATACTGGGGATTCTCTCTAGGGTTCCTGGAATTTTATTTAGTTTTTGGGTAGTTTTACAGACTAGTTTTTCTTGCCTGTTTTTTCTTTTATTTTCTGTAAGGTCTGAGCTAGCAGGGAGTCTGGTTTTCCATACCATATTTCCCTGTCTTTTGCTTGAATTTGTTTTTCGGGAACCACAGAGGTACACACAACCTGCATAAGGTCTGCACGTGTGTGCCCGTGCCCTACTCTCTTACAGCTCGCGCGTGAACGCTAGCTGAAGAGGTAACAATAGCGTGTAGAGTTTAGAGAACTTCAGAGGCAATCATCCTCTTCCCTGTCAGAATCACACATTCTCAGGGGGTTTTCTGGAATTATGTTTGAGTCTTGTTTGCTAACAGTCCTATCTCAGATTTTTTTTTCCTTATCATTTTTTCCTCACATTATTTGTTTTTCTGTCAAAAAGAGTGTCCAAGCCTTCAAGGGATCCTAGTTATTAATATCAGTGGTCTCTTCCTGGTTTGGTCTGTCTGTTTTCATTTTTTCTCAGAATTTAGATATACACGCGACCTGTATAAGTCACCCCACGTGTACATGCCCTCTGTCTCTATCTATCACGCGTTCGCACACGTGTTGTTTGAGTAACAGTCGCATGCTTGTGCAGGATACTTTTTTTTGAGGGTAAGGCAGTCATCCTCTCCTTTGATAAGAATTATTCCTCTCAGGTGTTTGAATCTCTATGTGGGCAGTCAGTAGCTTAGGATTAATCTTTCCCTTAGCCTGCTTTTTCTCAGTTAAAAATAAAAGAATTGTTAAGGTTTTTAGGCAAGTGTGAGAGTCATTGTTTAAAATAAAATAAAAAATTTGTTAGTGTGTGATTTTTGACTTGATTCTTTGCGATCTGCGATTAGGCCAGAATTGTTTTTCTTAGTTTTTGTTTGTCGGTATTTTTCCTTTCTTGCTTTACTAGCATTTAAATAAATAAAAAATCTCTTTTCATTTTCTTGTTTGGTTGAAAAGTGTGTTTCTGCATTATTAGCCAGGGAAAATTCATTTATTTCATAAGTTTTTGTAGTTCACTTAGATCATAAGTAGCTCGTAGTCGAGTGAAATGCCTTTGAGTTTGTTGTCCAAAATCTTAGAAAAAATTAAAAATATTTCTTTTGAAAAGTTGTTGAAATTTTGTAATCAGTAAAAATTTTGTTTCCATCTTTTTTATTCATTTTTTTCTTTCATCTTTTACACATCATAATTTTAACCTTCATACCCCTTGACATGAGACAAAGCCATAAAATTAACACTACATTTAAAATCTACTAGACTTTAATGTTTGTAGGGTTCACCAACTAGTTCAAGACTAGGGCCTTAGATTAGGTTGGAGAGGAAACTCTTCAAGGCCATTTTAAATCAAACATTGGAGTCTAAGATAGGGAGTGTCTAAGTCTAGTGTCGTGAAATTTATCTGGGACCCCCATCTAACACAGGGGATAAACATGAGGTCATGTGCGGAAAGGTAGCGGAGATAACCGCTCCAAAGTTGGACCAATCGTAGTGGAGAACACATATAGAGGGCTTGTTTTGGGATTCTGTTGTTTGCATTTTCCACAGGGCTTCATGGGTCTAGAATCAGTTCGAGGTCCTCAGATGTCTCTAGACCATTTTCTCTCAATACCCTTGACAAGTTTCAGGCTCGATACCCTGCTCATTGTGGTCTACCCGACTTTTGACTGTACCTGCCTGGTGAATGTTCGCGCGCTGCCAACCTAGTTGCCAATATTGTTTAGGGACATACACAGGTGAATTGGGGGGTATACCGCGGTACCTAGGATAGACATCGAGCCATGCTTTGCAGAGTATACCTAGAGGGTGCTCCCATGTTTGATTTTCACTTGCACTGGTAAGTTGCTCTAGTGTTGGTTGTTGTAACTGTTCTTCCAATTAATTTAGTGTTTGCCTGTCTTATCTTCTAGGGACTTTTTTTAGTGTGTGTTACTTTTGAACGTTTAGAATACCTTAGAGTGTCTTGGATATTTTCACATAGTGGAGGATCCCAAGCTCTGTCAGTCACGAAGTCTTCTTGGCCTGCTGTCGGTTACACTAGAGCCACCCCCACCACCATTAAGGAGAAAGCTAGACCAACAAGGGTCTTTTGAAGTGACCGGGTTACAAACCATTGTGCCTGACCAATCCCCAGAGGAATCGACCATTTTGGACCTTGAAGTAGCCTCTCGTTTCCTGGTTGAAACCCCAACCAATGATTTCTTGGCACCCTTCATTGTACCAATTCAATTTTACTAGTGCCAGATAGTGTCACACACAGCAATGGAAACAAATGTTGTTACTCTTTCTAGGAATTCTTCAATTCCCACTACGGTTTTCACCACAGGATAACTTTCACCTCCTAACCCACCATTGTCGGTCTGAGCCACCATGGTCTCGAATGCAACCACTTTGCACAGTGGTCTGATCTCATCTTTGGCAGGGGCCACAACCCCTTTCACACCAAGTGCGACGGGCCCTCCATTCTCATATAGGATGCCTAGTTCAGGTACAAGTCCTGTACTTTCCTACTCCACTTTATAGACTTTGGGTCTAGGAGTAGGGAGCTCTAGTGCTCTTCTGCAAGGTCAAATGGGGGGCACTCCTACTCCTTTTAATGCTTTCCCTTACAGAGGAGGTCATATCTGTTATCGAACTAATCGGTAGGTGCAGACACTAGCAGATCTCCCTAGATCCACCTGGATCTAGAACAAAATAGGACAGGACATGACTCTTTCCCTAAGTTATGACCATTGAAATAGCTAGTAGGGAGGAACAAGTGGCATACCTTTGTATCGCTTACTAGGGTCTTTGTTGCTCCTTCTACACTTCGGTGCTCTCGTGAGGTCAATACCAAGACAACACAAACCAACCAAAGTGAAGATAGAAAAATATATTTAATCTTCAACCTATGTATATGATCAAGGAATTACACAATAAAGTAAGAATGGATTTATGGGAAAAGGACATGCCTATGTATCATATTAATCGAAAGTAGAAGATAAAACCTAATCGCCTTGATGTCGCAAGCTTCCTTTCGGTGGCTCTTGGCTCAAACACACACACTTTCTTGATCCTTGTATGAAGAAGATCCAATTCCTCTTGATAGACTTGCTAGAGTCTTCAAGCTCCTGTTCAAGCTAGGTTCTTCACACAATTCTTTCACCAATTCTCCAATGAATCTTGATTAACCTTTTCCATGATAAGCCCATCAATATATAAGAGAGGATGAGATGGTTACTTGGATAAGAATGATCCCACAATATCAGGGAAACCAGTAAAAAGATAACCATTCGAATGCCAACCCATCCTCTAGAAGATTCCCTTCTAGAACCATCGAGACTTCATCTTTTTCCAAGATTGAGAACAAGTTCACACCCTAGCTATGTAGCACAATGTGAGAAGTTTGCACCCTAGTTGAAGGCAGCCTGCAAGAATGGGTCATTCTCGCACCCTAGGATATAAGCAACCTACGAACTCTCTTCAAAAATATGTTTTCTAGGAAGGGATGAATGCCACTTTTCTCAGGAGAAAGCTCTTATTAGGAGCCTGAGTACACCATCATCAATACACCATCAAGATGACCAAAATCATGGGTAATAGAATGCCCCCCAAAGTATGAGGCTAGAATTAGTGATAACCGAAATACTTTGTAAATTGTGTGTGTGTGTCAGAAACTAGGAGTGCACCTAATCGGAAACCTGCAAACAACCAAGCATCTGCAACATATCATATATATTAATTCTTAGGTAGGCATTCCCATACTCAGATCACATATGGATGACATTATAAGCATATGTCATGGCCACCAATCATACACTATGGATCCATATCGTCAAAATATAGCATAGACACCAGGAATACATTGTGGATCTATGTGAGAAAAATCAAATTGAGACGACATAGCCACGAGACATACAAAGTGGATCTATGTGTCACAAATTATACATATTCCATCACAACCTGGACAAAGAAATGATATCCAGGGTCTTCAATCTCGTCGCCCAAAAGTATGAATCTAACCATGTGATTACATGTGTTGAATTCGAACATGGTAGAAACCAATTGATTACCGGTCATTGATGAAACCGTTAACAAGTGCAAGGGAAATCACCATTAATGTCAATGACTCCCAAGGTACACTAGTACAATCCACCGAATGTGAATGAATGAGTTGAGGTCGAACATCCGACAAAATCTTTCGATCAGGGGTCAATGATGTAAACCCACTGTCAAAAGCGAGGAAACCTGCCATTGATGCATGTTGGTTCCAAGGTACCAAAAAATTTTGAAGTCTTGTTTTCGGATAATGAGATGAAGTCGACGGAACAAAACTTGTCACAGGAGGGCCTTGATGTATCCCCCATCAATGACATGAAATGAGTAACATTTTTAAAGGTGAAACAGAGTATGATATAAGTTGGACTGGACATAGGGAAGGCCGTCACGGAGAGAATGGACAACTGCAGATCGTCGTCTCAATAGTGGTTTCAGATGAACTTCTCTTGAACATATGAAAAACATGACCAAAGATTTGGAAGCATTGACTCAGAGATGACCAGGGTATGACCTTGTAGCAAATCGAATGAGAGACAAATGGATTTCCCAAACTGGCTTCAAATAATGAATAGGGGGGTGTCATGTTCAAGAGCGACACTTACTGCCAATTAATATGAATACGAGAACACATCCCTTTCCCAAATTCCCCCCCACTGTTTCTGGCGAGTACCTCGTTATTTTTACGCAAGTTTGAGGAGGATAACATATGCTTGTTGATATAAGCTTATCTTTCGGATAAGTCCTTCAGAGTATGTTTAACGAACCCTAGGAAGGAGTGGTTCAGCCCCATGACAGGTCTGTCGATGTTTGTTTAACGAGTCCAAAGATAGAAAACTTGAAGGTTTTTCATGATTATAGAGTCTGGAAAAACACTTAAAAGAGAACTCTCTCAGTTCCTTTTTCGTAAAATAGTCTGATGAGACCGAAAAAGAGATAAATTACCGCCCAACAGACGCTTTCTTCAAATACTTTAACGAGCGTGAAAATAGCAAGGTCGCTCGACAATCTTTTCATATTTAGAGAGTCTGAAAAGAGCTTAAAGAGGACTCCAAGGGGGTTCCTTTTTCGTATAACCTTGTTGAGCCTGAAAAAGTGATAAAAGTGTGCTCGATCGCGTTCTCATGTATTTTCGAGCGTGAGAACAGACAAAGACCAAGCTCGAGATTTTGTACAAAAACCATAAAAAACAATCAAAACATGAAGAAGAAAAAATATCCGCATCCTTTTGCATGAACATCGAAGTCGTTACACCTGCAAAAGTTTTACTCAAAATGGCATTAGGCATTAGGTTTTAATAAATAAACAATTATAAAATCCAATAAAATGGTAAAAGTAAATATAAAGGGGTAAAAACTCTTTTTACCATATCATTTTAACTTTACCAATATTTGAGCCCCAAAACCCCTCTTTTACCCTTGAAATTTGGCGTTCGATTGTGGGAGTTACAAGCATCCATTCGATGAACCATCTATGACAGTGAGGTAAGCTCTTTGTCCTCTACCTTTTCATGGTTTAATTTTTCATTTTCATTGGAAAAAAACACAGTTTTGAGTTTGTTTTGGGGGTTAAAGTCACGCTCAGACATTCTCACAAGCCAGCCACACAGAACCTGCGAGAATACCTCATTCTCGTAGGTGAGCCCAAAGGCACCTGCGAGAACCTCGCATTGTGCCTAAAGGGCACCTACGAGAACCGCAAAGTGTAATTTTTTTTTTATGTTTTTCTCAATGAAAATATGCCAAGTGTTGAATAGAGTTACTAATATTCTTCTTATGCTTCTTATGTAGGTATTTGGCCATCACCATGGTTCTAGAATGGCGTGAAAGGGAGCATGAAGAAGATGATTCCATTGATGGAAATCATCTGGCCACCATTGCCGCTTTACGAAACTGTGGTCTTCTGAAGTTCTTTCATATCCCGGGCATGAGGGCCCAAGTCGGGTTATTGGAGTACCTTGTGCATATGTGGGATCCCGACCAGCAAGTATTCCATGTGGGGGTCCACACATTGTCCTTGGATATTGACGACATTTACTTCTTGACAGGACTGTCACGACATGCGTACCATGAAATCTTGACTAGTAGCAAAGGTGGTGGGCTACCCATGAGTGAGTACTACCGCTTACACTGTGTTCCATAGGTAGAGAGGAGCAAAGGGAAAGTAGCCATTTGGGGAGTGCAGGATTTGACCCTCCGTACTATTTTGTTCACCATTGCTCATATGGCTGGGAGCACTGCTCCTCACATGGCTCTCTAGAGATACTTTCAGTATGCCATAGAGTGTACTAAGCCTTGGGTTTTTAACTGGGCAGATGCAGTGCTTCGGAGCATGAAGAGGGAGTTGACCAAATGTAGGCGAGGCGACCTGAAGCAATTAGGGTACAGGTCTTTGTTGGTGTCCTTATTTTTCGAGAGGGTTCCCTTACTGAGGCTATAGGTTGAGTGGGATTTACCGACTCCCACAGATCCAAGAATGCTGAGGTGGTGTAAGCACATGGCCCGGCATGTGGCTGGACCAATTATCAAATATAATGATACCTTCTTTGACTGGTTACAACAACAAATGTTGATGATCGATGATTATGCTTATGTCGGGTTGGATTTCCGAGGAGATCCAGACTTGGTCCTGCCTGAGGGTGCTCAGTGGGGGGAACTTGGTAAGAAGTACACATTTTTTCTTTTTAAATGTTTTTTATGAATTTTATCATATGAAAATGTTTTTTAATGTTCATCCAAGGCATAAAAACAAAATTCTTTTTGATGACATAGACGTGGGACCTTACCGACCTCCTGTTACTTCTCCTATTCAACGATAAGGAGAGGTGGCACCAGTGCCATGATGGGACGCAAAATATTATGAAGTGATAGAACAAAACCTAGAGGGTTTGACATCAGACATTATGGACATGCCCCTTGGAGAGGTTCCACGATGTTATCAGCGTCATACAGTAGGAGTTTCAGAGTCCATTGGACGACTGCTTCGTAGGGTTTCCCGGGTAGTCATGTGTTACCGTGAACGTCATCCATGACATCATTTTGTAGAAGCTATGAGGTTCAGATTTTGAAATTTTGGTCCTCAGACAAAACTTTTTTGTAAAAACTCTTTGATCGTTATATACATATGGTTTCTACCGGTTTATCTTGTGTTGTGTGAAAATTGATGTGATTGATTTATAAATGACCCAAATGTCTATCTAATACATAGTTAGCCAATGCATAAGTTAATGTATTTAGACGTCTAAGAATATGTTGATATTCAATATAATCAAAATAACGTTCCAAGAGGTGAATTCGCAAATACACCCGTAACAAAGTAGAACTTCGAATAGTATAGACATTACTTAACTGTAGTACTACGAGCTGCAAATCGAGTCACACAACCAAATGATGGATTCTAAGTGAGATAGCATCAATCAATAATTCGATAACGACGTTATACTCTTCAATATTGTTGGTCACACGGCCGAGACACACACCTCGTAAGGAGACAAGTTCGTTTGTAGGGGCATAAATTTCCCATGCAGCGGAAGCAAGGTTTTGAGTACTACGACTAGCGCCATCAGCGAAGCCAATGTAGGGTAGCGAAGACTCCGACATCTGGAAATAAAACACAGTGTCACGTAAGGGCAGAGACTAGATAACGACAAAAATAAGCTACAGTAACAAACCAGAAGTATGATACAATAAAAATACAGGTACTCGTGCACAGGTGATCTTATGCATAGTACTTCTTCAAGTACAACCCATTTTTGGGTTCACTTAAAGGGATACCATCATAATATACTAACTCATAAGACCCTTTTTCCAAAACGCGTCTAACTATATAAGGATCTCACCACATGGCTTCGAATTTTCCAGCTGCTAGCATAGTAGCATATCTCGATATTATTCATAGAGGAGAACGAGATCTCCTTCGGAAAAAACACGAGGCTTGACATGTTTTTCGTATTGGGCCTTGACATGTTTTTTCTGATCTTTTATGACTAGGGTAACATCGCGTCAAGTTTCGTTTAATCGCATAAGATACAATAGACGTTCTTCCTCAGCAGAAGTGTTTGGTAGGAGTTCAACAGCTAGTTTTAAAGAGGGTATTTCACATTCAATCGGGAGAATGAATTCCAAACCATAGACTAACCGAAAAGGTGTAAACCCAGTAGTGGACTTGACGGATGTCCGGTAAGCCCACAATGCTGAAAACAACATTGTGTGCCAACTTGTTTTGTCAATCTCTATCATTCGTCGGAGCATAGTTATGAGAACTTTGTTAATTGCTTCAACTTGGCCGTTGGCTTGTGGGTAATAGGGCGTTGAGTTTTCATGGAAAAGACCCAACTTTTCAGTAAGTTTGGACATCATGAAGTTTCGAAAGTGGCTACCGTGATTAGTGACGATAGCCTGGGGAACACCAAAACGAGCTATGATGTGATTAAAAATGAATAATTCTGCAGTATTTCCAGTGTTGTCAAATGTCAGCATCGCCTCAGCCCATTTCGTAAAGTAATCTATGGATACAATAATGTATCCATGCCCCCCAACTGAGTGGGGGTGACATGTCATGAAATCAATGCCCCATTTCACAAAGGGACCAACGGAGACCATAGGGTGAAGAGGAGCGAGATGTGATCGTATCTTGTGATTATAGGTCTGGCAAGCATGGAATTTTTGAACGACGATTATGTAGTCATTAAATAAGGAAGGCCAAAAATACCCTGCTCATAAGATCTTCTGGGCAGTAGCATACCCAGACATATGACCACCACAGGCTCTAGAATGGCAGTCATTCAGATCTTTCTCAGCTTCATCGAACGTTAGGCAGCGTTGAAAAATAGAGTCAATCCCTCGACGATAAAGAGTATCCCCAAGGATAATATAATGACGGGCTTGGTAGTGTATTCGACGTCGGTCAGTACTAGAAAAAGTTGGCCAGAAAGTCTGGGTTTGGAGATATATGATGATATCACCATACCAAAGATCATCAGTGCTGATGAGGAAAAGGGATTCATCGGGTAATGAATCAGCTGCTACATTTTCCGTTTCAGAATAGGGAAAGACACATATCAACTCAGCAAACACTAAGGACTTCTTGGACTTGTCGTGTTCGAATTCCAAGTCAAACTCCTGGAGTATCACGATCCATTTGGAGTATTTTCCCCCTAGAAATTGACGTGTGAGAATGTGTCACATAGGGTTGTAGTTAGAAATCACTGTAGTCTTGTGAGAGAGGATATAGTGCCAGAAGCATTGACGACTGCCAAGGCCAGTTTTTTGACATGTAAATACTTGGTTTCAGTAGGAATTAGACTTCAACTCAAGTAATAGATAACATGTTCGTTGTTAGCATCAACCTCTTGGATGAGAACCATACCAATGGTGTAATCCGAGGTGGCAAGGTAGAGGAAATAATCGCGACTATAATCGGGGGGAAAGAGAAGCGGAGCATGTGTTAGGGATAATTTCAAAGCTTCAAAAGAGTTGTTTGCGATGGTATCGTAGATGAACTCAGACCCCTTTTTTAGGAGCCGCGTAGATCCACGAGTTATCTCGGCGTAATTTGGGATAAAATGACGAAGAAAGTTTTCTTTCCACTGCAACCTTTGTAACTGGTGAAGTGTATAAGGAAGAGGGAGATTAAGGATCACCTCAACCTTTAAAGGATATACCCTGATCCCTTGACGCGAAAAAATAAAGCCTAGAAGTCGGTCGGTTTCCATGCAGAAAACACACTTATGATTATTCAAACATATACGGTAAAACTGACAGCGGACGAAAATGGCTCGGAGGTGGGTTGGATGATCGACTCGGTGCATTGAGTGAGTGGGTAAATCATCCAGATATGGTTGCAAAATGTGCTTGATATCATGGAAAGCATAAGACATAGCGCGTTGAAAAGTTGTGCCAACGTTCTTGATACCAAAGGGGACTTTCTGATAGGCAAAAGTACCCCAAGGACAAATAAAAGAAGTCTTATGTTGATCCTTGGGAACAATGTTAATTTTATTATACTCGGAGAAAGCATCCATCAGAGAGAATATGTCACTTCTGGCGCAATCATCGACAATTTGATCGACAAAGGGGGTAGGAAAGTTGTCTTTGGGACAAGATTTGTTGATATCCCTATAATTAACGCATACATGAATGGTGCCTTGTTTCTTGTCGATCGGGACAAGATTGGAAACCCAGTCAGTGAGGGCCACCAGGTAAATAAAGCCAGCTTTGAGAAGTTTCTTGACTTCGATCTTGATAGCAGCCACTTTACATGGGTGAACTGGACGAAGGCGTTGCCTAACGGGTTTAGTGTCGGGGTATGTCTTGATCTCATGTATCACAATGTCGGGGTTGATACCCGACATTTTTTCGTAGATCTAGGAGAAGATGTCACAAAACTCTTTGAAAAGGGACATATAGGTGATGATTTTTTCAGGGGAACATGAAGCTCTGATATGGACATTTTCGACAATTCCAGGTTTGATGGATATGTTGAGGGGAATAGTGGGCGAGATATTGCTTAAGTTCCCTTCGAAAAACACATCGTGTTTAGACTCGGGAATAGTTGAGATGACGACAATGGTCGACGGGGTCGAGATCCGTTGCTAGTTCTCAATGGTATGTTTCTCCAGAAAGAGGATGGAACGATGATGACCATCGTCCCAAGGGGTGTCCTCCATGAAAGACATGATCATCTCGTCTGTGGGAAAAATGACATGGAAGGGATCTGGAGATAACTCACCAAGAGAGGTGGTAGAATGTGTTGTTGATTGAATGGTCAGATAGGAGGATTCAACCGGACTTAACGACATTTTGTCGCCGTAAAGAAGATGATCTCTAGGGTCAGGTACTATCCATGGGTCGTGAGACGCAGGAATTCTATGAATTGAGGTGGAGATCATGTTGATTGAAGCATCGGGTGGTGGAAAGGGGAAAGTACCCATTAACGAAGAATCTTTGAGAAGACCTACACCGACGTTCTCATAACCCAGTGGGGTTTTAGCGATGAATGGTACATTTCCAGTATGGGTATCAGAGTTAAAGAAGGCTAATTGGTCAACAGTGACTACCTTCCCTTGATGTGGGAAACGTACCACACGAAAAAGGGTCAACACAACTACATGCATAGAATCAATCCAGCTATGGCCAAGCAGAAGATTGTAATCAAGAGGAGAGTCAAAGACTTCCACTTCGACTTGGACCGTTTTTCCTTCTAACGTGATTGGCAACGAAGGAGGGACACCGTAGGGATTAAAACCAGAGCCACTAAAGGCTTTGAGAGTGTTCTAGGATTCATTCAAAGATGGAGAGCCAATGCCTTTCCAGCAAGTAAGAGACATGACACACGTTGAGGCACCCTCATCGATAACGGTTCGATAAATGTTTTTGTCAGAGACAATCACTTGGATCTAGAACGTGACTTGAGGGGGTAACCTAGGAATGTGATCTTCCAAGTAAAAAATTATTAGATTTGTATTCGTCGGGTCGATGCCACCGATAGCTTTCAACAATACCTTTCATTGTGTTGGACAACTTTGAAGGACTTCGAGGGCTGACATCACAGAAGGTGCTTGGGGAAGATATTCAACAACGTTGTAGTTCTAGGCAGCAGAAGCATGAGGATTGAAATCTGATTTCCGAACGATGCCCTTTGGGGGGGTCGAAGAACTGTGTCAAGGCATGGTCATTCTAGATGAAGAGGACCATTGGTAGGTGGAGTCGCGGGAAAGGGTTGTACCAATGAAGGAGGTAGGTCATCAACTTTCTCTTTAGAGGGAGAATAATATTTGGCTCGAGTTGTGAGTGGAATGTCATTCTGCTTTGAATCGCCAGTACACATCAATACATAGGATGTAGTAGAAGGTGACGGTTGGTCATGAATGACCAATTGAGCCTGTTGTTGAGACAGGAAGGGTTGGGACAAAATGGCTGGAGCAGGTGGTTTTGGGGCTCCTTGAAGGAACTTAGTGACCTCAGCGCGTTGTGGAAAATCCTTCGTGTAGTGATCATCACCGCAAATAAGACAAGGGTCTCGAGGTTTATGCTTATCCCGATCATCAATAGGTGGAGTTTTGGTTCACTCTACTTGAGAAGTATTTTTGTCCTCCTTATTCTTACCTCTCCCCTTTTTGGATTTGTTTTTACCGGCTAGGGTAGATTGAACCACATTTACCTCATAATTCTTGTCGATGGGAGGGGTAGGAAATGGAGCATTTTGAACATTAGAAGAAGCAGGTTTGGGGTTGGTGCTTGAGGTGGAATTTGGTTGGGCATGGAAAGTGCCAATCACACCGTCTACTGCATGAAAAGCAGCTGGAGTAGTTGAAGTGGCGAAAGTGGAAGGACAAGGTGTGTCAGGTAGTAAGTCATAAAGGGTACCCATTTGTGAATAAACGAGGTCAAGGTATTGAGAACAACTTATAACCTATTCTTCCATGAATACTCCACCCATGGCGATGTCACGATCGATGTTTTTCACAAATGATTTTGTGAACCACTCTACCAGCAATTGATTGGGGAGTTCGAGTTTGATGAGATGTCGTCTCCATCGCGACTCATGAATGTGATCGGATATATGAGTGGCTTTGTTTTGTTTGAAATAACTTAAAATCTCGGTCCTCGTTTCATAACGGATCAGTAACTGGTAATGGGTGAGGAAATCCATAGCTAGGGTGTTGAAGTCAGCAAAGAAACCTCGTGGTAATTCTATATACCACTTCCTAGCAGAGCCTGTGAGGGTTCGTTGAAAAAGATGTAAATGAATAGAGTCATCCATCAATGAGTTGGATGAACACCAGAGGTGAAAAGTCATAACGTGATTGTTCGGGTCCTCTTGTGCTTTGCCGTCGAATTTAGGGATGTCTGATGGTAGCTTGGCTGGTATAGCAGGCCATTGGCGAGAGTGACGAATTGGATCATTCAAAATCCTTGATAAGTCTGGGAGATACAAAGTGGCCAAGAAGGGTAACTGTCGATTCACATGCATGTACTGGTGGGTTTGGGGAGGAAGCCCCGCCCACAAACTAGTAGGACCATAAGAAGTCGGCATATAATGTGAAGACCCAGGCAGTTTCGGTGGTGATTGTAGAGGATAGTAGCTCATGGGATTATATCCTGGAATAGGGATGTGAGTTTGAGCATTTGAGAACCAAATAGGATTGGACGTACATGGATATGGTTGGCCTATACTAGGGGGTATCATAGATGTAGCTGGAAGTTGTTGCCCCCTAGTCGATTGAGGAGTATATTGTATCAGATGATTCCAATACTGGGCCAAGGATGGAGGTATGTTTTGTCCATAAGGTGGGGTTTGTCCTCCTATCAGAGGTGGTGTTCCAATTGGGGGTGGGGTTCCAATTGGGGATTGTGTTCCAATTGGGATTTGCGTTCCAATAGAAATTTTCCCGCTGAGAGGGGGTTGAGTCATACCTCCTTGGTGAAATTACCCACCAATAGGAATCTGGTAATTTGGTGTGAATGACGGAATAGTGCCACTAGGATTAATACTACCAGTAGAGGATGAGAAAAGTCCTCCAAAAGGGGGTTGAGGAAGTGTCAGAATGAAATCAGGGAGAGAGTGCCCAAAAGAAGAAGGACCACCAGGAATGTTGGATGGGGTTTGCGGAGGAGTTGAAAAGGAAGCATTCAATGCATGGTATCTGGGCGGTAGTGTCAGGGTGACATTGGGCGTATGCAGTGTGCCGATGGGGGCTTGACTAACCGCGGTAATCCTGGTGTGAATACTTGTAGTATATGTGTGATGGGCCATTTCTATAGGGATGGTAAATATGTGGTCAGATCACGGGGTGTTTGTACCAAGAAAATAATAGGCAGTAGTAAACGGTACTATCTTTGGGTTAGAGGTTTCGGAAATCACTGGCGAGATGATGGTTTCAACGCCTGATCCTGCACCAAAAAGGTCCCATCTAAAAATTCCCATAGACCAAAAAGGATCTTATCCTTCTATTCCTGGAAAGAGTCCAATCAGTGATCCAAAAGACACAACAACTAAGTCTCCAGAAGAATTCAGTCGCATAAATTGTCGCTCAGAATCGGGGTGAAGTCGAAAGTCCTCTCGAGTATTGGTAATTCAGAAATATTATAGAGAGTCAGTTTGTTCCACTTGTGGTGTGGTAACGTCTTTGACTTCACTCTGCTGAGGAGAGCCCTCAGGTGAGCTTGTAGGTAGGGGATGAGAACCTTCCAGATGCTCTGGAGATAAACCCTGCATTCTACATGAACGACGTGGAGGATCTATTGTGAACGAGTTACAAAATCATGGAGAAAATCGTATGGTTAACTTGGGTAGACAAACAACACGTGCTAGCAAACAAAATCTAGAAAACAATACCAAGCAAACAAGACCTTCTAATTTCGAAGTCACTAGTTGGTGATGAAATCCAACATCACAACAACGAGATGAGAAGGGGATGGGCTACGGTGGAAAAGTTACGCTGACGACCTACTTAACGTACTTACACCCTGGTGCAAGCTCCTACACATAATCGTGGGTAAACCCTCCAAGGAGCCTGAGTGAGTTTGGCCAACATCTATTCTAGGTACCATGAAGACTTGCCCCTTCATAGTCACCTTGTGTAAGACCCTAGAAAGATAGGCCACTAAGGTTACCACCGACAACAATAAATCCTGGGGGGGTAGTGGACAGTCTGATCCACATGCAAGGGTAGGGTATCTAGCCTGAAATCAACTCAAGAGGCTTCCACTCATCATTGTGGGTATAACTTCAAGTGACCCCCGTAATACGTGCAATCTCTACACCGATATCAATAAAGTAGGGTGAGTAACTCTGTCAATATCAATGCGACCTCGTGTTTAACCCTTGTGTGAGAAGGGCTTCCCAGGATAAAATGTTGCAAATGGAATTTGACACTCCTTAACACAAGATGCTATTGTGTGTTTTGTGCTTTGGAGAGTGTATCTCTCTACCTATTCCAAAGTGCTAGCCTAGCTAAATGTTGGTGTAATAGAGCCCTAGAAAAGATTTACTAGTTAAATTTTACAATTGCACAATGTTATTAAGGGTTGTTGTTATTGAAAGGAAGCGGAGATGAAAGTGATGTTGTATGAGACTCTGACCCAATGATGCATAGATAGGAATGAAATATATCAATTTTCGTTCAATGAATCCTATATACGGGAGGGAAAGAGAAGTTTTCTAGACCAATCTTGAACTACGATACACAATTTCCTTTAAAATGCAATTGCAACGAATCACGTAATAATAACAATTCTCTATTGTTTTTTTTCAATAATTTCAATAATTGATTTTCAATGTTTTCAAAAAAGAAAATGCTTTTGAAATAAAAACATTGTTCAGTTTTCAAAAAGGACCTACACCATGATGGTGAAAGTGAAGAAAACCCAAAACAAACGAACAAGAAATAAACAAAAACCCAAACCAATCTTTCAATAGAAACAAAAATGACAAGCAGACCAAACTAGTATTTTCAATTGTGTGAGAAAAGTAATCTTGCAAATAATAGGCAAAAGAAAAAGACAAATAATCTCAAATTTCAGCCAATTGCTAGTTCTTAACCAACCAAGCACTCAGATTAAAAAATCAGAGATTATATCTTTGCCAAGAAAATTCAAGAAATGAAAGTCAAGAAAAAATGGACAGGAAGAGCATTTGATTTCCTAAGACTGATCGTGCACAAAATATGAAGACAAGAAAACATCAACCAATGGTCCAAGAAGCTTTTTTCAGGCACCTATACTGATCTGGGCAGCTGAACATGCAAAAGTCTTAAAGCCAAAATTTTAAAAAGAGGGTTCGCAGGCTAACAATGTTACACTATGCGAGAATGAGTCATTCTCATAGGCTAGCTTTGAGCAGAGTGCGAGAACCTCGCACTGGACCTAAAAGTAGAGTGCGAACTCCAAGTATTCTTGCAGGCCACTGTGGGGTGCAGTGCGAGAATGTCTGAAACTAAGGAAATTTTTGGAAAAAGACAAAAAATTTGAAGGGGCTTCTGGACCCATAGGGTCTATCAGGGTATCTTGAATACTCAGAGATTGATATGAATGGAGAAAGGTAAAGCAAGAGAAAATGGCCAAGGAAAAGCACCAAAAACCACAAAGAAAATGGGTTTCCTCCCCAGCGGAGTCACCAATTTTGTTATCGGACTAATCGGTAGGTGCAAACACTAACAGATCTCCCTAGATCCACCTAGATCTAGAACAAAATAGGACAGGACATGACTCTTTCCCTAAGTTATGACCATTGAATTAGCTAATAGGGAGGAACAAGTGACATATCTTTGTATCACTTCCTAGGCTTTTTGTTGCTCCCGCTTCACTCAGGTGCTCTCATGAGGTCAAGACCAAGACGACACAAACCAACCAAAGTGAAGATAGAAAAATATATTCAATCGTCAACCTATGTATATGATCAAGGAATTACACAATAAAGTAAGAATGACTTTATGGGAAAAGGACATGACGTTGTATCATATTAATCGACAGTAGAAGATACAACCTAATCACCTTGATGTTGCAAGCTTCCTTTCAGTGGCTCTTGGCTCCAACACACACACTTGCTCGATCCTTGTATAAAGAAGATCCAATTCCTCTTGATAGACTTGCTAGAGTCTCCAAGCTCCTGTTAAAGCTAGTTCCTTCACACAATTCTTTCACCATTCTCCAATGAATCTTGCTTAACCTTTTCCATGATAATCCCATCAATATATAGGAGAGGATGATATGGTTACTTGGATAAGAATGATCCCACAATATCAGGGAAACTAGTAAAAAGATAACCATTCAAATTCCAACCCATCCTCTAGAAGATTCCTTTCTAGAACCATCAAGACTTCATCTTTTTCCAAGCTTGAGAGCAAGTTCGCACCCTAGCTATGTATCACAGTAGGAGAAGTTTGCACCCTAGTTGAAGGCAGCCTACAAGAATGGGTCATTCTCTCACCCTAGGATATAAGCAGCTTGCGAACTCTCTTCAAAAATATGTTTTCTGGGAAGGGATGAATGTCACTTTTCTCAAGAGAAAGTTCTTATTAGGAGCCTGAGTACACCATCATCAATACACCATCTGTTAAGTACCTATACCAGATCTGTAAATATACTTCATAAATAACCAAGAATAAACCATAAACCATTCACCATAACATGAACACAAGAAATAAAGAAAACCCTTGAGGTAGGGTAACACCATATATTAATCCTTATGGAAGGATAAAACTCCTCAAGCAATCCTTGCTTGTACAATCACAATAT
>ML789079.1:3262-17872 GCA_009831015.1 Picea engelmannii | reverse complement strand
TATCCTGATTTTCTCCATGAGACCACTTGTCTAACAATATTTTTTCAAATTCTACATTGGAAAGTCTCATCATCTCATCATAATCAAGTGATTTCCACCAAATGACAGCATCACCTTGCAATTTGAGAGCTACCCAATGGGGCCAAGTATCTCCCCATATTGATTTTCTTTCTTTAATGAATGATTCAATACTAGGGCCATCACATTTCCCTGTAAAATACATCTTTCTATGAAAAACCCCAAAAAATAGAACAATAAGTTACGGCAAAAAATCACGGCTTTTTCCGTAAAAACCCTGAAAAATTGTTGAATTTAAAATGCTCATAACTTTACTTCCCGAACTCCGTTTCAACTGATTTTTTTTTTTAAATTGGGTATTTTTCCGAGAGGAATTCAAATACCCAATTTTTTTTTCCAAATTAATCTCGTAAAACATTATATCTGAACCTGAAGTGCGCCGCCCTCTTTTTCTTCCCTAGAAAAAAATTCTGCAAAAAGAGAAAACAAATCTTCCCTTCTTTGGCCAAGGAAAGTGCTCTGATACCAATTGTTAAGCACCTATACCAGATCTATAAATATACTTCATAAATAACCAAGAATAAACCATAAACCATTCACCATAACATGAACACAAGAAATAAATAAAACCCTTGAGGTAGGGTAACACCATATATTAATCCTTATGGAAGGATAAAACTCCTCAAGCAATCCTTGCTTGTACAATCACAATATACTTCACTATGTTTCATTACATTGCCTAGACTTCTTTATATAGCTCTCCCTATCTCCTAGGAACCTTCTAGAGAGCCTTCTCACATTTATTACATCCAACTACCATAGTGAGTCTTTATTAATATAGTAGACCTAGTCCACCTTACATTGAATGACCACATTCCCATATATTAAATGTCTTCCACTAATAACACATAACTACATTCCCATTGGGTACCTCCCTAGGTACCCCATATTACCTCCCTAAGTATACCACACCATCAAGATGAACAAAATCATGGGTAACAATATCCCTCCCTCATCCCCTTCACTCGGTGGCTTGCATCAGCAATCCATCGGGCAACCTACACACAATGGTTTATTTGGAGCGAGGATTCAAGGACCACCTTCGCATAGTATGCCGGTAGGTTCGACACTGTTTTCTTTGAATGGAACGTTTGGTAACAACACCTTCATGTCAGCTACTTTCCCGACTGGGGGCAACCCCATTTTTGGACAATCTACTCCTATGCAGGGTACTATTCCTGCATAGGGGGAAAACCTAGCAGGACCTTGGAATTCAAGGCAGGGATCCGTTCCCTCATCTGAAATGTTGATCTGGGGTAATTCTTTCCACAATCAATGGAACCCCAAACAAACTAATATGCCTATCCCCATGGGACCGTCATGGGGTAATCTGTCCCAAAGTCCTTTGAATACAATGCATGCCCAACAATCTATGTCCTATTTGGGAAATTAGTTGATGATGTCTCCACATATGAAAAATCCTTACGCTGGCTAGGGCCATGGATTCTACCAGAATCCGGGCCAGCAACCAAACTTTTCCTGGCAACCTGGTGCCATTCAAAATCTAGGCCCCTTTTTCCTAGGTTATCAACAACAACCCAAACTACCTTTCCTAGCGACATTACACTTTCCAGATTTGACAAGGTTGTTGAATGAACCTATTTGTCACGATCTGTGTTGGCCTCCTATGCCGACGAAGTTGCCTTCGGACATTCCAAAGTTCGAAGCTAAGCCTAACGAAGATCCAAGAGATCATGTGACTACCTTCCATCTTTGGTGCTCATATAACTCATTGAAATATGACTCCGTACAATTGTGATTGTTTCAACATACTCTCATTGGGAGTGCCGCGAAATGGTACATTGAGCTCGATCGCTCAAGATACTCTTTTTTTGGCAAACTGGCGATGGATTTCCTAAACCATTTCTAGTTACCTGTGAGATACGATGCTGGCATAGAGCTGCTCTCCAATTTTGAACAGACAACAGCGGACCATATCTCTAATCACATCCAAGAATGGAGACGTCGAAAGATTTTAATCAAGGTACTAGTCCCACCAGCATTCTTGCTTGAGTGGTTCCTTAAGTCTTTGGTCCCGCAGTTATCCAAAGATGTTATTACGTCAGGATTTTTCTCCGAAGAAGATGCCATCATGAGGGATCAACAGTTTGAGCTCATCTATTCTCAGTCTGGTTTATTATACAACATATTTCTAGATGCGCCACGTTCAATACTGGATAAAACTAGATAGAGAGTTGGACCACATGCCGATGGTATTGTTGGTTCAACACAAACAAAGCCCACTGAGCAATTGACAAAGCAGTTGCAGTAGTTATCAATACAACACATAGTGGCCAGCCAAACTACTTCTTTGGCTGCTCCCTCCACCAAAATGTTCGAAGTACACACAGTGCAGTCGACTAACCCAAAGGCCACCCAACAGCCTGAAGGGAAGAAAAAACAATGAAAGAAGGGTAAGGGGGGCAAAAAAACCAATGATAATGCTGGCGGGGACAACACTGAAAAACAAAAGGTGAGGTATCCATGCAACTTGTGTGCATAAGACCACCTCACCCATCTATGTCCTCGACTTGTAGAGGCCCAAAAATTTCTTAGACAGTAACAACAGGCAGTGTTGACTAATCCATTTCAACATGGGAAAAATATAACTCAAGCCTCTACCAGCACGGAAGGGGGTAGCCAAGAAACCTTCCTGCCTCTGAACAGCCCTGCATCCACGAATGTATATATGGTTAGGGGTGATGCTTTCATATCGACTAGAGTGCACGACTATAGTAAACCAAGTTCTTATAAGAAGGGTAAAGAAGATGATCTCTCATCTCTTCCTCTACGGATTGAGAAGACATTGGGAGAAACAATGACGTGCATTCCAAAAGGTGCATTTAAAAAAGCTTCCCATAACCCAAACGCAAGGGCTGTCCAGAACTACTTTGTGGTGGAAGATTTATCACAAACCCCTTAAGATATGTCTGCTTTGGAGGTCCTCCAAAGCTTCCCTACTCAGAGGAAAGCCTTGTTAACCACTTTGGTCTCTACTGAGACTTGTAATCCGGGTACCATCATGTTAGATACAATCGACTTAAAACCTTGTCTTCCTTACCATGTAGCATTTCAGATAGTGGTGTCTTATCCCACGAAAACTTTTACATGGAATATCTTCTGTATAGTGGTCGATGAGGGTGCCTCGACATGTGTTATGTCATTAGCATGTTGGAAGGCCATTGACCAACCTGTTTTGTCTCCATCACCTACTCTCTTCACTTCTTTCGATGGTCGTTCATTTCGACCACATGGCATCGTTCTTTCTTTCCCCGTGCAGTTAGAAGGGAAGACAGTGTGTGTCGAAGTAGGGGTAGTCAATGCTCCCCTCGACTATAACCTCTTGTTAGGATAGAGTTGGAATTATGCTATGCAAGCTAAGGTTGCTACAGTTTTTTGGGTCTTGTTGTTTCCCCATGAGGATCGGATAGTCACCATCGATCAATTGTCTTTCTCCAGACCTGACCCATCTTTGTGGGCATCCACGGTCCTGATAATTGATAATCCTCAACCAGGTGTCATCAACATAGGAGTTGGTTTGTGCCCATCCTTGATGGGTACCTTCGACTACCCACCTCCTCACGGTGATATCAAATTTATATCCAATCATCATAAGGTTGATATTTTTCAAGTTTCATCATTCCGCATGACTTACTTCGAGGATCCATGGATACTTCCTTCCCCATCGTCCATGATGGATGAGACAGGGCACCCAGGAATGTCCATGCCCTTGTCTATCACTGAAGTAGTGTACTCTTTAGTCCAGCGAGCTTCAGCTAACCCTGATCTGACTCCTGCACAGGGGTTAGATCCACTTCTAGAGCCTATTTGGGCTCAGCATTCTCTCACTAACACCGATTCATTAGACTTAGTCTTACCTTCTAACGAAGTAGTAATCAAGGAAATGACTATTCAGGACAAATCATATTCATCACAAATCATATTTTCTCCCAGAGTTAAGCCGAATCGAAGTAGGAGAATTCACCGTGACCATGATAGGAGATCAGTTGTGTCCTATTAATCTCTTAGCTACACATGAAATTTATGCTGAGGGAAATATTACAACTATCACTAAAACTATACCAATCAACATCTCTCAAAACCTTGGCATCGTGGAGAATGTCTTTGTCGAAGCGGATTTCTCCCCCGAAGAGATTCAAATCTACAGGGATCTTTTCAAAGAATTCCGTGACATTTTTGCCTGGTATTATGAGAAAATGCCAGGTATCAATCAAAAAATAGTTGAACATGAAATAACAATGTATCCTGATGCCAAGCTTGTTTGACAAAATCTTTGTCCATTTAATCCCAAGAAATCATAAACCATCAAGATTGAGGTTGATAAATTGCTAAAGGCAGGTTTTATCTATCCTATCCATTTGACTTAATGGGTGTCAAATCCTGTGCCGGTCAATAAAAAACAAGGCATGATTCGTGTATGTACCGACTTCTGTGATTTGAACAAGGCATGTCCCAAAGATAATTTTCCAACATCATTCATCAACCAGATCATTGATGAATGTGCTGGTTGCGAAGCCTTTTCTGTCATGGACGGTTTTTCAGGATATAATCAAATCCAAATCAAACCAAAAGACCAACACAAAACGACATTCATTTGTCCTCGGGGTACATTCGCGTATCGTAAAATGCCTTTTGGTCTTAAAAATGATGGAGCCACCTTCCAGCAGGCCATGTATTTTTATTTTCATGATCTCAAGCATATAGTCGGGGCCTACCTATATGATTTAGCATCACGGTCTCTCAAGAGAACGAATCATCCCACACACCTTAGACTGATCTTTGAATGTTGTCGCTACTTTTAGATTCGCTTGAATCCAAACAAGTGCATCTTCTGTGTAACGTCAGGATGTTTGTTAGGTTTCATCATATCAACAACAGGGATCATGGTCGATCCTCTCAAGGTGGAGGCAATAATCCAGTTTCCCCCCACACACACAATCCTTCAGCTTCAGAGTCTACAAGGCAAGGAAAACTTTTTACGACGCTTCATCTCCAACTATGTCGAAATCACCACGGGATTTATGTGCTTACTGAAGAAAGACATTCCTTTTTACTAGGATGATGCCGCTCAATACTCTTTCGACGCATTAAAACATGCCCTCACAACTGCCCCTCTGCTACGAACACCTAACTATAACAAGGATTTCTTATTATATCTGGCTGCCGCAGAGTCAACCATTGGCATGGTTTTAGTTTAGGAAGATGATTTGTTCTCAGAATACATGATATATTACCTGAGCCGAGGCCTCGTAGGACCAAAAATAAATTATTCTCATATCGAAAAACTTGCATTGGTTGCAGTTCATTCTATTCAACGGTTCTGTCATTATGTTCTGTTTCGCAATACCATTGTCATTGTTGTCGTTAATCCATTCTAGTACATGTTGACACGATGGGTTATAGGTGGAAAAATCAGTAGATGGATAGTCATCCTCCAGAAGTTTGACTTAGACTTCATTTCAGAAAAGTCCAAAAATTCATTGGTCTTTGCAGAGCTTATTTCGGAACTTCCGGTTAAGTCAGGTGACGATGTGCCTGAAGAATTGTCTATCCGGGGAGATATGTTTTTTATCACATCTTCAAATACCTGGTATGGAGATATACTTATCTATCTCCAGACTTTGAAGTGCCCCACTTCTGCTTCTCGTGATAAGCGTTGGCGTATACGCCTTCAGGCTAAGAATTATCTCATACTCGATGATACGTTGTATAGGAGAGGTGTATACTGCATCTTACATCGATGTCTCACTCATGAGGAGGCAGTCATCGTGCTTAATGATTTCCATACCGAATCTTGTGGCGGTCATTTGTCTGGGTTGGCAACAACCCAAAAGATTCTACGAGTAGGTTACTTCTGGATGACACTTATCAAATATTGTATAGAATCGGTCAAGAAGTTCCATCCATGCCAAATCTTCTCTCGGAAGATGAGGGCACATCTCACTCCCATGTTTCATGTCATCACAGTTGGTCCCTTCACCAAGTGGGGGATTGATTACACTACTTGCAACCCCCCTTCAGCAAGGGGGCACCGCTATATCATCGTAGTTGTAGACTAATTAACATCAAAGCTTTGGTTACGACAAGAGAATTCATCACCCTATTACCCCCAAGCCAATGGGCAGGTAGAAGATGTAAACAAAACTCTTAATACTATTCTACAGTGAACTATCAACTCAGCCAAGTCAAATTGGCATTTGATGTTATACTCGGCATTATGGGCTTACCGAACATCTATTAAGACTGCAACCAGTTTCTCACCTTTTCAAATTGTTTATGGGATGGAGGTAGTCTTGCCCATCGAATGTCAGATCCCATCTCTAAAATTGGCAGTATAATTATTCCCAGACACTTCTCCACTTGAAGAATGGTTAGTATACCTTGATCAGCTCAATGAGCAGTGTCGTGATGCGGCCTTGGCCAATGAGGCTCACAAACATAAGGTCAAGTGTCAGTGTGATAGGTCCGTTCGTCCTCGAATTTTCTCTGAAGGTGACCTTATCCTGGTCTATGACCAAGATAAGGACCCCCTGGGGGCAGGAAAATTCAAACCCATGTGGTTCAGACCTTTCATCATAAAAGAGGTATTAAAAAGGGGAACTTATCGTTTGGTTGATTTTGAAGGGAATGCTTTGGCGGAGCCTAGAAATGGGCTCTACCCCAAGAAGTATTACTCATAGGCAGGTCACTGTGGGTAACGTTTTGTAACATATGCATAGTCTTTGTACTATTAATTTTTAGTTTCTTTTAAATATTATGGACATGTCATTGATGTTATATTTCTTCAATATGGTAGATGTCAAGTGATTCTGAGGTGTTCGTTGGGTATGCAGACGGTGCTATTTGGCACACTCAGAGGCTTGCCTCTGTAGCTTGGGTAATATTTACACCTCAGGGCCAGTTGTTATCTTCCAAAGGTATATGCTTAGGTGACACCACAAATAATGTCGCCGAGTATAGTGGAGTTATTGAGTTGCTTCATGATGCCCTGTCATTGGGTATCTCTCATCTCCAGGTCTATCTCGATGCTCAACTGGTTGTGTCTCAGTTAAATAGAGTATACCGGGTTCATGATCCAACCTTACACCAACGATTCCTTAGGGTACGTCTCTTAGAACAAAACTTTGATTATATTACATATTTTCATGTTCCTAGGAGATTAAACCAAATTATAGATACTCTAGCTAATCAAATTTTAGATTGGCATCTTGCACACATATGAAAGCACATTGACATAAGCATGTAAATACATTTTTGCACACGTAATCCATAAGACACAAAAGATCAAAAAACCATATATAATATCATAAAGTAACTAGAGTACATAAATGGACACAAGCGCCTAAAAAATAGGACCAATAACGAGTCACAGGGCTTATGCCCTCAAAAAATATATACAAGTAGTCCTCGTGGCATGCAAAAAGTCTAAATAGGTTAAGGGCCTATGGGCCCTGTCATACTAGTCCATAGCATGGGATAAATGCCTAAACAATCGGACCCACGTCCGAGGTGCCCCCACTGCATGAGGCTGCATGGATGGTGGCAGGTCCTCAATCTCTACCATTGGGACTATGTGAGTGAGTGCAGTAAAGTTCCTCTCAACTCATCTAAGTACCCTCTCAGACTCCCCGGCTGGGAGGTTTCCTGCTACTGTTGGTCCCCCGGCAGCGGCAGCTGCGGCTTTTGGCTAAGGACGATGCCTATTCCATGCATAATCGACAGGTCACATAGGTCCCACATCTACATGCAACAAAAATATATCTGTCAAATACTCTGGCATATAAAAAAAATGATATATATAAAAAAAATGACATAAAATTACATATACAACAAAAAAAATACAAAGGTGGAGACTTACTCATCCCCCCTCGCTCCTCACCAGGAAGCACGGGTATCTCAGGATCTCTAGAAAAGTCTATCCTTGCATATGGGTAATCCTCGATCACAGGGATCTGCCATGACAACCATGAAAAAAAGTCATCATCGAAGGACTCATTGGTCCTTCCACCACCCTATCACGGCAGTAATACTACCCATCTACATATAGCAGGAAAAGAGGCCTGATGTCCTCATACCACTTCCCAAGGACTAAAGCTCAGAACTCTCTCAAAAAAGAATGAACACAAAATTGTCCCGAACCAGAAGTTCCTTTGTGTCCACTGATGACAATTTTTCAATTACCTCTTCATACACTCCAGTAGTGTGGTACTCCAGTCAAAAATTTGTGCATTCAAGCACTGGATAACACAGTTCATATGTGCACGAGACGCCTGATGCAAGGCTGCTGAACCGGTAATCAGCCCAATGAGCAATAATATCATTTGCAGGGACAGGTCATTGATCTTACTTATGGGCACCTGGGAGCTCAAACGGTTTGTCCTAGCCTCACAGTGCAGGGCTATCAGTTCTTCTATGTTAAGTGGAACTGACAGAAATGTCCTGAAATTGACTGGTTCCCCTCTCCTTGAGAGGACAGTCAAAACATAGATATCCTCGGTGGTGGGCACGATTGATTGCCCCTCTAGCATGAAGGCCTCTGCATTAGGGTGCCAATAGTCAACTAAGGCATTCAGTAGCCTCGGTTGCGCTCTCATAAATGGACACATGAAGAACTTAAAAAAACCACATTGCATCAACACGGCCATAACATTCAGATCTCCCGTAACCAACTTACTAATTACTTCATGCTCCCTTTCCCTCTAGTGGACATACATCCTGCCAACACAAAACATTCAGGAGGGTAAGTGAGTGTTGTTTGGTTCTTTTTATCTATAAAAGGGGGGTCCACGTGGGAAGGTTTTACTCTTCCCGAGTGTACACATGGTCTGTCCAGAGATAGCCCGCATGGACCTAGGGATGACCTTTTAAAGGTCGACGCCCACCCAAAACATGGAATCCGAAGAAAAAATAATGAATTGAATAACTAGATAAGGGATTTTTTACTTACTTGGTCCAAGCGGAAGTTGTTTCGTCCACTGTAGCTCCAAGAATCACCATTTTTATCAAAAGGGGTCTTTTGGCTCCAGAGTCAATTTCCAAATCAACAATGGTGATAATGAGCTGCCAGCTTCCATTTATAGACTTTTTGGCCTCTTTTTGTCATTTTTTTGGCCTCCCTTATCATTTTCTTTATACCAAAATCCATTTAGAGTGATTCAAGAGTTATATGGGAGGGATTTGATCAGGTATTGAGACATTTTTTTTGAGTTTTGAGGAAATTTTGACGGTTCATGAAATTTTTTCCAAGATTCAACTTGAGCATATAGGTTAGGTTATTACCCCAACTTTTGTGTTGCGTTGTATTTTTCCTCTGCCATAGGATCGATCCCATTAGGTTGTGACACAAAACCATCATATCTTCTTTAGAAGTGTCGCAACTTGGCGGTAGAGCTTACCAGAACATGGATGCCCTAGGTAGGTCCTGGTTGCATTATGGTGTCCATGCCGTCTCTAAAATATTGTAGGCTCGAGAGTCCTTATAATCTTTCCTGAATATGAGTTTGAGCCTCATTTGCATGATTCTTCTTCGTTCTTGATCTCACCCTCAGGACTCCCAAAAAATAATGGATATTCTTTTAATCCCTTTTCAAACCCTCTAAACATGAAAAGATTTTTGAGCGATCTTGTGGCCTTTCATGCTTGTTAAACTGAAATTTGAAGTCACGTCTATCCGGCGGTAGTTTACCCCTTTTTCGGTCTGGACAGTCAATTGTACAAACAAAGGTATACTCTATGGAACTTTCGTTCTTTAGAAGAGTACTCCCAGGTATAATTTTATCCCTTTTTTGGGCCTGAGGGACTAAACTTACGAGAACGAAACCCCCATGGAGTCCATAGTTAAGCTCTTTTCAGACTCCCTAAAATTGAAAAGATTGTCGAGTGACGTTATTCTTTCACACTCATTAAATTGGTCCAGAAGAATATTCCTGACAGAGTCCATAGTTAAGATTTTTTCAGAATCCTTAAAAATGAAAAAATAGCCGAGTGATCGTGTCCTTGTCACACTCGTTAAAATGGTTTTGAATCGACGTCTTTTTGGTTCTAGTTTACCCCTTTTTCGAACCGACTAGACTACCTTCGAAAAAGGTACCCCAATGGAGTCTCCTTTTATGTTTTTTAGACTCTCTAAACATGAAAAACCACCGAGCTTACCTTCTTTGGGCTTGTTAAACTTACATAAAAGGATGTTACCATTATGTGTTTTATTAACTGCATTTGCATACCTTATACGCCAGCCTTGTAACAGTTTGCTTATGCATCTTAAAACCTTTGGCCCCCAGAGATTTTTCCTGAGTATCATTCTACTAGAACATCAGTCTTGTCCTTATACCTTGAGCTTGTATGTTTGCAACACTTGTTCCTCCTTTGTAACGTAATATTCCTTTATTCTTTTTTCACAATTATTGAAAAGAATAAAAAAATCAAATATACCCCAAAAAGAGGAAGGGAAAAGTATTCTCTTTATTGGCAGGGTAATGAGTCACCCTTGGATAAAGAACATCTATTCATTTGTTCATCAGACTATGGGATGTAGTATGACCTTAGGAAGTTTTTTCTCATTATATAGAGTTGTGTCCTCCACCGTTTGGTTATCCTTCCAAACATATGCAGAGTTTGTGTTGCCTCTTTCTTCGTAGACTTATGATTAACATACATGTTGCCCGAGTCTCATCATTTTTCATGCTATTATCCAAGGGAAGTTTGTCATCAAGCCTGAGTCGGCCCCTCTGCAATATGTCTCTTGTCCTCATACCCAGCCATCCTAAACATCCAATCAAGTCCTTGTTCGAAATCATTGAAGCCTTCAGTCTGATCATCAAGATTATCAAGTCCATGACGAACGAGCCGTCGAAGACCTCTGGGTAGTGCAGTCATACACTCATATTACACTCCTACCCAAGTTTTGAATATTTTGATGTTGTTTCTTGAGCTCTGAAGATCTCATCTCCAACCATCAGGCTGAATCAACTTTTGGAAGATGGATACTCTATATGTATATCTTTCTGATTTCGAGATGTAGCTCCACTATGTATTGTTCGCGGCTACTCTTTATAGTTATTTGACATGGATCTACAGTTTATTTTATTGGTAGCCATGATTCTATTTTATCCCGAGCATGGGTATGCCCGCCTCTGTGAGACATTTGTTATTTTGCAGACGACACCTCCTGGTTCCTGATCCTTGGGCTCAATCGTTTGGCACATCAGTAAATATTGGTAATGTATTTCGGCCATCAGATGCTCTTTTGACCTCTCACATTAGGGGACATCTGTTATAACCCTAAATTGCACCACACATGCTTACCTAGCATCAAGCCAACTCATATCCCTTCTTTTCCAAAGCACTGTTGAACAACTCTTTGAAAATCCTCTTTTATAAAGGCCCACGCGTCCTAATCCATTATTGCATGTGTGTACACGTTGGCTGGCCAAAAACAAACCGCGTGGACTGACAAAAGCATGAAAAAGGGAAAGTTGCCAATGGAGCACAAAAGCTATGGGTGAGTTAACTGAAACTCCCAGCCATGCATGGCTGAGGGTTCATCCAAATACCTAGCTCATTCTAGCCTATAAAAGAAGGGGTAGGGGTCCCATTTGGAGGAGGAAAAGATATAGCAAAGAAACTCTGCCCATTTACATATTCCCATTGTCCCAACCCTTTATCCTTTCCTTGTGCCAAAGGAGATTCAAAGAAAAGCAGTTGGAGGAAAGAAGAAGAGGAGCCCAGGATCAGGTTCGAGGAGCAGTGGCCAGTCTCAACTCTTGTAAATTGACTCATTCAAAGTAATAAATAAAGTGCTTTTCCCGTCCCAATTCATGAATTTTTTATAGTTTGATTAGTACATGTTTTGGATTTCTAACCCGTTAGTATATAAGTAGTATGCATGCATAGTTGTTTCTTGTCTTGGATGCAGGTCAGCTTTGGAAGGAGTATTGTGAACAAGTAATCAAGTACAATGGAGGATCGACATCAAACGTCAGGAACGAGGTAGGTTGATCTTTCCGTGCATTTAATAAGAAAAGGGGATTTAAATCCAGGGATGAAGGTAGAAAGTAATTTCTCTTCGGTCATATCTGCATGCAAAGTCTGAACTCTATTTGCTAAGTCCGTAGGGAGATTTTCCCAACAACACTGTCTGAATCGGAGGATTATAAAACTCATAATTCTTTTTAATTAATTCTCTAATGCGGTTGTGTGTTTATTTTTCCTTTAATATCATGCAAATTTTCTATTAACCTCAGACTCATCTCCTTCCAAACGACTTCACACGCACAAAAATTCAACCTGTACACCTGTATTTATTGTGCATAACAACATCACAAGGTAAATCGTGCTTCCACACACCTATATCCACTATGCATTTCTTCTCTGTCGCGCCAATAACCTGCGCACACTACTTTTTTGTTGTGCACCAATATCAACTACGCACAGTTTTGGTATCCAACACTAATACTCCACATGCATTTCTCCCTATGCATTGCACCATGTCAAAGTTCAATATGCCCCACCGTGCATAGTAATCTACGTGCAACATTGAATACATTGTCATGAGACAACTTATACTCATACTATGCGTGAACTAACATAACTCCTTTGTGTTTTGCAATACTTGCACACCCCACATGCACATTATTATGTGTGTGCTCACCGTGCAATGCTAATTTCAACGCTTGCATCTACACACAATATTCTTCTGTGCAGTGCCAAAATTTACCATGGACACTCTATGACTTTGAAATCTAGTCACTTTGAAATTAATCTTCTATGAATATTCACTTCAATTGAACCTCTCTGGCCCATTCAGGCTCAGTGTTGGAACTGAAGCTCTGATACTAGTTTGTAATGTTCCCCTGCCACCCATAGGCCAGGAAATTCCACTCCAAAACAATCTTTCATGCTCTGATACAAATTTGTAACATTCCCCCACCACCCATAGGCCAGGAAATGCCACTCTAGAACAATCTTTCATGCTCTGATACTATGTTGTAATGTCCCCAACCACCCATGACCGAGCCACACTACTCGAGGGAACACTTTCATTCTCTCACAATGGAACATACTATAACATACCCAATATTCAACTGAGCTATGCCACATAAATTTTCTCTTTAAATTGCATGCAATTATAACATACACATGCAATACTCTTGTGGAAGCTTTGCATATAAAAATAAACAAACAATTACATTCTGTAAATATACGATTTCATACTGAAATAACAGTAAACACAGATATGCATCATATATACGGAATTACCCATAAACATAAAGACAATTATAATCACATATATGATCAACCATAACATAAGCACATAAATAACATTGCAACATGTAAGTTTAGCATATGATTGGTACTTATCTTGAAAATATTGTCGCCAACTGCGTACAGACCGTCCACGAACCTCCCAACCTTAGACTACAATGTTCATCACTATCAACAGTGAGTCACCCCCAAGTTGGGACTAAACTCCACCAGGGTAAAGGGGTTCCTAACTAGGATAAAGGCTCATGGACAATAAGAAATACTCCGTCTCAGGTGCTCATTCAACTAACAGCCTATAGCCTCTCATTCCCCACATGCCTGTCCCACCCAAGGAAGTGTGACCCTTATCTTCTCAATAGTCCCTCTGCTGCCCCACTTCCCTTCCAAGGCTTCAAAAACAGGTCGGACAGGAAGTCTTAGAGCACTGTAGTTTCAGTTTATCACCTTCAGGAAATCAATGCCCAAAAATTCTCTCGCTTAGAGAATTGATCATGGGCCTGACAACCCGCCTCTTCAATTTCCCATGGGCCTGACAACCCTCTTCATCAATCCCGCTCCCAAGATAACCAGGTACACAAACTGGAAATGGTTATGGAAACAGACTCAGATACAATGAAATGAATGTCTAAAGAATAACAGTCTGTGTGAGTGAAATGGTCATGGAATCATTGACTGGATGATTGAGTGATGGGAGGAATCATCATGAAGTTGATCGTGAAAGTGATGGTGAAGCTTCTGGTAAGAATCCTCGTGAAAAGGTGACAAAATGAGCTAAGTCCCCACAATATGAATGCATGTCCCCAACTTGACACTTGTCATGTTGGAAGCTACTTTGGTCCACTTGTCACCAACTTTATAACTTAGAATAAAATAATTATCCATACTTTATGTTTTAAAGAAATATTGATATAATATTCCTTTTTGGCTTAAGCTCTCTAGCTTAGCCCTTTCCCTTAACTTTTGGCTGTCCCTTTCCCTAATTGGTGGAGTCCAGTCCCCCATCTCTTTTATCATGGTTAATCTGCATGCAATGATGTATTTTATATTAATCATGAGACATGTACAAAATAGGCACACTGGCCTTTAACATCTAGGTGCTCTGGCCTAATTGCAAAACATAAGCATCCTAGCTTATAATAACAGGATCACCAGCCTATAACACATATCATATAAACAAGGTTCACTAACCTCTATAATGCGCGTGGTATCCGGGAATGTGCACACTACATCATTGTTGAACTTATTAAA
>ML789078.1:355378-441459 GCA_009831015.1 Picea engelmannii | reverse complement strand
CTAGTATCTTCGCAGAAATGAGAAGGCTGGCTCGTGATGAGACCCCCTTTCCTTTGGCCATGCAACCAAAGGTCACTGCCCTGGTTTGGTGACCAGATGGTGGCAGTGTCATACTGCTAAATACCTATGAACATAATGGGCCGACTCGTGATGAGACCTCCCATCCTCTTGGTTAGGTCTTGCATTTATTTATTTTATCATTTTCTTAGGGTCCCTTGGTTTCTTATCGAGAGGCTTTTTATTGCCTTCTCGGGGATCCCCTGGGCGAAGCATCTCTAGGTTTTATTTCCTATGGATTTTATCTTTTACTAGCTTCTTTACCCCCTGGGCCTTTAGCCCCTTCTTCCCACAAGACAAGTTGTACCTTGAGAGGTCATCCTAATGGCCATACTAGGGGAATGGGATGGATGAGAGGGGTATAAGATGTAAAAGTGATAAGATGGTGGGAGCGGACGATGGCTCTGAAAACCCCCCTTGGTGGCTAACCAAAACCCATGAATACCAGCTTGCTAAGTTACCCCATCAATTACCCCAACAGTGGTCAAGTGGATTAGTGTAAGATCCAAGCAGTCATCCGAAATGAAAGGAACCTAATGCATATATAAGAAGGTTATAACAATCAAATATGATGCATACCATGATACCTCGGACCAATTACCTCATGGAGAAAGAGTCCTCTCTGATGCAAACCCAGGCCGGTAGTGATGGAAGCTGCTACTGCTTGACAGGACAAGTCTGGCTAAGAAGAAGAAAGATGGGCCCTCCAGGGCCATGCTCGAGTCACTCCTGCTCTCGGTACTCCATGTCTAGGATCATGTGGGCCTCAAGACATGATCTTCTAGTTATCCCTAGATATCGGGGATAACACCAACTATTGTTCCATCTAAAAAGTGTCGCAAGGTAGTATCTCATACTGCAAAATTCAGCTTCTTCACAGTCTGTTCAAAAGGGGAGCATAAGGACACTGCAACCACTACAGCCTCACCCCAAGCACCTTCTATCCAACAGAAGCAGGTCGACAAGGTTGAATAAAAGTGAAAATATTCCTTCCACACATTGTCCTCTCATATAGCTTGATTTGTTGAACATCCTCAGCCTCAATAGGTTCGTGATAGACTTCCAAAAACTGAGCAACGCGATGTCTCCAACAAGGCAAGCAACTCACCAAGATGCAGATTCAACAAATGCTTTCCCTCTCCCCCGGAAACTCAATGCAATGGAAACCATTGATTCCTAGGGAGGGAGGATTGATCCAGGTGGATATCGGTGGCCACCCACCTTTTCCAACTGGCTCAATTTTTTTTTCTAGCAATTTACTATTTTTAGCAGGTTTTAACTTCCGAGGCCATTTTGAGGGCCCAAATGAAGGTTTTTTGAGATCGAAGTTCTCAATGATATCCAAAGGAATGATTGATCCCCCAAAATGAATCTCCTTGACGATACCTTTCCAACGAGCTATTATACGCCTAAAACAGAGATCGTATGCAAAAGTTACGACCCCCGGAAGTTGATGTACTAACTTACCCAAACGGGGCCCACATGACTTTTGGCGCTTCATCTCCTAGGGTTAGGTTTTTGGATGTCTAGGGTTTTTGGCATTCCTGTTTATTGTAAAAAGGCCTTCGGAGCCTCAATTGTAATCATCTTCTTGTGAATGCGAGTAACCATCACATCTCTTCTCAGAGATAAGCTGCCACCATTCTAGTGAGTCTTTCACTCTGTATCTTTACAGTCTCTGTACATTTCTTTCATTAATAGAAATCATGTATTAATGTATCTCTGTGTTTATGGTTGCATCTCTAATATATTTCTGTTGTATTATTGGATATATGTGACATCTCTATGCATTTCTTTATTATATCTCCGCTCTCATTTCGTGCCGAAAATAATCTGGATCAGCCTCTTCGAGGGGGCAACCTCCAGTCAAGCAGAGCTCTATTACAATAATATCCAAGCTAGGGTTCTCATACCCTCGACTCCTATTTATACTAAATATGTCTATCAAAAGAAGCATCTAGAGGAAGATCCTTCTAGAAGCGGAAGCTTCTATTAGGTCTTCTTACATTCGACTTATTGTATTTTATTGCCAGGCCTTATTAATATTGACCTTTATTACATTCGAATATATTGTTCTACCTATGTGTGGGTTAGGACCCTAACATGTCCTCCCCCTTAAAAACAACCTTGTCCTCAAGGCTTGAGATGTGGAAATTTCTGCAGAATGGTAGCTGGAGTTGTATCTTTCCACTGGACTAACACTTCCTTGATGGTTCTATGATGCAGGCGATGCTCACACTGGTCCAAAACTGCTTGTGGCTGTAGCCAAATGGATCCTTCTTCAGTTAACTCAGGAAGGTTGGTTTGAATTTGGCACTTAGTTCCAATCACCTTCTTTAAGCATGAAACATGAAAAACATGATGTAGCTTCGAATGACCGGGCAAAGCTAACTGATAGACCACCTGTCCCACACGCTTGAGAACGGTATAAGGACCACAAAATTTGGGCGCTAGCTTCTGAAAATGCTCCGCCTTGAGGGAATTTTGCTTGTAAGGTTGCAATCGAAGAAACACCTGACCCCCTTCAAAAAATTGACGTTCAGAGCGACCTTGATCTGCTTGTTGCTTCATGCGATTCTGTGCCATGACCAAATTCTCTTTGAGGGTACGAAGAATAGCCTCTTGAACTATAAGTGTTTGGTCAACCGCTTGGACCTTCGAGACACCAGGTTAGTATGAGAGAACTGAAGGTGGTTTCTGTCCATATACCGCTTCAAAAGGAGTCATGCGTGTAACTGTATGGTATGAAGTTTTGTACCACCATTCAGCTAGGGGTAACCATTGAGCCCACTGATTTTTCTTTTCTGAGGCAAAACACCTCAAATATGTTTCCAAACACTTGTTGACAACTTCCATTTGACCATCAGTCTGGGGATGATAAGCTGTGCTGAGGTGCAATTGGGTGCATTGTAGCTTGGACAGTTCTTGCCAAAAATTGCTTGTGAAAGTTGGGTCACGATCAGAAACAATAGAGTGTGGAATGCCATGAAGCTTGAAGACCTGATCCATGAAAATTTGAGCCACCGTGGATGCTGTAAAAGGGTGTTGAAGAGCATAGAAATGAGCATACTTGGAAAGGCGATCAACAACCACCATGATGACTGATTTATTTCCAAATTTGGGTAAGCCTGTAATAAAATCCATAGAGACATCCCTCCAAATAGAAGGTGGAATTGGAAGTGGTTGTAGTGTGCCCAAAGATTTGACTGTTTCTCCCTTGTTGCATTGAGACACATCATATTCAGTGACAAAATTACGAATTTCTTGTTTCATACCATCCCAGAAAAAAGAACGTTTGACCTTGTCATAGGTTTTGGTGAACCCGGAGTGCCTCACTGTGGGTGTACCATGAAGCTCAAAAAGTACCGTGGATTTAAACTTTGATTGTTTACTTAAATACAAATGGCCTTTGTATCGAAGCTCATCATGGAGCCTAGAGTACCCTGGGGAAGCTGGAGCATTGGACTACAATTGTTGGATCAGATGCGAACTTTTGGGATCTTTTAGCCATTCCTGGTGAATAGCTTGGAGCTAATCTGGTACAATGAAGGAAAGAGAAAAAAGGGATCCTTCATCTTCATATCTTTGGGAAAGTTCATCCGCAACCACATTGTTTTTTCCTTTATTGTAAATGATCTCATAATCATATCCAAAGAGCTTAGTCACCCATTTTGTTGCTCCGGGGAGGAAATGCGTTGTTCCAGAAAACACTTGAGGCTTTGATGGTTTGTCTTAATTTGGAAGCGTTGCCCCAATAGATAAGGGCGCCAAAGATCAATGACATGCATAATAGCCAACATTTCCTTTTCATAGATTGATTTGCCCATATTTCTTTCATATAGTTGCTTGCTGGTAAAGGCCAAAGGTCGACCCTCTTGCATAAGGACAACACCAATTCCTTTCCCTGAAGCATCACATTCCAAGACAAAGGTCTTTGTGAAATCAGGAAGGGACAGGACGGGAGTGGTGCACATGGCCATATTCAAGGTTTGAAAAGCTTGAGTAGTGGCTAGAGTCCAAGTGAAAGAGTTCTTTTTTAGGAGAGCAGTGAGAGGTGCTGCAATCTTTTCATAATTCTTAACAAACTTGCGATAATAACCTGTTAAGCCCAGAAATCCACACAATATTTTGAGAGTCTTTGGGTGAGGGAAGTCTTGCATAGCTTCAATATTTTTAGGATCCAACTTGACGCCATCCTTTCCAACTAGATGACCCAAGTACTCTACTTCTGAGGCGCCAAAATCACATTTAGACTATTTCAGGAAAAGTTGGTGCCGAGAGAGTAGATGGAGAACTCGATCCACATGAGAAAGATGGCCTGTCCAGGTTTTGTTATAGATGAGGATATCATCAAATAAAACTAAGACAAAATGATGGAGAAAAGGACGGAAGACATGATTCATGAGGCTTTGGAAGGTGGAGGGGGCATTACACAATCCAAAGGGCATGAACAAAAATTCATAGTAGCCCTCAGGAGTTCTAAAGGCAGTCTTGGGAATGTCTTCCTCTTTCATACGTATCTAGTGGTATCCTGAATGAAGATCAAGTTTAGTAAAGAATTGGGCGCCACTCAATTCATCCAAGAGGTCATCAATGACAGGAATTGGAAATTTGTCTTTAATGGTAAGTTTGTTGAGGGCATGAAAGTTAGGACACATTCACCAAAAACCTTCTTTCTTCAGGACCATGACCATAGGAGAAGAGTAGGGGCTTGTACTAGGGCGGATAACGCATGCATTAAGGAGTTCCTGGACCATTTTCTCAATTTCATTTTTTTCGGAAAAGGGGTGACGATACAGACAAATATTGGGAGGAAGGCTTCCAGGTACAAGGGGAATGGAATGATCATGAACACCACGGGAAGGAGGGAGTCCCTGGGGAGTGGAAATGACCAATTGATGTTTATAAAGGATAACTTGGAGGTATTTTGACACTGAGGATATCTTTTTTGCTTGTATGGCATGGAGTTGGAAAATAACACCAGAATGACCTTTTTTGAGCAGATTTTCCATGCGATGGGAACTAATGATCTCAGGTGAACTGACAGTGATGCCTTGGAACTTATATTGGTGGCCCTCCTGGTCGAATTGCATGGTTAATTCCTTAAAATACATGAGAATGGGACCTAAATTCCTTAACCAGTCTGCACCCAACACAACATATGAGATTTCAGGTGGTAGTCACCAATTTGGAGACACACATTTTCACAATGCCCTCCACATTTCATGGAGCCACCATTGGCAATCATGATTTGGAAATTATTGACAACATGGATGTAGCAATGAGTTTCTTGGGCAATGCGGCGATGAATAAACTTATGGGTGCTTCCACTATCAACCAAAATGATGACCTTCCGATGCTTGATGTAACCGATTAGCTTGAGGGTTTGGGGAGCAGAGAATGCAATGAGAGAATTGAGGGAAATGACTGGTTCTACTTCGAGAGTGTCTGAGGGAGGGTTTATGTCAGGGGTTTTAGGTGACTCAAACACAAGGGGAGTTTCAACATCCTCTTTCGAAATATCCTCGAAGATGGGCATAAAAAGATTTTGTTCCTTACACTTGTGGCCCGGGAAATATTTGTCATCAAAATTATAACAAAGGCCTTTGAGTTGGCGTTCATCCATTTAAGCCCTGGTCAATTTTTGGATATTTAGTGGAGTAGAGGGAGTAGTGGGATTTACTGGTTTAGTGAGAGGGATAAATGAGGGTTTCCTGTTTTGAGAAGATACAACTTGTTGTGCTTCTTTATCGCTTTTAGTAGCCTCCACCCAACTCTGAGGCTGAGCCCTGAGGACATGGGCCCGAATCTCATCCTTGAGGCCATTGATAAAACACTCTCGAAAAAAGGCATCAGACATGCCCTCTATCCGAAAAGACAGGCGCTCAAAGGAAACTATAAAGTCTTCCATTGTTCCTGATTGTTTAAACTTTGTCAAATGACCCAAATGGTTGGTGTCAGTGTCAAAGTGTTCATAAAGCTCTGCCAGAAAGTGTGTCCAAGCAATATACCCTTGACAAGAAGTTTTTCTCCATTGCCACCATTTCCAACGTTCTTGATCTAGATGGAGAACACCATACCGGAGTTTGGCCAAGTCATCTGTAATGCCATATAAAGATAAATAATGTTCCATTTGGGTTACCCAACCAATGGGGTCCGAGCCATCAAATTTGGTCACATCCACCTGCGGAAGGCGTAGGTCACGTTGAAAGTGATGGTGCTGAAAGTTATGGGAATGAGAGGAATGTTCAACTTCAATATGTGGAGGTGAGTCAGAGGAAGGGTTATCTGTAGGGATATGCATCTTGGTGCAGAGTGTCGAAAAGACAGATTCAAGCTGGGTGGTCAGGTCTTGTTTGATTTCCTCCATTGAGGATTGCATGGTTGTATTGATGGCGACAACATTGGCACTTAGTTGTTTCACTTCTTGTTGGGTCTCGGTGAGACTATATTGCAAGGTATTGAAGCGAGCTTCCAAGTCTTGTCTACGAGTATGGGCCATGAGGACGAGGGAACCGAAAAGGTGCGGGTGGGGTCAAAATTTTCTCTGAAAAATGATATGTATGAATGTGATAAGGGAGAAGAGATGAATCCAATGGAATAGGTATCAAATAATGGTGATAATTTTTTACACCTGCGGAGTTATACTCCGGTCTGAAGAATACTGCATTGATGAAATGGCCAAATGTTTAACCAAGAATAAATGTGTAGTGATTTGGCAACCTGAACACAGTTGCACGACAATAGATCTTGTCTGTTTTAATTTGTTTATGTTTCTGTCCTGAAGGGTTAGGTATTCAAGGGTTCTACAGACAAGGGTTTACCCTGTGCTATAGCTCTTTGATATACGTACGGGGTCCAATAGTAGTACTTGGCCCAATATATTAGGGCACTAACTAAGGAGGATAGACTATGCCCTTAGCCGTACTACCCGACTAACCAGGTACTAGAGAGTATCTTCCCGAGTGCTGTTCTTGGTGGCACTATATCAGTCAGGCGATCGATCGGTTTATCTAAAGAGGGCTTAAGGTAATCTAGGTCTATTTGTACACAGGTACTGTCTGATGCGCTACCACTCGAAGGGGTACCAACAGGGGTTACAAGGGTGGCCAACAGATGTGCGCTTAAGTACCACTTGTATTTCCTGTGTGTATGAATCCTTCAACCACAAGTTTATGCGCGTAACGACAGATCTCTGTGGCTTAAATATGCCGGAATACGTCTCTACCCTGAAAAAAAATTACCCACAATTTCTGCCGAGGAAAGTGCTCTGATACCACTTGTAATATACCAGATATAAAAACTATGCATAACAAAAATAAAATGATAGAAATGGCAGAATAACAACAATATAACCAGAACAATCACCACAATAACACTGAAATGATATAAGAATAACAACATAAATAACACTTTGATTCTGAGAGCAATGTTCACGGGCCTCTTTGAGGGGGAAACCTCTAGTGGAGCAGATCTCTATTACAATAATATCCAAGCTAGGGTTCTCATACCCTCGACTCCTATTTATACTAAATATGTCTATCAAATAAGCATCTAGAGGAAGATCCTTCTAGAAGCGGAAGCTTCTATTAGATCTTCTTACATTCGACTTATTCTATTTTATTGCAAGGCCTTATTAATATTGACCTTTATTACATCCGAATATATTGTTCTACCTATGTGAGGGTTACGACCCTAACACACCATATCTCACTACTTTTAAGCTAAATTGACCTCTGATGTTGGATGCTTGATGTGAAAAGACTCATGTTCTCATGAGTAATATTTTTTCTATTGGGTGAGGTACTCATTTATTTCTCCCCCTTGAGGGTTTAGGTGGAAAATTCACATAACATTGGGTTTGAATACGAACTTCACATCTCTTTAGTGTCTAATATTATTGTTCCATTTTCAATTTTTTTTTTTTTTTCCAATGCGAATCAAGTCTCTCTAACCTTTGATTGAAGGAAAGGCACATGGAAAGCATAATGTAAGGTATCATCTGTCAAATCTAATTGATAAGTCACTTATATCTTGTGTAATACTTGATATAGTCTATATAATCTTCATTGTAGTTTTTGTTTGGTGCTTTTCTTTAGTAAGTTTGTTTATAAAGTTGAATATGTAAGAAAAACCAACCACCTAGTCGAGACTATATTTTAGATTTACATGTATTATGGTAATGCTTCACATGGTATTGTGCTATTATCAAATTGTCTTTAAGGATGGGTAGTGTCTCCTTCATTTCTTCTATTCTTGCTTTGGATTTGTTTTTTTAATTAGTGTTTTTAATAAGGTTGAAGACATAAGAAAATCCAATCATTTGGTTGGAATCATCTTTTAGATCTATGTTTATCATGCCTTCTTGATTTAGATTTTTGTATTCTTATTCTCCCTCTTGACAACCCTTTGAAATATTCTCTATTGTTACCATTGGTAATTGTGGGCATATATGTGATCATAAATTTGACCATAAAGATGTCCCAAGTAACATCCATAAATGGGATGTTAATATGACCATAACTATCATTGAATTAATGTCTTATATAGCATTCCTATCAACAACCAAAAAAACTAGTAGAATGTAACTAGGGATTCAATTGCATTCATACTCATGTTCTAGTCATAAAATTATCATAATTAATTTGTACATTAATATATAATTAATACATATTTAGTGGACCTAATTTTTGGAATTGTATTAATTTTTAATATTTCAAAGTTAATGTTAACAAAGGGACCTCATTTTAGATTGTTTAGTGAAGGAATCAAACCCATTGAACTTTGCACTTATAAGATCAAAATTGGGGCTATCACCCTTAACCATTATAAACTTTAATGATCATATCATTTGATTTCACCCCTAACCCCTACCACGTATAAAACCTAACTCCTATAAAGCCTAACCTTTGTGATGTTTATCACACTTAATCCATAATATTTAACCCCTATAAAAAATATAACTCCTAACCACTATAACTATTATCACCACTAGCCGATAACCTTTTATGTCCCGTAAATCCTGAGCAATATAACCCCTAACTTATAACCAATAAACCTTAACCATAAATATTAATCCCTAATTCCAATAACCCTAACCACTAACCCTATAATCCATATACCCCTAACCTCTAACCCTTATCACCTCTATTGCCTAACGACTATAACCCCTAACCACTATAACCTCTAATTCTTAATCACTATAAACCCTAACCCCTAACCATTGATCCCTAATCCACTAACCACTAACCAACCAACAACTTAAAACCATTAACCATTATTTGGGAATGGAGATTTTTAGAGTTACTTATAATTATGGAGGAGTTCTGCATCTAAATCGTGTCTAAATTTTGTTTTCCCCAATGTGTTGAGTGGGAAAAATAAAACTTAGACATAGTTTGATTCTAGAAAATCCTCCACAACCATTAACCATTAACCCAATAAATACTAATCCACTAATCAATATGCCATAAACCCAATAAACACTAATACTTATCCCACTAACTTAAGAACCTACTAACAACTGACCCACTATTTCATTAACTGATAACTTCTAACTTACTAATCCTCTATTGCAATAACCCCCAATTCCTAACCATTACCCTCAAAACCACAAACCTAGTGTTTCTACTCAAACTCATGCCCGAGGAAATTCCCTCCCTCTGGGAGGGAGCTTGGGGCAATAGAACAAGTAAAATGCATATTGTCACCTCAACGACCTTGCTTCTAGTCTTCTAGGCTAGGGTATCTAACTTAAGGAGGGATTTCCTAAAATTCAACTTAGTCCTTACTCTTACTCACATCACTTGCAAAAAAACATGTTTCCCAAGATACTGCGAGGCAAGTAGTAAAACTAACCACTTTGTTGTGATGTGCTAAAGGATGTCACCATGTACTACCAATTAATGACTTGCTAAGAGGCTAGACCCATCACTTCGAGTGGGTATTTTCCTTGGGATTCATGTACCACATTGAGATGTGTCACTACATTGGGATCCGTGATTGTGCATTGGGCTACAATTGTTGGAATTATTGTCATTGATATCAAAGGATTAATGTTGTCATTAATTTCATATTACAACTTTACAAATACACACAACATTTCCAAGATTGATTATATAAAGGGTTTACAAGTACATTAAAAAAAGGGGGGTGCATGTGAAAAAGTAAAAAGTGAAATGGTGGTTTCAAACCCATGGGTTTGGAAGCCCATGCTATTTTCCCATGGTATTTGGAAAAGTGAAATAAAAAAAGGGGAATTAGTTATTTAATTAATGGGTGCTGTGTCTTTTTAAATTAACATGTCCCTTCATGAAGGGTTATGATAAAGTATAAAAAATAAAAAATATTGATAGAAAGTGTGTGGGTGAAAAATGTAATAACATTTGAAGAAGTGGATGAACAAAGATAGAATATCATTCCAAAAGGAGAGAGTTGCGAAAATAATTTCAGGTCAACTTGACATTTTCACTATAACTTATTTTCTGGGACGTTTCAAACCATAAAATTTTGAGGAGACATAGGTGATATCTCTAGATAAACATGGTCAAAATTTTAGACATTGATTTAGTATACTTTCTGAGATATGCCCTGTGGAAATTAGGGTTCTTGAATGCTCTTGAAATCAATTGCAAACATGTCAATTTGGAATTTTCGCTGTTACTTATTTTCTTGGATGTTTTAGACTGCTTAATTTTGAGGAAACGAAGACGATATCTCTGGGTACATGTGGTTAAAATTTCATATGTTGGTTTTCTATACTCTCCATTGAGATCTCTGGTTACATGTGGTTAAAATTTCAGATGTTGGTTCACTATACTTTTTGAGATATTCCTTGTGGAAGTTGGGGTTTCTGAATAGTCCTAAAATTAGTTTCAAACATGTAAGTTTGGAAATTTCACTATAACTTATTTTTTGGGACTTTTTAGGCTGTGAATTTTTCAGGGATCTAAGGAGACATACAAAAGTACCTCAAGTAAAAATTCCAGACTTTGGTTCTCTATTCCTTCTAAGGTATACCCTGTGGAATATAGGGTTTCTAAGTGGTCCTGAAACCAGTTTCAAATAGGTCAGCTTGGCATTTTCTATATAACTTCTTTTCTAGGACTTTTCAGACTGTGAAATTTTCACGGATTTGAGGAGACATATCGAAGCACCTCAGGTAAAAATTTCAAAATCAGATTTGCAAAATTGGATACATGGGATTTTGTACAAGTTCATTCTTAGGAAGGGGCCAAAAAAAGATAGCTTTGGGAAAGTTACCATAAATTTAATTTGGAAATTCAAATTTTGGTTAGACCTGGTGAAGGAAGAAGTAGCAAGTAGAACCAATGAAGGTAATATGAATGCTATCATCTTTTGAAGAAGTTACACGTACTAAATTGTAACTTGAAGGTTGGTACCACTCAAACAAAGAGATTGGTGTCTCTTGCTAAGTTGATGCTTAGTGGTGGGAATTGGTGTCTACAAAGATCTATAAGAGTAGATTTGTGCCTACTAGGGTTTGTACCAGTGGGGATTGGTGTCTCTAGCAGGTTGGTTCCATACAAATATTTGTAATAGTAGGTTGGTTCCTAAAAATAATTATAATGAGAAGTTTTGTGGTTTTCTCATGAAAGGGTTTCCACGTAAATATTTTGTTCCATGTTTTGTAGTTAATAGATCTCATATGTGATTGTTTTTCTATAGTTAATGAATGTTTGAAAAAGTAAAAAAAATTGTTTTATACTGATTCACCCCCCCTCTTAATATAAGTGTGTGCTCAACAATTGGTATCAGAGCGGGTTCCTTCATAAAAAATCTAACCACTGGAAGGTAGATCTCATGAGCACACATGGTTGGTCAAGAAGGTTTCTCCACAAATAGGGCTATGTTGTTTAACGAAACAAACTATGCCTTTTGGAGCACAAGGATGCAAACCTATTTAATGGCTCTTGGTTTCTATATTTGATAATATATTGTGACTGGTTATAAATCTCCAACATCTCCACCAACAGATCAGGCTGGTTATAAATCTCCAACATCTCCACCAACAGATCAGGCTAGAAAGAAGGCTAGTGAAAATAATGAAAAATCTATAAATGGCATCTTTTGTGGTCTGTTAGAATCATATTTTGTCAAGGTAATGAATTTGCTAATCAACAAAGGACATTTGGGAAAAACTTCAAAACATCTATGAAGGCGACGAAAAGGTTAAGAAATAAAATCTACAAACTCATAAAAGACAGTTCAAGAATCTGAAAATAAAGAAAATGTCACAACCTATCTCCGTCATGTGGATGAAATTGTCAACACCATCATGACATGGTAAAAAGGTTGAAGAACAAATGATTGTGAAAAAGGTGATAAGGTCACTTCCCTTAAGATTTGATTCCAAAGGTCCTTCCATTGAAGAAATGAAGGATTTCATTTCATTAAAATTGGATTAATTGCATGGGATTCTCACGACATATGAAATGAGGAATAAGAAAGAGAAGCCATCAAAGCTTCAAAGAAGACAAAGAAGAAATAATAGAAATCAAGAAATTGTTCCAGCTATGAATTAGACATAGATGAAGCACATTTTGTGAGAAATTTCAAAAAGGGACCTGACAAATACAAAGGTAAGTTTCCCTTTAAATGATTTAATTGTGGAAAAGTAAGACATTTTGCTGCTAAGTGTCCATATGCGAAAAATGAAAGTAGTGATGAAGAAGAAGACCATAACGTAAATAAAGGGAGCAAGCATCATCAATACAAAAAGAACATGCATGGAAATAAGAAGAACATTTATAAGCAAAAGAATAGTCTCTACTCAAAAGGGGCCAATGACTCTTTTGAAGAGAGCGATGAAAATATCTCCGATAGTGATAGAGAAGAATATCTCTTCATGGCAATGGAAACGAAGATTGATACTTTGAAAAATGAATACAAAGGGAATTAAATGATGGATTCAGAATAAGAACAATATGCCAAAACAAATGTGAAAGTGGATCTTGAAGAAGAACTCATTTGTGCCTTAGGCGAAATAAAGAAGCTTAAGAAAAAAATTTGAAATAAAAGGAGCAGCTACAAAAATATGAAGAGGAGGATCATGATGCAAAAATAAAAATGTCACAAATCCTTGAAGAAATAGAGAAGACTATTATTAGCCTAAATATTCTACTAGAAAAGGCAAAAAAGATGAAAGAAGATGTGAGAATCCAACTGAAGGAAAAGGAAGAAAATTGCGAGAAGCTAGAAGCTGAATTTTTTTCCTTAAAAAAGGAATTGGAGAAGTAAACTACTCAATTGAATATAAGGTTAACGTTTGAAAAGAGAACTGAAATATTAGATCATATTATCAAATGCCAAAGGTCACGATTCATTAAAACTAGTTTTTCTTATGATAAGAGTCAGATGACCACCAAATAAAAGTCAAAATCGACAGAGTCACTGAAGAAATTAAATGAAGGAAAATCTAAAATCTATGTTGATGTACTCAGAAACTCCATCAGTGACGAAGACAACATGAAGAGAGAAAATGATGTTTCGTATAAAATTGATATTCCTCCTAAGGACAACAAGGACATATTTAGAAGATCTTTCCCACCAAGATGACCTTGCATAACTCGGTACCAAAACTCTTTCCTTGGTTATAGTTTTTATTGCAATCACTTTGGTCATAAAGCAATAGATTGTAGAGAACATGAAAGAAATAATTATGTATGGAACAAAAATAGAAGTACTTATGGGTTCTCAAATAGAAACTATAATTCATTTTCTCCATTATTTGATTACAATGTTGTATGTTATAAGTGCAACAACTATGGTCCTATAGAATGTTTTTGTAGAAATGACCCAATGAAAACTTCTAGACAAAACAAGGAAGTGGTGTTGTAACAAGATTTGCCTCACCATTGCTATCTTGCATAGAGTACCTTTTTCCATTTCCCTATGCAAACTTTTCATCCCTTTTTTGATGAATCCACATATACGCTCCCTAACTGCTATGCAAGATGCGTATACACTTGCTTCTCCATTACAACTCGCGTATATCGGGATTTTGCCAGAAAATATAAAATGAGGTCGAGTTTCCATGTCATGAAAAAAGATCTCTGATCCTTGGCCTTCCATATATTGGAAACGTTTCTGAATCGGCCCTTCAGTTGCATTTTGGAGGCTATAAGAGCATACTTTTGAACTATGGAAAAGAAGGAGAAAGCATTCAACTTTGAGAGCAAAGTTACTCTGGAGAAATTACTTCATATTGAGTCTGCATCCCTTTGTCCCTCAAGTCTGAAAATAGTGTTCAACCCCCAAGATATTCCCTTATTATTGAGAGGACCTCTTTGCCTTTTTCTCATGAGCTTACCTTTGGTGGAGGATTGAAGTGGTGGGGAACCAGTTGGAAGGAACTTGGTTTCTTGGTTTCGAACCGTGCCGACACAGAAGTCTGTATTGTTGACACTTATGCTGATCAATTATTAATAGAAATACTCCTTTCCCGTCCTATTGGTATCTTGAAAATATATGATTATTATCCATGGGTGTGTTTGTAATGTTTATTAATGGATTATTCCATCTGATGTGCTAACCCCTTTCATATCACCACTATATACTTGATTTTCTTGTTCGTTGAGAAATTCTCGCAGGTATAAATCTTTGGGTCAAAGTGCTCAATGGTGGAACATCATCAAATGTTGGATCGAGGTAGGTCTCTTTCTTATATTGCACATTAGTTTATATAGCATATGTTGGAATTGAGTTGATTTATGTAGTCATACCTGTCTTTTGTGGTTTACCCTTGGCCATAGAGAGTTTTTCCCTTGTAACAGAAATGAAGACTCCACTGGGAAGAGATCTTCCTTCTAAGAGTTGAAGTAATTTTTCTACTTACATTGCTTTTTTTCCTTTGTGTTTCTTGTCATATCACTGCTTGATAGATCCTGTTCACTCTGAGTTTGAGTTTTCATCCTTTTACCCTTGCTTGGCCTTGTTTTAAAGCATATACACCCCTTTTTACCTGACAGTTGCGTATACACGCTTGCTGTCTCACTACAAGGGGCATATATACGCTCTGTTCTCCTGAACATTCGCGTATACCACTTCCCCTTGCTTGTTTGCTTGGTTGCGTGACTGTTGGGTAGGATTTAAAGATTGCTGAGACTTCTTAGGTCTCTGTAGTGCATGTTGAGATTATCTGGAATGAAAGGAAGCTTGTTTGGAGTTGAATTTTCGGGCATAGTCTTTCTCTTTGTTTTCTATTTTTAATTTGTCCTTGGTTTTTGGGCTGTTTGCTTGGCTGCCTGGTGTTCTGCTTGAGTTAATGATTTTATACACTGTAGAATTCATCTGTCAAGTTGCTTATCAGTCCATGCATTTTCTTTTTAGAATATTGAAAATACAAAAAAGTAGGCATTTTTCATTGGTTGGCATTTTTTTCTTTGAATTTTTTCATTAGGTTAACACATGTAGTGAAAGATCGTATTTTACTTCTAGATTGCAAATTTGAAATTGAAGACTAGAGTATTTTTATTAGCATATCTTTCATTGAAAAGTTAAAGATAGACTTTACATTATATCAATATTTATTTTCTGGAAGAGTCATAACACCATAAGTTTCACCTCCATACCTTTTTGAGTAACCACCACAAATTAAATTTATGCTTTAAACTAAAATTGATCAGTCACGATTTTATTTTTAGGGTGCACAAACTAGATTAGGATTTAGTGCCTTGGAATAGGATTTTGTGAGTAAACTTCTCCAAGGCAATTAAATCAACATATGTGTATGAGTTAGGGAGTTGAGAATTCCATTGCATAATTGGTAATATCAGGAGGCTCTGCTCACACCCGAGTTAATCTCAAGGTCACACAAAGTTAGTTGAAGGGATAACCCCTGGATACTCACCTAGCGTCAAAGATATTTATGTGGATTTATTCGTATTTGGGGATCTTGCTAGTGCACATACCTCTATGAGAGGCGGTGCTTTCAAGGTTTCGATATTTTCTACCCTGCCCATACGATGATTCAGACTTACGACTGCTCGCCTGTGCATCGATTGTATAGTGGTTTATTAGTTGCTTGAATTAGGTATCTCATAGGTTACTTGCAGGGGTTATTCTGCTTGTACCCTGAGTCAGATAAGGGTCAAACAACACACAACCTTTATGGAGGATTACCTCTCTGGGGGGATCTGACCGACTGGTTGTTAATCCCATGAGGGCCCTTATAACTGATTCTATTACCTTCAAAATTTAGTGGGGAGTCTCAGGTCCCTCTTGGATGAGACATACCGTCTTTAGCGAGGGAGGCTACTCAGCCACTTTAGCCTGTTTGCATGCATATTGGTCGTTTGAATTTTTGGTATGCTCTTTGACTACTAGTTCGCCATAGGATGTATTTCTATTTGTGGACGAGTCATAAGTCATCGTGGAGTTGGACCAGCTTCCTCGTAGGTCCCATCGGTTGTTACACTTACCATCGGTTTTCGAGTCCTTGCCTTCTAAAAGGCGTAGAGTTATCAGTAGTGGCACACACACATCCACTTTTCAGACTTGTGATCCTGCATGGATGAGTACCAAGTCCAGTATTCATAACATTGGGAGTTCCTTGACTCCCAATCCCACTATAATTCATGGCACTCCTTCAACACTTGCAACCGCTATAGTTGCAGTGTCGGAGGCTTACACCGGTACTATGGCTCAGCCTGTAGTTAATGCTTCATCTCTTGCCTCTAACCCTTTTGGAGGTTTTGGCCACTCACCGAGTTACAATGTTCAGACCATCCCCATGGCTTCTATTTCGTTTTCTTATGGTATGCCTAACTTCACCTCGCAGTTTTCAATTTCCATTCCAGCTGTTGGCCATAACGCTAGCCTTGGACTTGGGGGCACTACACATCCTTACACTCCTTCCCTGTTTGGTGGTTCTCATATTCTCCAAGAAAATCTTAATGTAGGGAGTGTCCCTATTCTTAACCCCGGGTCTAATCCTTTTATGGATGGATGGAACAACCCAACTAGCAGACAAGTTCTGCCCTATGTTTCTATCCACTCAGTGTTGATTTCGACCAATACTTTTGGCATAAAAAATCCACTTCAATCCTCTGGATTCCCACCTGGAGGAGGTCAGTATTATGCTTTGGGAACCCCCCAAACTGGATCTAATCCAGCTGGGGGCAGTTTTAACAACCCCTAGCTAAGATCTAATCCAACTTGGGGCAATTTTCATAACCCTTATTAGAACACTTCCGCTGGAATGATGCCCAATCCATCTTTTACGAATCAACTTGGAGGAGGGTCTTATAATTCCGAACAAGGTTTCGGTCCTCACCATAATCCTGGATGGAACGCAGTTCCTAACACACAATCTTTCGTGGGAGGATGGGGTCAGGTGTCGCAACCTCGTATTCCCTTTCTGGCCATGCTTAATGTGCTAGATTTGTCTAAAATAATGAATGACCCAATGAGTCATGACCCCTCATGCCCTCTTGTCCCTACCAAACTTCCATCAGACATTCCAAAGTTTGAAGGTAAGAATGGTGAAGACCCTAGTGATCATGTCACTACTTTTCACCTTTGGTGCTCATTGAATTCTCTGAACCATGATTCTATTAGGTTACAATTGTTTCAGCGAACTCTCATTAGGGTGGCATCACAATGGTACATTGAGCTACCTAGGGGGACATATGGGTCATTCCATCAGTTGGTGCTATCCTTTCTCAATCACTTTCAACTGCCCATTCGTTATGATGTTGGCCTTGAACTTTTGTCAACTTTACGCTAGAATACCGACACTCACATCTCGGGCCATATCCAGGAATGGCGTAGGCAAAGGCGGTTGGTTAAGACTCCTATACCCCCAACCTTTCTTTTATAATGGTTCCTAAAGTCTTTACATGGTCCTATTTCAAAGGACATTGCTATTTCCAGGGTAGTCAGTGAGGAAGAAGCTATCCTTAGATCCCAACAATTTGATTTGATATATGCTCAGTCTGGGATGATATACCACCTTCTTCCAGACACACCACGGACAAATCACGATCCTAGACAAAATCTCGGACCTCATGCCGATGGCATTGTAGGGTCTACCAATGTAAAATCCACAGACTCGACAACGAAGTTTGCTGGAGGGCCAACCTCGTCTGGATCCTCCAAACCCACCTAATCGGCGGATGCACATTCTGTGCAATCATCGAAGAATCCAAATGGTGACCAGAAACCAGATGGGAATAAAAGGAAAGGTCGAAATAATTGCAAGGGTGGGAATAATAATAATAATAAACCCAAGGACAAAGATAATAATGGGAAGCAAAATGATAATGTTGGAGAGGGCAGGAAAGAGAAGCATAAGGTGAATTTTCCTTGTAAACTTTGTACTGATGACCACCTTACCCACTTGTGCCCCAAACTTGCAGAGGCTGCGGGGATTTTAAATCTACCGCCCGCTGTGCTGATGAATCCATTCCCACACAACCAACACTTAGCCTCTAGTTCTTTGAGTGCCGAAAATGTGCTTGGTGGAAGTCAAAACCCACCGTCGCAATATGGCGATCGTGTTTGCATCAATATGGTCGACGCAAAAATTGATATAGCCACCCGCTCTTGAGATTATAGCTCTTCAAAAGATAGTACCATCCTAGAATCTCCTCCTTCACCCCCGGAGACGATCTTACAGATCGAGAAACCAGAGCCACCGCATCGTATTCCGAAAGGAATACTCAAGCGCTCTACCCACAACCCTAATGCTAGAGCCGCCCAAAACTATTCTATTGTTGAAGATCTGGGCCAAACCCCTTGTGCGATGTCAGCTTTGGAGGTACTCCAGACGTGTCCATCACAGAGGAATGCCTTACTCTCCGCCTTAGGATCTCTAGAGCCTAGTGGCTCGAAAGTCATCAAGTTTGATGTCACGGAAGTGAACCCTCACTTACCCTACCATGTGGCTTTTCAAATCCACGTGGAGTATTCCAAGTATACTATCAAACGATAAGTCATTGATGAAGGTGCTGCCACTTGCGTGATGTCCCTGGTCTGTTGGAAAGCTATCGGTTCTCCGACCCTTTCCAAGTCGTCGAACATGTTGACTACATTTGACGGTCATTCATTCTACCCTCATGGTATTCTCCCCACCTTTCTGGTCCAATTAGGTAGGAATAAGGTAGAGGTGGAAGTAGAGGTAGTTGATGCACCTCTCGATTATAACTTGTTACTAGGTAAAAATTGGACCTATGCTATGGTCGTTATCGTATTGTCAATTTCCTGTGTTCTTTGTTTTCCTCATCAGGGGGAGATCATGATGATCGACCAATTATCCTTTGCGTACTCTAGTCCTAATGCATCTATTGGACCATCAATCCCTGTGATCGACAATTCTCAGTCAGAAACTGAGAATATCGGTGTCAGAATGTATTCTTCCCTCATGGGTACTTTCCACTTCTCGGCACTGATTCACCACGTTTATGCCATGTCTAGTAGGCCCACTTCAGCAAAGAGGTCCATTCCTTTCCTCACTTCCTATTTTAGTGATCCTTGAACCTTACCTTCTCCGACTTCATCGATTGAAGGTCAGTCACATGCTGGCATGGCTATGCCACTATCGGCAACAAAGATTACATATCAAGCTATCCTTGACTCTTCCACTGATCCTGATCCCGTTACCTTGCAAACAAATGAGGAGGATCCTGCTCCTAGGCCTGTATGGGCCGCTTCGTTATCTTATTCACATGATTTTTTTTATGAGACTTTTCCTTTGGACAAATCCATCCTTGAATCCATGAATGTTTCCAAGAGACCTTGGGACGATATGCATCATTGATCTTATTTTCTCCCAAGTCTTGAAAGAATTGAGCAAGATGATTTTTGGTCTACCTTGAGTGAGATAGTCAGTCACGCCGTAGTTCCACTTGATACACACAGTATTTATGTCGAAGGAAATATGGTGAGTATTTCTCCTATCGTCTCGATCGATATCTCTCATACCCTTGGCAAAATTGAGAACGCAAATATAGGTGCAGATTGTTCGCCAGAAGAGATTATGATATACACCAACCTCTTCAAAGAATTTCGCGATGTATTCGCTTGGTCATATGAAGAGATTCCAGGGATCGATCCTCACATTGTCGAACATGAAATTAGAACTTATCTGGATGCCAAACTTGTTAGACAACGTCTTAGAGTTGTTTATCCTAGGAAGGCCCCCGCTATTAAGGCAGAGGTGGAGAATCTACTTAACACCGACTTCATCTACCCAATTCCCTTGACTGAATGGGTATCCAACCTTGTTCTTGTGAATAAAAAGAAAGGAACCATCCATGTGTGTATGGACTTTCATGACCTGAAAAAAGTTTGTCCTAAAGATAACTTCCCCACGCCTTTCATTGATCAGATTCTCGATGAGTGTGCGGGAAGAGAAATATTTTCCTTTATGGATGGATTTTCAAGATATAATCAAATCTAGATCAAACCTAAGGACCAACACAAGATGGAATTTATATGTCCTTGGGGTACTTTTTCATACCGGAAAATGCTTTTCGGCCTGAAAAATGCCGGAGCAACCTTCCAACGCGCCATGACTTTTGCTTTTCACGATATCAAGCATATAGTCGAAGCTTACCTCAATGATCTTACTGCTCACTCTCAAAAGAGAGTGGATCATGTCACACACATTTGATTGGTTTTTGAAATATGTTGTTACTATAGAATCCGGTTAAACCCTCACAAATGCATCTTTTGCATTAGGTCTGGCCGTCTCTTAGGATTTTTAGTTTCTGAGACTGGGATCATGGTAGATCCTCTTAAGGTTGAGGTAATACTTCAATTTCCTCCCCCGCGCATGATTATACAACTTCAAGGTTTGGGAAAGTTAACTTTCTGCATCGGTTTATAGTGAATTATGCCAATATCACTAAGGGTTTCATGCGCCTATTGAAGAAAGACACCCCTTTTATCCGGGATGAGTGAGACCAGGAGTCTTTCAATGCCTTAAAGAAATCCTTGGTATCGACTCCTATGCTGAAATCCCCTGATTACAGTAGAGATTACTTATTATATATTTCCGCATCCCAAGAGACGATTGGTATGGTTCTAGTTTAGGAGGATGATGAGCTCCATGAGCACGTCATCTACTATCTCAGTCGAAATTTAGTCGGTCCTAAACTTAATTACTCTCACGTCAAAAAGCTAGCTTTGGCTGTCGTTCACGCAGTCCAACGTTTATGACACTATATATTGCTTTGAAAAACTTCTGTAGTCACTGATGTTAATTCATTTCAATATGTCCTCACTAGGCGTATCATAGGCGGGAAATATAATAAATGGATTGCCATCTTACAAGAATTTGATCTCGACTTTGCTTCAGCTAAGTCCACGAAGTCACTAGTTTTTGCAGAGTTAATATCCGATTTCCCATGATTAGACGAGGATGTTATCCATGTCGGTTCGTTTGCAGATGAACACATTTTCCTTGTCTTATCGTCTGACCTGTGGTATGGAAACATTGTTTTATATCTTCAAACCTTGAAACTCACTCATCATCTCTCGCGAGATGATCGACGACGAGTTAGATACCAAGCCAAGAAGTATACCATCGTCGGTGACACTTTGTATCACCTAGGAATAGATAGTATCTTACATCATTTCTTAACTCACGAGGAAGCCGAGTTAGTCCTAAAGGACTGCCACAAAGGGGCTTGTGGTGGCCACTTATCCGGGCTTGTGACAACTCAAAAAATCTTGCCGGTCGGTTACTTCTGGCCCACCATCTTTAAAGATTTCATTGAAGCGATTAAGAAGTGTCACCCCTGCCAGGTCCCTTCACCAAGTGGGGGGTAGATTTCGTTGATTGCAACCCAAGTTTGGCTGGGGGGCATCAACACATCATCGTGGCTGTCAAATATTTTACCAAATGGGCCGAAGCCATGCCTACTATAAAATCTGATGGAAAAACTGCAGCCTTCTTCGTGTTCAACCAAATTATCGCCCGGTTCGGTATCCCGAGTGAGATTGTCATGGATCATGGAAGTCACTTTCAGAATGAAATGATGGTAGAACTAGCATCCAAGATGGGGTTTAAACATGGTCACTCATCTCCTTATTATCCCTAGGAAAATGGGAAAGTAGAGGCCGTAAACAAGTCTCTCAAGACCATTTTGCAAAAAAATGTCAGTCGGAGTAATTCCAATTGGCACATCATGTTGTATCCCGCGCTTTGGGCATACCAAACCTCGTTTAAGACTGCCACCATTTTTTCCCCTTTTCAGTTAGTGCACGGTGTGGAGTCGATACTTCCTGTTGAATATGAAATCCCTTCTCTCAAATTGGCAGTCGAGCTCCTACCTGACACTTCTGATTTAGAGCGACACCTGGTGCACCTAGAGAGTCTTGACGAGCAACGTCAAGACACCTTTACGACTATCGAGGCAAACAAAAAACATGTCAAGGTTCAGTACGACAAGTTTGTCTATCCCCGGTTGTATACCGAGGGTGACTTGGTCCTTTTGTATGACCAAGCTAAAGAACCGCTAGGGGAAGGAAAGTTTAAACCCATGTGGCATGGTCCTTATATCGTGTGACATGTTCTAGAAAAAGGAGCCTATGAATTGGAAGATTACGAAGGGAAGAAATTGGCTGAGCCTAGAAATGTGCTCTACTTAAAAAAGTGTTACGCTTGAGCCCTCGGCTTGAGTGAAACCCTTTGTATACTAATGTAAATTTAGTGTATATACACCTTTTTTTTTTTTTTTGTTTTTGGCTTGCTTATTGAGTTTTCCCTTTTGGTTGGAAGATGTCAACAAAGTCTTCGGTCTACCTAGGATTCGCAGATGAAGACAATTGTCATACACAGAACTTGGCTTCCTCCGCTTGGGTGATTTACTCACAAGAGGGTCTATTGGTGTCTTCAGGTGGCGTATGCCTAGGGCCATCCACGAACAATGTGGACGAATATAGCACCATCATATAACTTTTGCACGATGCTATCTCACATGGTATTCACTCTCTAGAGGTTTACCCGGATTCTCAGTTAATCGTATGTCAGTTGAACGACCGTTACCGTGTGTGTGATCTGACATTACTTCGTCGATTCCTACAGGTACGTCTTTTAGAACGAAAATTTGATTTTATTACATACTTCCACATTCCTAGAAATTCTAATCATGTATTCGATGCCTACACTAATTATGTTTTATATTGGCATTTGGCACATTAATAAAGCAAAGAAGACGATTAAATCAATGTACACATTGTAATATATGAGTAAAGCTGAAGATCCCTCTTTATATATTTCCAACAAATATGGTGTTTATATTACAAAATTGGGGCTAAAACCCTCAAAATACATATACAACCGATATACATGTCCCATGACATCTACACCCGTGGCGCCGGATGTGTATCATGATAGCAAACCACGACATTTGCGAGATGCCGAAAGATTCGTACCCATGCTCTAGGTACACCAACAACCTGCCACTGCATGGCTTCAGGTAGATCCTCCACCTGAACCATAAGAATCCTCTGTGTCAGACGAGATAGGTCCCTGCACGTTTTGTAGGACTCTCTCCACTTCTCCTCCCATAGCCTCATCTCCCCGGTGCCTCCGCCTATGTCGTAGGAATCCTTCTGGCCATTGCAGACCCACATATGCAATCACACATGTATCGAATTATTAACACCATCCAAAAATATTTTTTGTCCTCTTTAATACAAAAATACAAAAAAATTAAATATATAATTTTTTTTACGTATGGCCCTGTAGGCAACTCCTGGTGGAAGTGACATATCAGGATCCCCTCTAAAACTGATTCCTGCGTAGGGATAGTCATCTAGAGCTATGATTTGTCTCCACCACCAGAAGAAAAAATCATCATTGTAGGGTGTCACCACCTTACCTCCCCCCTGACATTTCATGACCTCGATCCATCACACCATAGCTGGATCACGTGGTCCTCTAGGAATGATCTCCACTCTAGGTCTCAGACCTGGGACTTGCTCGAAAAATAAGCTACAAAGGATAGAGGCAAACCCAAAGTTTTGTTTCCCCCCCTGCTTGCACTTTGTCAACTGACCTTTCACATTGGTCAGCAGTGAGGTACACCAGTCGTAGACGGTGGGTCTAACACACTCCAGTGCATAAAACATAAGTGGTCTTGATGCTTGATGCAACGAGGCTGATCCTATGATCCTGGTAAGCATGAGCACAATAATCTTCAGGCTGAGGTTACCTATAGCCTGGATAGGGATTTGACTTCCCACCATGGGAGTCCCTGCAACACAGTGGGCCTCGATGTATTCTTCAACCTTCAGCCCACTCCCTGCCCTTCGAGACTTGAGGTACACAACCTCTCCTATACATGAAAGTACAGTCAAGAAGTAGATGCCCTCTACTCTGGTCCTTAATGGTTGTCCATCAAGGATAAATCTCTCGCTACCAGGATCCCAATAGCCCACCAACGTTTCCAACAACCTCACTTTGCCCCTCATTCCTTTGAGAGCCCAAAAATTGTATAAACCACTTCTTTTTAAAGTGGCTTGAGCCACCATATCTTGATAAACTGCTGTATCTACCTCCTCATGCTCTCGCTCTCTCCACTCCAACACCATCCTGCAAAAAACCAAATCATTTTTGAGTTAGAAACATCGTTTTGCCATTTGCGCACATATACGCGGTTTATTTGAAAGTAGTCACGGGTAGGGCCTGCTATATGCCCCCTATAGTTCACACATGAACGTATAACTAGTCGTATACATGACCTATGCAGGGAAACCCGCGTATACCGAAAAACCCAATTTATGCCCTTAAAAACTAACAAAATAGAACCTAACTCAAAATTGTAAACCACTGAAATTGAAGAGGATGGGATGAAGAGTTACCTAGTCCAGATGGTGCGTGATTCTGTTGCCTATTGCTCCTGCGATCACCATTTGAATTCTGGAGGTGTTTTAGTCCAAATTGTAATATTTGGGTAAAAATGAAAATGATACAGTAAATTTTGATTTTATTACTATTTATAAGCCATTTTTTACCCACTTAATATAGTTTTATGCTATGGTTTTTCCTAATGGACTAATTCAAAAATGGTTTTAAGATGGTTTTTGTAGTTTCGAATCAATTTTATTGCAGATTTCAATGTCATGGTTGGTCGTTCGTCTCCTCAGGTAGGTACATTCATAACCTAGCATATAAGATAGGCACCTACTCTATCGTGCATTCTTTGCATTATCCTTCATCTACCGTTTTTTATGCCTTAGGTACAAACCCATTTATTACGACGCATAAACCTTCATCTACTATTAATAGCATCGTTAATAAATGGTAGAGACTTACCAAACATGGGTACCCTAGTTAGAACCTCTTCGTCATTTGGTGCCCATGCCGTGTTTTTCCTTAGGACCGAGAGTCCATTATAATTCAATACATGACTTTACAATGAACCTCATTTATCATTCATGCACACACGACCTTATTACCTGCAGACTCCCAATAACGAGTCTCAGTTAAGCTCTTTTCCGACTCGTCCAAAAACTGAAAATATCGCCGAGTGATTTGTCCCTTTCACACTCGTTAAAATTGGATTTGAAAGATAATGAGTCCTAGTTAATCTCTTTTCAGACTCACTATCAAAAATAGAAAAGATTGCTGAGTGAACTTGTCTTTTTCACACTCATAAATTGGATTTGAAAAGACATCTATTTGGCACAAGTTTACCCCGTTTTCACACCAAGTAGACTAAAATATATAAAAAAGGACATTTTTTGGCGTTAAGTTGTGATTGCATCTCATTCCCTCGCTTGATGTATTGAGCCTTTATCCAGTTCTCCCTTTGCGTTATAAACCGTTGCCTAAGCAGTTTGCATCCTCAACCAAGCAGAGCCTTTTTTTTGTCCTTCGCAATTTGACACCCCATACCCTGGAGGGAACATCACCCCGAGTTTCCATCTCCCGCGTGCATTTCCTTGCATTGAGCATAGGCATGTTACACTCCTGGAACTAGTTTTGATTACTTGTGACACTTGTTCCCTCCTCTGTATCATAGCATTCATTTGTTATGAAAAAACAAAAAAAGATGGGTGGGAAGGGAATACTATATTGTAATTGGCAGCAATCGTGTCGCCTTTGAACATAGCACAAATTTATTGAGTCTGTGTGTCATCATAATTTTGGGTTTATCATGGCCTTAGGAAGCTAATCTCACTACAGAGTTTTTCTCTACCGGCTGGTTACTCTTCCAGTCCCTATAGAGAACATCATCGATGCCTCCTGCATCCAATTGTCACATCATTGAGTTCATGCTGCCGGAGTTCACCATATGCCTCATGCTCTTGTTCAAAGGATGTCTATCAACATGTGTCGATCACTCCTCAGAAATATTGACTTTGCATGTCGGCCATACCCTCAGTTTGTCTCAGAATCACATGATACTTTGGTCTTATCATGCACCATGGCCCTACTTTCATCATTGGCAGGTCACCTTGAACCCAACAATCGACATTTCATCATTGGTCATTGACTAGGTGGTTTCCCTTGTGTTCGACGACAAGACATCTATTCACACTTTAGGATTCATGCAGTGTCTTGGATTCCATTAGCCTTATTGGTGGTTTCCTTGCCTTTGTCAGCAGTTTTTCATCATCGGATGCTATTTAGAGGGTCCTTTTCGTTTACCGATTGCATTTGGCACACGCGAAAGACACACAGGGTCATTGGTTCATGGACATGTTCTTTGTCCAATCTCCACCAAATCATGAAGCTCCTGATTTGTTCCTCGTGCTGACTGATGAGAGATGCCTCAATGCTCTCCTTTCAGCGAGTCTCCTTCCATCGACTTCAGCTCATTTATTCTGGATATGGGACCTAGAGTTTTATGAGCACCTTGAGGCTTGCAGTCATTAGTGGCAGGCTCTCTTGCCATTGATAGATGGAAATACATCAATGTCTCCTTATCAATGAATATCTCAAGTGTTCGACACCAACTCCTTTATTCACATTTGTAGGGATGTACTCAGTGCCTTGATACCTACTTTCATTATCGATAGGCTATCTCGCGTTTGTTAACGATATACTTCAATGACCGGTAATCAAATGATGTCTCATCGTGTTCGACCTCAACTCATTTATTCACATGATGTAGACTTGCACCATTGGCGGATAGTGTAGAAGACTTGAAGACATCACTATGTGGCCGCAACTTTCCTGAGCTGTTGCTTCCATTTCATTGGACCAATGCCTTTTTGACTTCAGTGATCATGGGAGATCAGATTGTACTACATGGTATACAAATATCTTCAGATTGATTTTTGAGACTGGTTTCACTGGGCCTTGTTCGTGACTATGACAACTTTTGACATACAACCGCATTTGTATTTTCCTATTCATGGCCATGGACACTTGTTTGGTATATTTTTCACATGGATCTGCATTGTATTCTTGGCAGCCATGTATGCAAAGTCAGTACATAATGTAATGAGCAATTGAGTTCGTCCAACTGGTTCTCTACCACTCCACTTCTGGGTTAATTATAATGTATTTTGGTCATCGCATATACTCCTCTGATCTCACACATTAGGGGGCATTTGTTATAACAAGATTTGCCTCACTAGTGCTATCTTGCACAATGAACCTTTTTCCATTTCCCTATGCATACTTTTCATCCCTTTTTTGATGAATCTAGAGCTAAAAATATACATTTTTCCACATACACACTCCCTAACTGCTATGCAAGATGCGTATACGCTTGCTTCTCCATTATAGCTCGCGTATATCGGGATTTGTGCCAGAAAATATAAAATGAGGTCGAGTTTCCATGTCACGACAAAATATATCTGATTCTTGGCCTTCCATATATTGGAAATTTTTCCGACTCGACCCTTTAGTTGCATTCTGGAGGCTATAAGAGCACAATTTTGAACTATGCAAAAGAAGAAGAAATCATTCAACTTTGAGAGAAAAGTTACTCTAGAGAAATTAATTCATATCGTGTCTGTATCCCTTTGTCCCTCAAGTCTGAACACAGTGTTCAACCCCCAAGATATTCCCTTATTATTGAGAGGACCTCTTTGCCTCTTTCTCATGAGCTTGCCTTTGGTGGAGGATTGAAGTGGTGGGGACCCAGTTGGAAGGAACTTGGTTTCTTGGTTTTGAACCATGCCGACATGGAAGTCTGTAATGTTGACACTTCTTCTGATCAATTATTAATAGAAATACTCCTTTCCTGTCCTATTGGTATCTTGCAAATATATGATTATTATCCATGGGTGTGTTTGTAATGTTTATTAATGGATTATGCTATCTGATGTGCTAACCCCTTTCATATCATCACTATATACTTGCTTTGCTTGTTCCTTGAGAACTTCTCGTAGGTATAAATATTTGGGTCAAAGTGCTCAACGGTGGAACATCATCAAACGTTGGATCGAGGTAGGTCTCTTTCTTATATTTCACATTAGTTTATATAGTATATGTTGGAATTGAGTTGAGTTTTGCAGTCATACTTGTCTGTTGTGGTTTACCCTTGGCCATAGAGAGTTTTTCCCTTGTAACAAGTGGATACCCTTGCCAAACAATAGAAAGAAACCATAGGAGTTTGGTAAAGGAAGCAAGAGCAAGAAAAGTAGAAAAAGGAGGAATCTATGCTTGTGCAAACTACCCTTCATGCTCAAAACAAAGAAAACCAATGATACAATGACAATGGATGCTCAAATCACATGCCATGTGACAAGAGCAATTTTATCACTTTGAAAGAAGTTAACGAAGGCAACATGACATTTGGAGATAATGCTAGTGCAAGGATAGCTAGAAAAGCTACTCTCAGTCTCAATAATGGAAAGTCTAAAAAATAAAAGGTCTTGTATGTTGAAGGTTTGAAACACAATCTTCTCAGTGTTAGTCAAATGTGTGATCAAGGATACATTCTCACATTTAATCCTCAAGGTTGTGGGATAAGGAAGAAAGGATCATGAAGACTAGTGGAAAATGCATATAGAACCTCAAATAATGTATATATCCTTAATGAGATCAAGGGACAAATGCTATATGGGACAAATAGGTGAAAGTTTGTTATGGCATAAAAGAACGGGCCATATGAAATTTGATAATCTAATAAAAATAATCACTAAACAAGTATTGAGAGACATGTCAAAGATTTCTAAACCTTCAAACACTCTTTGCAATTAATGTCAACATGGAAAGCACAAAGGAGAAAGCTTCAAATCAAAGGAGTACTCAATAACAAAGCCATTGGAACGCGTTCTTACATATCTTTGTGGGCCTACAAGAACACAAAGTATACAAGGTGTAAATCACTTCATGTTGCTCATTGATGATTACTATAGAATGACATGGGTTACGTTTCTAAAATAAAAATATGAAGAATATGAGAAGTTCAAAGCATTCAAAGCCTTGGTTGAAAACAAAACTAATTTGAAAATGAAATGCTTGAGATCATACAAAGGAGGTGAGTTTATTTCAAATAAATTTAAAGATTTTTGTAAGCTTCATTGAATAAAGATACATTTTTCAGCTACATGGACTCCACAACAAAATCAAGTGGTAGAAATGAAGAATCAAATAGTATAAGAGGTGGCTAGAGAAATGTTAAATAAATATATTCTATCAGACAAGTTTTGGAGAGAGGCAGTCAATACCGCAGTCTACATTTTGAATAGAGGGAAAATCATAGTCAACAACAAATAAACACCTTATGGATTATGGAAGGGTAGACCAAAAATAGTTAAATACTTCAAAGTTTTTGGAAGCAAGTGCTACATAAAAAGAGATGATGAGGCCTTGGGAAAATTTGACTCAAGATCCAATGAAGGTATTTTTCTTGGTTATTCATCAAGAAGCAAGGATTATCAATTTTACAATAAAACATTGGGAAAATCCTAGAGAGTGCCAATGTTAAAGTGGATGAAATAGGGCATAAACAGGTGAAAGTACATGTTCAAACATAGGATCCAAGCTACAAAGAAGAAGAAGAATAATAAGAAGGAAAATAAAATGAAGAAGAAGAAACAAAAAGTCAAAATAAAAAGACACCATCTAGATATGTGCAAAAGAATCATTCAAAAAATCAAATTCTTGGTGCTAAATATACGAGAGTGCAGACTAAAAGAAGATTAGAAAGTGGACCAGAGCATGTAAACTTCTCTTTTCTATCTAAAATAGAGCCTAATAAGTTTAAAAAACCCGGAGAAGAGAATCATTGGATTGATTCCATGGAAGAAGAGATGAATCAAATTGAGAAGAATGAGATGGGGAAATTGTTCCAAGACCAAAAGATAAAAATGTGATTGGAACCAAGTGGGTTTTTAGGAACACGTTGAATGAATATGGATAAGTAATAAGAAATAAAGAAACATTGGTTTGTAAAGGATATGCTCAAGTTGAAGGTATTGATTTCAAAGAAACCTTTACCCTAGTTGAAAGACTAGAAGCTATCATAATGTTTTTGGCATTTGCGTGTTTCAAGAACTTCAAAGTATATCAATTGGATGTCAAGTCTTCTTTTCTCAATGGAAATTTAGAGGAAGAAGTATATATTAAACAACCAGAAGGAGTATACAATCCCCCAGAGCTTGGTATTCAAGACTTAACTAATATCTATAACAACAAAGCTTCAAAATAAGAATTGTTGATAGTAATATCTACATCAAGACAATAAGAGAAAATCAATTGATTGTTGTGGTTTTTAGAGATGACATCATTTTTGGAGGAAGTATGAACAAAATGTGCCAAGAATTTGTAATAGAAATGCAAAATGAATTTGAGATGTCTATGCTTCGTGAATTGTCATTCTTTTTTGGTTTATAGATTTATCAATCCGAAAAAGGAATATTCATTTCACAAACCAAGTATATCAAGGAAATGTTGAAGAAGTTCAAAATGGAAGATTGTGCACCAGTCAACACACCCATGGTCACATGTTGTAAATTGAGCCAAGATGAAGAATCTTTAGAAGAAAATCAAACATTGTATAGGTCAATTATTGACAACCTACTATATGTGATAACATCAAGGTCAAACATTATGCAATTAGTAGGATTGGTTGCACGGTTTCAAGATGCACCCAAAGAAACTCATGTGCGAGCAATGAAAAAATTATTCAAATATCTAAGGGGCACCTTGGAATTCAGATTATGGTACTCAAGAGGTGGACATTTTACTCTAATAGCATATATGAATGCAGAATGGGTAGGCAATGTTGATGATAGGAAAACTACAAGTGGATGAGCATTATTTATAATAAATAGTCCAGTGTCTTGGTTGAGAAAGAAACAACCTTCAATTTCTCTATCCACAACAGAGGCTGAGTATATAACAACAACATCATGTTGTAGGCGAGTTCTTTGGATGAAGCAAACCTTGATAAATATTAAGGTAGAACATGATCATCCAATATCAATAATTTGCAACAACACAAGTTCATTAGATATTTCATAGAATCCTATAACTATGCACTAAAAAATAAAACATATTCCAATCAAGTATCACTTCTCAAGATAACAAGTAGTATAACACAATTTCAAGTTTGAATATATTGTCACCAAAAAATAGATTGTGAATATTTTTGATATCTCAGACAAAAATTGGGACTAATATCCATCTCATCACTAAGTGCTTAAGGAGAATCACAAGCTCAGGGGGAGCATCCCTTTTCTATTGATGTCAAGGGGGGAGAGTTGCAAACATGGGGGCAATTTTTTCTATTCCTGGTGGACTATGTGTTTCATTGCAGGATTTCCATCAATGACAAAGGGGAAGATTGTTGGAATTATTGTCATTGATGTCAAAGGATTAATGTTGTCATTAATGTCATATTACGGATTTACAAATACACATAGTATTTCTAATATTGATTTGTATATAGGTTTAAAATTATATTAAAAAAATGGGGGTGCACATGAAAAAGTAAAAAGTGAAATGTTGGTTTCAAACGCATGGGTTTGGAAGCCCATGGTATTTGGAAAAGTGAAATAAAAAAAGGGGGAAATAATTATTTAATTAATGGGTGTCGTGTATTTTTAAATTAACATGTCCCTTCATGAAGAGTTATGATAAAGTATAAAAAGAGAAAATATTGAGAGAAAGTGTGTGAGTGAAAAATATAATAACATTTGAAGAAGTGGATGAGAAAAGATAGAATATCATTCCAAAAGGGGAGATTTGCGAAATCAATTTTAGGTCAACTTGACATTTTCATGATACCTTATTTTCTGGGATGTTTCTATTAGAAAATAATAGATGTGCTCGTTTAGCCATAGACAATATAACAATATTGTCACCCAACCATAGGCCGAAGCCACCTCTGAGCACCTTAAAATTGACAGAGAATGACTCCGGAAGAAAACTAATAGCCAACCAAGGCTAATGCACCAAGCAAAGATAACTAAGAATGATAAGCAAGTCCAACCATAATCAATAGAAAGTCCGAGCCTAAATCGAGAATACAGATTGCAGTAGCTGCAACTGCAGCTACTCCCCAGACTTGCACACTTGCCCATTTTCTGTAGTGCAAACTTATTCACTGCTGTAATTTTGAGCTATGTGTACCAAATGAGGCATGGCTACTTGTATTTATACTTTTTTTTCCTGAGATGTCTGGGATGACTTCTCATTCTGGATGCTAAATAATTAAAATTAAATATTTCCTTGAGCTGACTTGTCTTCTAGGGTTATGTTTAATGCTTTGGGGTTTCTTCTTGCAACCCCACATATTCTATTCTTGTCAGGGTTACATGTGGAGGTAAATACCTCTCGCAACTACCATAATATCAACACTCCCTCATAGCTAGGGAGGTAATGAAGACAATGGTATTGAGCACACACATACCATTCAACCGATAACATCATCATAGCCGTACAAACTATCTCATGTTCAGATCACGAGCAACATCATCACTATAATTTGATAGCATCAAATGCATAATCTCTCGAAGCCATACTCTATCTAAGTAATCAGACATGATGCTGAATAAGTCACTCACTCCACAGAGTGATACAAGGACCATTCTTCTAATCTGTACATACATCCTAGAAGAATGACTATCCCAATAGATGCTAAAAGCTACACCATGGATTACAAAGACCATTCGTATAGGAATGCCAATCTAGGAATATTTTCTAATCGAGTCATATGTACCATAGAGATCCATCTCAACCTATATGCCTTAGAAAATATCGGTCCTGAACCATTTTCTGAATCGGACCACAATCTGTGCCTTTAGGAAAAATACTAGTCCATGATATGTCAACAAGCTGTCAACCTGGACCATTCTCCATAGAGAAAATACATGTCCAACAACAATTTGTTCTATCTGGACCATTCTCCACCTAGAGAATATCTTTCCACAAGCATACTGACTATCCATATAGCCAACAATCATTTTCAACACTACTGATAGTCTACATGGTAATCAGAACAATGTCATTCAATAGAACACAACTGTGTCTATCCATATTAGTACACAACTACAATCCAGTGGTACACTACCACACAAAGTAGCACACAACTACTCAATCAGTGACACATAGTCAAAACCAATGGAACATATCCACCACAATAACATACATCTACTGTCCAAAGACATATAGTCTCCATAGAAAACATATCATCTGATATCAACCTACACAGAAAATAATATCATGATATAAACTGAGTCATCTGGGCCATTCTTCCACTCACATCTGTGAGATCTGGAAGAGCATCCACCCTCAGAAAGTAAAACATCAACCATGAGCTATTTGGACTATTCTTCTCAAGCATAGAAGAATAAATGTCCTTATTTCTGAGCCTGGACCATTCCTCCAGCACTAAACATAGTGCAACCTGGATAGAATGAGTCTGCCCTAGGGAATGCCCGTCCCTGGTTTCTGAACTTGGACCATTCACCTAACTGGGCCATTCCTCCGACACTAAACAAAGTGAAACCTAGAGAGAATGAGTATGCCCTAGGGAATGATTGTACAAATCATTTCCTAAGGAAATGACTTTCCTACACCAACCTCCAAAATGGACCATTCTTTGAAAATGATCACAACTGTGAACTTCGAAAGAATAATTGCCCGGTGAGGTGGACCATTCTACTTGACCGCTACTGAGAGTGAATATCAATAAGAATGACTGTCCTATACCATTCTCCACACTGGCCACAAGGGGAATCACTGTCTATGGTACATCAACAATCTATTAAACCATTTTCATTATGAAAATGACTATTCGATCTGGACTATTTACCAAACTGGAAAATGCCCGTCCATCCGAAATCTAAAACCACTTTCCAAAATGGAAAGGAACTGCTCATCTTGGAACATTTTTCGAATTGAAAAATGACTGTCCATAAATCAATAACACATCAATGCTTCCTCCCAAACTGGGAGTAATCCCTTCCTTTTTCAATAAGGAAGTAATCTCCATGAGCTCTAGCTTGTTCTCTTGAGTACACAAGATTTTTCATCTTGGACGGAGGCTTTACCAAAATATCTTCTATCTTCTCATATGTGGAGATATATTGGAGAGCCACTTCTCTTTTCCGGACTTCATCACGAAGAATGTAATGCTCGATCTCAATGTACTTCGATCTGTCTAGAACACTAGTTTTCTCTGAAGGATTCATATAGCTATAATCATTACAGTATATCATGGTTGGATTCAACACTTTTGTTTCCTTCTAGCTCATGACATCGTGGCAAGGCTCAAATTGGAACATATCCAAGTGGCACTTCTTCTGTCATCATGAGAGTTTTTCATGGATTAACAATCCATCATCCCATAATTTTGAGTAACCATTCTGATACAATATCTTTGTTATAGAAAGTTTTCACCACACTTCTGTTGTGCATGAAAGTATTTGCACCAAGTTGTTTGAATCCATACAATATCTTCTCCCATATGCAGACAAGGGTCTCTTTCTGGTATACCTCAAAACCTTGAGGTTTCTCTGATCTAAAATTGAAGAAGACTTGAAATACTTGAAATTATTTTCAATGTAAATGTTATGTGTTTAAAGAAAATGGATCAGTTTGCAACACATAGATTAAGTAATTACTCATGCAAAATACACATAGACAACATCATAATTAATGAACATAAACACATGAACACAACAATTTGATAAAGGAGTTCACCCCTCTCATGGGCTACATCTCCTAGTCCAGCTTCCAATGGATCATTATTATTAATTGCTCAAAATTCTCAAAACAAATGTCTTACAATGCTCAAACTGACAAATCGACTGCTCCAATGGCTTTAGAGCATCCAAAAACCCCTGCCTGGGCTCTTTTGGCACCTCAATCGGTCGAAAAACGAAGAAGTTAGACCTCTTGAAAGTCTCCCCCTTCAAGCTTGCTGTCTCTGCATCTACAAATTGCACCCTTGTTGTTTGAACCTGGCTCACATGCAATAAATAACATGAAAACCCAACACATGCACAACTGTAAAACGGTGCAAACCGTCGAACCATTAACGGAACCGAAACCCCCAACCGTCAAGCTGTTGGGCATATGGGTCCATAGGACCACACACTATGGCAAAAAGGGCCAAACGGGCCAACCGTTCCAACCACGCACTTTGGTTGAGGTCCCATGGGGTTACGCATATAGCCATGGGCTATCCCGTTTCAAACCATATTAAAAATGCGCGCGCACTATTATGTTACAATGGTGGTCATATGTTTTAAATGGTGTGCGACCAAGGGCTGGGGCTAATCCCCGACCCGGTCGCGGCCCAAACCAAACCATAGTTCAAATTCAAATGAAATTCATTTCATATATATGTTAAGTAATATATAGTGGTGCGTTGGTTGGCAGCTCCTTGCCAAGTCATTCCCCTACCCGGAGGTCACGGGGTCGACTCCTGCTAATGAAAATTTTTTAACCCAAAGAATGAGTGACACGTGGCACCCATGGATTGGGTCATGTGTCCTCATACCATTAGCCACTAGAGGACACGTGTCAAACAATCATTCAACCACACTTTCCAATCAGTATCTTCCATGTCACCATCTGACACATCATCGTACGGTCGTACGACCCTGCCACATCACTGTACGGACTGTACAATCAACGTCCTTTTTTTGCCTGTTTGACTTTATGAACAGATTGCAATATCTCTTTCTCCTGACCTCCATTTGAGATGAAATGAGTTGTGTTGGGTTCACAACGACGAGACCTACGCTCTCGTCCGGTTTGAAGCGATTCCGAGCACTTAAATTTTTGAGAAAAATTTGATCCCCTGATCACACCTCCCCATTGGGAAGATTTTGGACCTCCAAAAGACTATTTTCAATCTATGTGAAGATGAGGGTAAAGTTCCCTCACCCTTCCAACCTCAATCCACTTGGCCTTGCTTGGATTCGTCCCTTTAAGACCAACTCGAAGAGACTCCACATTTCCTCGTTTTGAAGTTCGCATCCTCCTGTCAAGGATGGTGTCTTCCTGCAGTTTTGTTAGATACTCCGGAGAAAAATCTTCTATGGAAGGAATCTGAACATGCTCTCCTTGATCATCAATCAATGGAGGCTCATACAACTTCAAATTCTCAACATTAACAACTGCATACATCTGCATATAAGGAGGTAAATCTAAACGAAAGGCATTGTTACCAATCTTGTCAACAATCTTGAAAGGACCATATCGAATCGGTTTCAACTTTTTACCTTCTCCTTTAAGCCTCTCCTTGCTGATGTAAATCCAAACTTCATCTCCAACTTGGAAACTGTGATCAACACAATGCTTGTCATGTCTCGTTTTGTACTTGTCCTGACTCTTTTCCAACTGCTCTTGCACCACCTGATGTATCGACTGAATTTGTTCAATGAACTTCTCTGCCCTATCAATGTCATATTGACCATCAACAACAATATCTTTCCCAAAAATAAAATCTAAAGGAAACTTGGGAAAATAGACAAAACATGCTTCAAATGGCGACATTTGCATCGAAGAGTGCTTAGCTCGATTGTACGCATGCTGAATATAGTGTAAATGTTCATCCCAAAGTTTAGGATGCTTGCTGCAATAAGCACGAAGAAGATGCACCACTGTACGATTGACCACCTCTGTATGATCATCTGTCTGTGGATGAAAAGATGTGCTCTTTTTAAGTTTAGTGTGCATGAGTGCCCATAAACTCGACCATGCCCCTTTGGAGAATTCGGAAGAGGTCTTGAACTGGTAGAAGAAGAAGAAGAAGAAGAAGATGATGGAGGAGAGGGTGGTGGAGAAGCACCATTCCCTCCATTTCCGTCTAGAGTTTTGTCACCACCGCCTCCCTTATGCATTGAAGGGTTGGAGCCTTCACTGTGCGACATTATATTCCTTTCCATCAAGATCTTCATCATCTCTCTCATCTCCATGAAAACTTTTCTGAGATCTTCATCTTCGGCAGGAACACGTTCATGACTTTTTGCATGAGCCATGCTTGGTGAATGTCTCCCTGAAACTCGCGGTGAATGAATATGCTTCCTCCTTGTCGGATGAGAACTTGGCTCCACAAGTTGACCTTCTCCTCTTGTGAGTTTCAACCTTGTGAGCATTAGAAACAAAACTTGCAAACAATCAAGTCTTCAAAAACCAGTGCTCTGATACCAACTTGATCTAAAAATGAAGAAGACTTGAAATACTTGAAATTATTTGCAATGTAAATGTTATGTGTTTAAAGAAAATGGATCAGTTTGCAACACATAGATTAAGGAATTACTCATGAAAAATACACATAGACAACAACATAATTAATGAACATAAGCACATGAACACAACAATTTGATAAAGGAGTTCACCCCTCTCATGGGCTACATCTCCTGGTCCAACTTCCAATGGATGATTATTATTAATTGCTCAAAATTCTCAAAAAACATGTCTTACAATGCTCAAACTGACAAACCGACTACTCCAATGGCTTCAGAGCGTCCAAAAACACTTGTCTGGGCTCTTTCGGCACCTCAATCGGTCGAAAAACGAAGAAGTTAGACCTCCTGGAAGTGTCCCCCTTCAAGCTTGCTGTCTTTGCATCTACAAATTACACCCTTGTTGTTTGAACCTGGCTCACACGCAATAAATAGCGTGAAAACCCAACACACATTCACAACCATAAAATGGTGCAAACCGTCGAACCGTTAACGGAACCGAAACCCCCAACTGTCAAGCTGTTGGGCATATGGGTCCATAGGACCATGCGCTATGGCAAAAAGGGCCAAACGGGCCAACCGTTCCAACCGCGCACTTTGGTTGAGGTTGCATGGGGTTACGCATATAGCCATGGGCTATCTCGTTTCAAACCATATTAAAAATGCATGCACACTATTATGTTACAATGGTGGTCATATGTTTTAAATGGTGCGCGACCAAGGGCTGGGGCTAAGCCCTGACCCGGTCGCGGCCCAAACCAAACCATAGTTCAAATTCAAATGAAATTCATTTCATATATATGTTAAGTAATATATAGTGGCACGTTGGTTGGTAGCTCCTTGCCAAGTCATTCCCCTACCCGGAGGTCACGGGGTCGACTCCTGCTAATGACAAAATTTTAACCCAAAGAATGAGTGACATGTGGCGCCCATGGATTGGGCCACGTGTCCTCATACCATTAGCCACTAGAGGACACGTGTCAAACAATAATTCGACCACACCTGCCAATTAATATCTACCACATCATCGTACGGTCGTACGGCCCTGCCACGTCACTGTACGGACTGTACAGTCAGCGTCCTTTTTTTGCCTGTTTGACTTTATTAACAGATTGCAATATCTCTCACTCCCAACGTCTGTTTGAGACGAAATGAGTTGCGTTGGCTTCACAATGACGAGGCCTACGCTCTTGTTCGGTTTGAAGCGATTCCGAGCACTATGAATTTTTGAGCAAAATTTGATCCCCTGATCATTCTCTACATACGCTTCTTTGTTCAATTACTCTGTTGAGGAGAATAGTCCTTACATTCATCTGATGTAAACTCCAACCCATGGATATTGAGGACGATATAATGGATTAGGTAGAGGTATGTATGGTTTAATGGAACAATATATCATCATAGTGTTCTCCCTCCATCTGGGAGAACCTCTAGTTCTAAATCTTACAATGCTTCCATTCATAAGTATTTCATACACTGTTCTTAATCACAACTTCTATTTATTTTTCTTGATTTCTTCTAGTGGGTTCAAACCAAGTTGGTAGTCTTGTGATTCTTGATATAATGACTCGTCGTTCTGGATTTTCTTTCTCTCTTGGAATCTTCATGTTCTTCCTCATGTTTCTCTTTAGCTCTTGGGTCCATGGAGTTTTATATAGATTACATGCCCTGAAGATTCCAACTTCTTCCTTTCATCATAGGATCATGGATGTGGATGGACAACCAATGATACTTTAAGGCTTATTTTCGAAGAAGACTTCTTCTAAAGTTAAACTGAACACGTGCTACTTTTCATGGCTGCTACCATCAATGGGAACATGGACATATACTTCATAATCCTCAATGGATCATATTATTTAGGATTATCTCCCTCCTAATCCTTGCTTCATGTATGAATGCATGCTCTTCTCTTGGAATTATATAATAGGCTCCCTCCATCTAAGAGAGTCCACACTTTCATCTGCATCCTTATTTCCTTCTGCAAAGTGTCACAAGTATTTTTATAATTTCCTTTTGAGTGCTGACTTCTTTCTGTTTTTACTTCTTCCAGGTTTCTTCAAGTTTGATTATGATTTCGGCTTATCTTGCAGCTGTTACTTATATTAATAGATTCCACATGTATTGTTACCAAGGATTGTCAATGTACTTCATATTTTTCATGTGTATTACTTGACTTGTAGTCATCGTGATAGCAATCCTTATCTTGTTATTCTTCCATAGGTATTGTTTCTCTTTGAACATCTTATCTTCTAAGAAACATATATGCAAGATATGTTCAGAAACTATGTAAACATGGTATGTACAAGAATTATGAAGAATATTGTTACTTTGTCTTAGAAGCATAAGTCTATTTTATCGTGCTTGGCCTTCTTTGAGGGTTCCCTTTCTTCGACAACTGATGCTTCGTGTGTTTCCTTCCTTTTATTTAACTCGGGACAATGATTCTTGTAGTGACCATATTTTCGACAGTTGAAGCATTGTATTTTTGACATATATTTCTCTTGATTTGGTTTCTTCCTTGAGCCAAACTTCTTTTTATTCTTGAACCTTGCTGTGAAGGCTTGATCATTGTATTTGTTTTGGGGTTTCTCTTTTGCAATAATCCTTGATTCTTCTTGTGCACAACAAGTCCAAAGTTCTTAAAATGTGGGATACTCCTTTCTTGTGTTCATGCTTGTGGCAAATGCATCCCATGTCTTGGGAAGGCCATTGAGTACTATGTTTACCAGTTCCTTCTCTAAAATGATTTCTTCAATAGATTGTAGTTGATCTCTTAACTGAGAGATTCTCACAAGGTATGATGTTATGCTCTCATCATCATTCATTTTCATGTCACGAAGCTCATTTTTCAGACTCATTACTTATCCAATGTTTCTGACTGAGAAGAGGTTTGTTAGGGCATCATACATCTTCCTAGATGAGTCAAGATGGGATATGTAGGGTATCAAGTGGTATTTTATAGAGTCCACTATGATACTCATGGTATTGATGTCATTGTCTTTGAACTTCTCCACAACTGCAACGTTCTGAGGTTCTTTTTCTTTTTCTTCTTCGAACTGTGGTTCCATGATCTTTCCTTTCATGATATCCAACACTTTATTCTTGGAAAGGATGAGGTCAATCCTTGTCTCCCACGCTTTGAAGTTAGAATCCCTTCTAACTTGTTTTTTGAGTTCATAGAGTAATTCATAATTGATTTGACTTGGTCAACCTTTGACTTTGACCAAAAAATCAAACTTGACGTCTTAGCTTGCTGAGAGTACCAGGAGGTGCACTAAGCTATCCAGAAATTAGGTCAATATTTTCACTTAAGGTGCCTCAACAAGAGGGTTAGGGTTTCGTTGCTACAACAAAAATTGGCTGCAACTGCAACTGTAACTGAGAAAGTCCTCCCAATCTATCTTCAAATGGTTAGACTGTCCGAAGATAGTACGGGCCCATAACCTGTTAGAAAATAATAGATGTGCTCGTTTAACCATAGACAATATAACAATATTGTCACCCAACCATATGTCGAAGCCACCCCCGAGTACCTTAACCTTGAAAAAGAATGATTTCGGTAGCAAACCAATAGCCAACCAAGACTAATGCACCAAGAAAATATAACCAAGACCGATTAGAAAGTCCAACCATAACCAATAGAAAGTCTGAGCCTAAACTGAGAATATAGATTGTAGTAGCTGCAACTGCAGCTACTCTCCAGACTTGCGCACTTTCCCAGTTTATGGAGTGCACACTTCTTCATTGCTGTAATTTCAAGATGTGTGTACCAAATGAGGTCTAGCTACTTGTATTTATATTGTTTTTCCTGAGTTGTTTGGGCTGACTTCTCATTCTGGAGGCTAAATACTTAATATTAAATATTTCGTTGATCCGACTTGTATTCTAGGGTTATGTTTAATGGTTTAGGGTTTCTTCTTGCTTCCCAAAATATTCTATTCTTTTCAGGGTTACACATGGAGGTAAATACCTCCCACAGCTACCATAATGTCAACAGTTTCAGATCGTGAAATTTTGAGGTGATGAAGGAAAGATCACTAGATACATGTGATCAAAATTTCAGACATTGGTTCACTATACTTTCTGAGATATTCCCTGTGAAAGTTAGGGTTCCTGAATGCTCATGAAATCAATTTCAAATAGGTCAGTTTGACATTTTCGTTGTAACTTATTTTCTGGGATGTTTCAGACCATGAAATTTTTAGGAGAAGAAGGAGAGATCTATGAGTACATGTGGTTAAAATTTAAGATTTTGTTTTTCTATATTTGTTGAGATATGCTCTGTGGAATTTAGGGTTTTTGAATAGTCTTGAAATTAGTTTTCAAATAGGTCAGTTTGACATTTTCGCTATAAATTATTTTTTGGGACTTTTCAGACTATGAAATTTTTATAGATCTAAGGAGACACATAGAAGTACCTCATGTAAAAATTTTAGACTTTTGTTCGCTATACCTTCTAAGATATACCATGTGGAATTTAGGGTTTCTGAATGGTCTTGAAATCAATTTCAAACATGTCCGCTTGTAATTTTCTCTATAACTTATTTTCTGGGACTTTTCAAACAATGAAATTTTCAAGGATTTGAGGAGACATATCGAAGTACCCAAGTGAAAATTTCAAAATCATATTTGCAAAATTGGGTACGTGGCATGCTGTACAAATTTGTTCTTAAGAAAAGGTCAAAAACAACAAGCTTTGGGAAAGTTACCATAAATTTCATTGGGAAATTCAAATTTTGGTCAGATCTGGTGAAGGTAGAAGTAACACGAAGACTCAATGAAGGTAATGTGAATGTTATTATATTTTGAAGAAGTTATATGTACTAAATTGTAACTTGAAGGTTGGTGACACTCAAACAAAGAGATTGATGTCTCTTGTTAAGTTGGTGTTTAACGGTGGGGATTGGTGTCTACGAAGATATATAAGAGTAGGTTGGTGCCTACCTGGGGTTGTACTAGTGGGGATTGGTGTTTCTAGTAGGTTGGTGCCTACCTGGGTTTGTACTAGTGGGAATTGGTGTCTACGAAGATATATAAGAGTAGGTTGGTGCCTACCTGGGTTTGTACTAGTGGGGATTGGTGTTTCAAGTAGGTTGATGCCTACCTGGGTTTGTACTAGTGGGGATTGGTGTTTCTAGTAGGTTGGTACCTACAAATATTTGTAATAGTAGGTTGGTTCCTACAAAGAATTATAAAGAGAATTTTTGTGGTTTTCTCCCGAAAGGGTTTCCACGTAAAACCTGTGTTCCATGTTCTATAGTTAATAGATCTCATATGTGATTGTTTTTCTATGGTTGACGAGTGTTTGAAAAAGTAGAAAAAAATCGTCATATACTGATTCACCCCACCCCTCTCAGTATAAGTGTGTTCTCAACAATGGCATTCCATGTCATCATACATGACATGTGGACCAATTACATGCATCTTCCTTGCTCGGTTGGACAATTTATTTCATGCTCATGAATTATGTACTCCTTGTACCACACATAGGGTGTTTAATGCATTGGAGATGGTGATTGCACATTACGAGGGTGACTACACATGACGATTTACACCCCTTGATGACATGGCATGTTTATTGGACCCATCCATGAGAAACAATTACTTCATTGAGATCAAATGTGCCTTTGAGAGTATTTTATTGATGGAACGACTCACACATGCTAGGTGATGTCATCTTCTTCTAGGATGCTTCTTCACTTCTTGGACCATTTCTTGAATGGAGGAGGTAGACATTGGACCATTTGACTCATCTTGGACTATTGACTTGACTTGGTTGGACAATTTATGTAGACATTGACACTTCTATTGAGGGACACACCTCTCTTGGATTCTACGTGGTCCTTACATGTGAATTTTTAATTGTATTTGATGTCTTCTAAGAGGGACATTGTACCTTGTGAGAATATTATTGGATTATTTTATTATTCCTTGTATTTTTCCCATGGTTTAATTATGAAAATTGTTTTGAGCTAGCACATGGTTTTATATTGTAACTGAGGAGGCTTCTCACATATAAAAGGAGAATTTCTCCCTCATTTCAAATGGTTGGAGATTAATGAGAAGATTGGATATTGATATATATTGTGTATATATTTCTCTTGTTATGAGCTTCTAGTAAATTTTCAAGGGCTAGATAATGTTTTTGGGGATTGCTTGGAAGAACACAGTTGCAACAAGGCAAAAGAAGTGCTCAATGCTCCACTTGGAAGGGTTTCAAGGCAAGAGTTTTCACCTCCCCTTTGATCATTACAGTTTCTTGTTCATGCATTAAGATAGGATGTATAATGAATCTTCTCTTTTTCTTGGATGACACTAGGAGAGACTCCTCACAGATCAATCCTCCCTTCCAACCTTGAAGGATTCCTTCAAGCCCTAGGTGGTGCTTGAGGGGTAATCCTTTGAGTACCCTTCAACACTATTATTCTCATGCCCTAGGTTTCACATAGGGGTAAAGTAGTGACCCCATTGGCCCTCAAATTCACTGGTTTATTTGACATCTTCAATCACCTTAAATAAAAATAAAAAATTCATCTTTTGTCTTGTTTTTATTGAGCTTCATTGCATACCTTTGATTAATTCTTAGCTTGCCAATTTCATTATCATTCTAACTGGCTGGTTTGAGGGTTTTGGAATGATTTTGTAATTACTTATCGTTATTTTCCAACCCTAGGGTCGACATATGTTGTATTTGTAGGTTCAATCTACCGTAATGATGCCCTAATAGGTACCTTCTCAATGCATCGAGACTGCTGTCCCTAGCCTGCACTTTCCTGAGTCCATTCATGTAAAATATGAGGCTATTTGCCATCTTTCTAGGTCAATATTCCAAGGATTTTTTCATTTATATCTATCCTAGAAAATGATCTAAACCCTCAACTCCTCCAACATTGCCTTAAACCGCCGATCGTTGCCTTGTCTCCCTGCTGCCCTAGCTGCATGTATCATTGTCAAATTTGTAGAGAGTAGGTGTGTTTTTTGGCCAGTATTCCATGGATCATTTCCTGATTCCTTTGCGTGGTGGAGTAGATGTAAGTATTTCAAACTTAAGCCAAATCCAACGATTGGCATACAATGCCCAATGTTCCCTAACTTTCCTTTCCAGGGTGAGACGATATGCATTTGGGGCCTTTCCTGTAGGGTTTGCAAGGGTCCAAACCGAAGTATGTCTATCCCCTTTGAGGAACGTTGCTAGTGCCTTTTATTCCAGACACTTATAACCTGCAGGTCATGCCTTAAACCCCTTCAACATTTGCATACTTCCTTTAATCATTGCCTTTTTCAATTTTCTCTTTATAATCTGGTGCATACCACTGTTCAATACTGTAGTGTACACATTGTTAGTCCTTGCCTGCCAAGGGACTATAGCAATGAGTTTGCTATTGATTTGACATTAATTTACCTTTTATTTTAAATTTATATGTGAAATGTAATGTTTAACTTATGAAAACAAATATATATTTTTTGATAAAATAAAAATATTTGTTTTTTCATCTCTGATTGGCTAATATATTTCAAGTCTTATTGTTGCCTTCACTTATTTCAATATTTGAACTTAATTGTATATTCAATAAACTTTGTTATAAATACCATCTGCTTTTTAACTATTCTTTTATTTAACATTAAATAAATAATATTAAAATTCATATATTTATATGATAGATTTTAATTGGCTGTAAAATATTCTTGTCTACATCATAATTATTAAAAATCAAATCTAACATATATGGTAGACTTATCACACCACCACACCAATAAATAACATTTCCCAATATGAATCTTCGTATCTAAACGGTGATTGGCGAATCCCAAGAAACATATTGGGTAGTCCAATTAAACGATGGATCTTTTGAAATGACCCGATCCCCATTTATGCCCCGTTCATAAAAGAGTGCTTCATAAAAAGTGTGCTTCATATTATGTTTATGTAATGTAATAAATATTATATAATTAAATAAAATATATATTATAAAACGTGAAATATTTAATATTTTTTTCTAATTTTTTTATATTAATTTTGGTAATATAATAATATTGTATAAATTAAAATATATATTAAAAAATTTGAAATGTTTAATTTTTTTTTTAAATGTGATTAGTATTTCATTTTTTCAAGGAAATTTAGATTAATCTTAAAACTATAAGAAATTTAAGTTAATCTCAAAACTATACAACAACCATACTAAAGTAAAAACATGGTAAAGATCTTGTCCAACATTGTTTATGACAAATTTATAAACTATGTGTCATAGTGGAGCAACACCTCTTCCTCCATTCCTTATGAGTTGATGTCAAATTATTTGAATTCAAATTTTATGACTATGTAGTTATCTATGTTAAATTAAAAAAAACCGCAAAAGAAGTTGATTTGATTTAAGATTATTAAACTAACCCATTTATTAGCATATTGTTCATGTTTCACGGTAATCATCATCATCAATAATTATAAGATGCCAACTATAGCTTCCATTTCCAAATCTACTTGGCAGGGACTAAGCTGCCATGCAGCCCTTGTTTCAGATTGTTGTTTGGACTATCTCCTTGGGAATCATTCTTGGAATTCCATATTGGATTGGTTAATCTTTTGTATCTACCATGTTTTAACCCTATCCAACGATCTAATTTATGTGCACATTGTTCATCATTGTTTGCTGAGTAATTAGGTTGATTTATATTACATATTAAGGGTTTAGAATTCAATAATTGTTAGCTATGTTGTATGGTAAATTTGGCAAACAAATGAAATAAGTCGCTGGTACATTATTGGTATTATTTCGACGATTTGAGCTTGAAACTGTGCCTAAATGATGCAGGAGCATCATAACACATCAAGCGAGCCAACGCGGAAGCAGAAGACAGTTGGACAAGCCAGCACAAATTTTGAAATTACTTAGGATTTGATGCGCGAACATTAATGTGGAAATTTAATGAAGGGAACTTGTATAATGTAAACAGACCTTGAGCGGATTGTTCTCATCCTTAGTAGATAGACGACATTTAAAGTAGTTAATGCAGGTAGATAGAAATTTAATTCTGGATTAGACAGCTTTAGAGCGCAAGAGGGAAACAAGATATAGACACCCTCATTGTGCATTTGTAACATGATTAAAAATCAGAGGAAGAAGAGCAAGAGCATGTAGAGAGCTGTGTAAGAACACCCATGTATAAATATTTGAATTTATAAAAAGAAGTTGATTCAAATTCATGGTTTGTGTTGTTCTCTGTATATTGGTGCTGAATGATATGCTCATGAATGTTTACTTCCAGTTATACATTTGCTTTATATGCTGTGTATATGATTTCATGTTTGAGTTTGAAGTCTGAAGGGAAGAAAGAATGAGTTTCAATTGTTTCTCTATTTGAGCCAGAGAATTCCTGCAAGGAGTGCAGTTGAAGTGTCTGGAAGGAGTGCGTTGACAGAGGGTTCAGATAGAGATAAATTTTGTTCTCATTCACCCAAAGTGCAGACAGGAACCAGAGTCGTGCAAGGAGTGCACAGGCTAGGCGAAGTTGCAGGGTTGCGAACCCGAGTGAAGAGTTGAAGGACTGCTGCTGTAGGTGTGCGCAGAGTCAAAGTATTCAAGCACTTGAAAGTGTTTGAAGGTTGCTGCAAGGAGTGCGATCAAGGGGTTTCTTTCTGAGAACTTGAAGCCGTGGGAAAATCTCAGGAGGTATAGAACCTTCGAGTAATCACCAAGAGAAGCACAGGGAGTTTATGCCGTGAAGTGTTTAAAAAAGCATCGCAAGTAGTGTGTAGGTGGACAAGTCTTCGAGGAGGAGTACTTGGTTCATTTTGCATAATTCATCAGGAGAAACGGATGGTTGGTATTCTCTGAGGAGAATTCGCGACATCCCGTGGATCGTCAGATCTCACAAAGGTGCAGGGGAGATACAACGACGTATTCTCCAGAGGATAAAAGCTCAGGAGGGATAGAGCCATTTATCCAAGCCATCCAGGGCCGTTGGATCACTCGTGGAATCGCCTATCGGGATTTCGTGAGGGAAGAGTCGAAGATTTGGTAGCAGAAATCACGAAATCGTGATACACGATATCCCAATGGCTACGTAACGGTGTGGGGCCATAGAAGTTGGTGACATGGATAGGTGGCACGAGCTATCCGAGTTTCGTGGCGGGAAGGCCTAAAACATTGACATCAAGATTCACGATATAGCGAAATCCAAAATCTTGATGAAGTGACAGGGTGTGGAAAGTTAACTTGCACGTTTGTCAGGAAATCGGCATATTGGGACTCAGGAGTCGGAGAACTGAGTTGCTTGACACCACGAGTGCCAAAATCACTATAAGGAAAGTTTCGAAATAGAAGGAAGGGTCAGCATTGACTTGCATCAGGTTTCGGGGATTCGAAACACCAGCGCTCGACCACTGGCCTCGCGAAGTTGTGAAGTCCGATTCCCCGATAAGTAAAAAAAGAGGGGATCGCGCGAAGAGTTCTGTGGGTGCAGATTTCCCAATAGGGAAATATAAGAGCATCAAAGTTCTTCGGGTCGTGTGGAAAGAGAAGATCCTGTGAGTGGGCATGCTTGTGCACGCGTGCCTGCGTCATTTTGGTATCAAAGCACAAAAATATTCTTTTCTTTCTGTAGCAGAGAAGGAAGAGAATTCACCATGCCGCCAAGGAGAGATAGACAATCACCCAATCCAGAGGATAGGGAAATTCCGAGAAGAAGAGGTAGCCATGTAATAGATCCAGTCATGGAGAGACAAATGCGTGATCTCCGAGCAAGACTCGAAGACATGGAGACAACGCAAAGACGCACAACCAGTGCGGGGGATATTAGTGATTCCGAAAGTGAAGCTGAGGCTGAACGCGAAGAAGAAGTTGCAGCCGAAGATGCATCAAACGAGCGTTTGATCAAAGCTATTGCCAGGATGGGTGCAAGAGCAAAGATTATGAGGGAAACTTGGATGCAGAGGAGCTTCTAGACTGGATTAGAGCTCTCGACACATACTTCGACTATGAAGATGTTGAAGAGGACAAGAAAGTCAAGCATGCTTTCACACGCTTGAAAGGACATGGAACATTATGGTGGGATGAGCTACAAGCTGACAGACGCTGCAAGGGCAAGCAGAATATTGAGAGCTGCGACAGGATGATCGTGAAGATGAAAGCGAAATTCATCCCCAGGGATTATCAAATTACTCTGTTCAGGAGAATGTAGAACCTAAGACAGAAGCTGATGACAGTGAAAGAATACACTGAGGAATTATACAGACTGAACATTAGGGCAGGTCATCGGGAGAGCAATGATGAGAAGGTTGCCAGATACATGAATGGCCTGAGATATGATATCCAGGATGAGATGAGCATGGTAACCATCCGAACGGTGGAAGATGCTTATCAGATGGCTCTGAAAGAGGAAGAGAAGCTAAGCTGAAAACAGAGTCAGAGGGGCCAAGGAAGAAGTCAGCCTAGAGGAAAATCACTTGCCCAAGACAGATACCAGAAGCCCAAGGAGGATTGGAAGTTCGTGTCTAAGACTAAAGGTAAACGAACAAAGAGAGGTGGAACCTCACAGAGAGGGCAGAATACTGAGCAGAGAGGGGATTATGCTGATAGCAATACTTTTCCTTGCACTAGAGGCAAAGGAAGAGGAAGAGGTGGATTAATTACATGATTCACATGCGGGAAGAATGGGCACAAGTCTTACGAGTGTCTAGAGAAAAAGAAGGAAATTGGAGAAGCTCGCATCGCTAAAGCACAAAGGCAGGATGTTGAAGCAGAAGACGCTGAAGGTGGAAGATCGTTGATGATGCGGAAAGTCCTTTTGACACCCGAGAAGGAGGTGGAGAGTTCAGTCCAAAGGACCAGACTTTTCAGGACTTCTTGCAATACCAAGGACAGGGTATGCAAGGTTATCATAGATAGTGGTAGCACGGACAATCTCGTTTCTATAGAGATGGTAGAGAAGCTGGAGCTGGAGAAGATTGATCATCCAAGCCCATACAGAGTTTTGTGTCTACAAAAAGGACACCAGGTAACTGTTACTAAACAATGCTTGGTTGAATTCAAGATAGGAGGATATAATGATAAGATCTTGTGTGATGTCATTCCTATGGATGTTTGTCATCTATTGCTGGGTAGACCATGACAATATGACAGGAATGTGATTCATGATGGGCGAATGAACACATACACCCTGGAGAAGAATGGGAGGACACACATGCTGCTTCCAATTAAGGATAAGGAGGTGAAGCCAGAAGTAAGAAACACAATACTTCTCATGAGTGGGAAGGAACTTCTTAATGAGGTTAAGAAGAAGGAAGATCCACAGTTCTTTGTGGTCAGAAAGAAAAGAATTGTTTTGAATAGCACGAGAGTGGATGATTTTCCAGAAGAAGTTCAGAAACTGCTGGAAGAGTTCGCTGACATTATAGTGGAAGAATTACCTCGTTCGCTGCCACCGATCAGGAGTGTGAGTCATAATATTGATCTCATACCGGGAGCCAGTTTGCCAAACAAATCCGCGTATAGATTGACACCGCAAGAGAATGAAGAGGTCAAGAGGAAGGTCCAGGAGTTGTTGGAAAAAGGTTTGGTTAGAGAAAGATTGAGCCCATGTGCTGTTCCAACAATACTCAGTCCAAAGAAAGACAGAGGCTGGTGGATGTGTACTGACTCAAGGGTGATCAATAAGATAACCATCAGGTACAAATTTCCATTGCCGAGGATGGATGATCTGATGTATTTCTTAAGTGGAGCAAAGTATTTTTCAAAGATTGATTTGAAAAGCAGATATCACCAGATTCGCATGAGAGAGGGTGATGAATGGAAGACTGCATTCAAAACCAACGAAGGGCTGTATGAATGGCTTGTTATGCTGTTTGGATTAACAAATGCACTGAGTACCTTCATGAGGTTGATGAACGAAGTCCTGAGGGAGTTCATCGGAAAATTTGTCATTGTGTATTTGGATGACATACTAGTTTATAGTAAGACAGTGGCAGAGCATCTGAAGCATTTGGCTACAGTGATGCAGAAACTACCGCAAGAGAAGCTGTTGATAAACATGAAGAAGTCCTCATTCATGAAGACAACACTCATTTACTTGGGGTTTGTTATTTCTACAAATGAGTTGAGGATGGATCCAGATAAGGTGGAGGTAATTAAGAATTGGCCATCATCGAAAAATATTTTTGAGGTGAGAAGTTTTCACGGATTGGCTAGTTCTACCGAAAGTTCATTAGGAATTTCAGTGGAATTAGTGTAGCAATGATGGATACAATGAAGAAGCAACATAAGTATTTTCACTGGATAGTAGAAGCTGAGAAAAGTTTCAACCTATTGAAGAGGAATATTACGGAACAACTAGTTCCAGTGTTGCCGTATTTCCAGAAGACATTTCAGGTGAAATGTGATGCAAGCAGATTTGCAATTGGGGCAGTCTTGGGTCAAGAAGACAGGCCTATCGCATACTTCAATGAGAAGATGAATGAAGCGAAATTGAAGTATTCCACATATGATAAGGAATTTTATGCTATCATACATGCATTGAAGAAATGGAGGCATTACTTGATCCCGAAGGAGTTTGTATTGTACAGTGACAATCATGCACTGCAGTTTGTGACTCAACAAAAGAAGTTGAATAAGAAACATGTTAAATGGGTTGAGTATATGCATAATTTCACTTTTGTGATTAAACATATTTCTGGTACTACTAACAAAGTTGCTGATGCTTTGAGTAGGAAGTGTTTGCTGTTGCAGGAGTTCAAATTCAAAACGTTGGGTTTTGATGATCTCAGGGACATGTACGCAGGTGATCAGGATTTTAAGGAAGCGTATGAAGCATCTTAGAATCCAGTTCTCAGGGATAGAAGCCCTTGGACATACTACATAATCTAGGAAGGATTATTCCTTAAGGGTAATCAACTGTGTATTCCAAAATGCTCCATGAGGGAGAACTTGTTGAAGGAGAAACACAACGAAGGATTGGCAGGGCACTTTGGTCATGAAAAACCATTCACAAAGTTGAACGAGTCATATTTTTGGCCGGGAATGCGAGCGTATGTCAAGATATTTGTAGATAGATGCAGAATTTGCCAACATTCGAAGGGAAGGAAGCAGAATGCGAGATTCTATCAACCATTGCCCATACCAGAGAGGCTGTGGGATGAGATTAACATGGATTTTGTATTGGGGTTGCCAAGAACACAAAGAGGTTGTGATTCAATCTTTTTGGTAGTGGATAGATTTTCTAAAATGGCACACTTCCTTCCGTGTCAAAATACCAGTGACGCAACTCACATTGCTAATCTATTTTTCAAGGAGGTCATTCGACTTCATGGGTTGCCAAGGAGTATAGTCTCTGATCGAGATACTAAGTTCATAGGGAATTTTCGGAGGACCTTATGGAAGAAGCTGGGAATTAACTTGGCATTTAGTTCGGCTTATCATCCTCAGATTGATGGATAGACAAAAGTGGTAAAAAGAAGTCTGGGATACTTGCTGAGAAGCTTGGTGACAGAGCACCACAACCAGTGGGACAACATATTACCACAGGTAGAGTTTGCGTACAATGACTCAGTGAATCAGAGCACAGGCCAGATTCCATTTCAGGTTGTCTATGGGATGCAGCTGAGAGGAATTTCTAAACTGAGAGATTCAGAACAGACTGCGACTAGGAGCGCTAGTGCAGAAGATTTCACAGAGGCGATGAAAGAACTTCACAGCCAGGTGAAGGAGCGACTGCTAAATTCAAGTCAGGAGTATAAGCGTAGAGCCGATCAACATAGAAGAAAACTTCAATTTGAGGTTGGTGATCTAGTTCTGGCACATTTGAGGAAAGAAAGGTTCCCGAGGGGAACATACAATAAATTGAAGATGAAGAAAATCGGGCCATGTAGGGTCTTGAGGAAATTTGGGACAAATGCTTATGAGATTGAATTACCCTATGGGATCGAAATTTCTTCGATATTCAATGTCTCAGATTTGTACCCATACAGAGCTGAGGAAACAGGGACTAGAGATGAGCAACCAGTGGTCCAGTGGACGAAACAGATGCCAGTTGCAGAAAATCCATAGATGGAGTGCACACTGGATAAGATAGTGAGCAAGAGGACCACACGAAAGCAATACTTTGAGTATCTGGTCAAGTGGAAGAATCATCCAGTTGAAGATGCCAGCTGGGAGACTGAAGCGGAGATACATAAGCATGGACAGACTGTGCAGAAGCTAATGGGAAGGAGCCCATGAAAGTTTTCAAGCGAGGGAGTATGATGCAGGAGCATCATAACACATCAAGCGAGCCAACACGAAAGCAGAAGACAACTGGACAAGCCAACACAAATTTTGAAATTACTTCGGATTTGATGCACGAACATTAATGTGGAAATTTAATGAAGCGCACTTGTATAATGTAAATGAACCTTGAGCGGATTGCTCTCATCCTTAGTAGATAGACGACATTTAAAGTAGTTAATGCAGGTAGATAGAAATTTAATTCTAGATTAGACAACTTTAGAGCGCAAGAGGGAAACATGATATAGACACCCTCATTGTGCATTTGTAACATGATTAAAAATTAGAGGAAGAAGAGAAAGAGCATGCAGAGAGCTGTGTAAGAACACCCATGTACAGATATTTGAATTTATAGAAAGAAGTTGATTCAAATTCATGGTTTGTGTTGTTCTCTGTTTATTGATGCTGAATGATATGCTCATGAATGTTTACTTCTAGTTATACGTTTGCTTTATATGCCGTGTATATGATTTCATGTTTGAGTTTGAAGTCTGAAGGGAAGAAAGAATGAGTTTCAATTGTTTCTCTATTTGAGCTAGAGAATTCCTACAAGGAGTGTAGTTGAAGTGTCTGCAAGGAGTGCGTTGACAGAGGGTTCAAATAGAGATAACTTTTGTTCTCATTCACCCAAAGTGCAGACAGGCACCAGAGCCATGCAAGGAGTGCGCAAGCTAGGTGAAGTTGCCGGGTTGTGAACCTGAGTGAAGAGTTGAAGGACTACTGTTGTAGGTGTGCGCAGAGTCGAAGTATTTAAGAACTTGAAAGTGTTTGAAGGTTGCTGCAAGGAGTGTGAGCAAGGGGTTTCTTTCTGAGAACTTGAAGCCGTGGGAAAAGCTCAGGAGGTATAGAACCTTTGAGTAATCACCAAGAGAAGCACAGGGACTTTGTTCCGTGAAGTGTTTAAACAAGTATCGCAAGTAGTGTGCAGGTGGACAAGTCTTCGAGGAGGAGTACTTGGTTCATTTCGTAGAATTCATCAGGAGAAACGGACGGTCGGTATTCTCTGAGGAGAATTCACGACATCCCGTGGATCGTCAGATCTCACAAAGGTGCAGGGGAGATACAACGACATATTCTTGAGAGGATAAAAGCTCAGGAGGGATAGAGCCATTGATCCAAGCCAGCCAGGGCCGTTGGATCACTCGCATAATCGCCTATCGGGATTTCGTGAGGGAAGAGTCAACGATTTGGTAGCGGAAATCACGAAATCGCGATACGCGATATCCCGATGGCTACGTAACGGTGTGGGTCCACAAGAGTTGGTGACGTGGATAGGTGGCACGAGCTATCGGATTTTCATGGCGGGAAGGCCCGAAACATTGACATCAGGATTTGCGATATAGAGAAATCCAAAATCCCGACGAAGTGACAGGGTGTGGAAAGTCAACTTACGCGTGTGTCGGGAAATCGACATATCGGGACTCGGGAGTCGGAGAACCAAGTTGCTCGACACCATGAGTGCCGAAATCACTATAAGGAAAGTTCTGAAATAGAAGGAAGGGTCAGTGTTGACTTGCATCAGGTTTCGGGGATTTGAAACACCAGCGCTTGACCACTGAGCTCGCGAAGTCGTGAAGTCCGATTCCCCGATAAGTAAAAAAAGAGGGGATCGCACGAAGAGTTCCGTGGGTGCATATTTCCCGATAGGGAAATAGAAGAGCATCATATTTCTTTGGGCCATGTGGAAAGATAAGATCCTGTGAGCGGGCATGATTGCACGCGCGTGCCTGCGTCACTAAACACTAAACACTGATCATACAAAGTTATTACAACATTGATCTATTTGTTGTTATGTGATATTTTTTATTATTATCCTGGATTTGCATACTGAAAAACTCGTTGTAGCACTGTATACATGTGGGTTCATGACAAATATTTGTTCAGGTCTATCAAATTATTGGTATTTTCTACAACAAGTTTTCATTTATACCATACAATCTAAACATATAGACTATGCTAAAACACTATTCACTCAGAGATGCTTTTCGTGGTCAAGTTTGGTATAAATCAGATATGATCCATGCATATGTTCTTAAATGAAACATAGGATTTGTGCACTATATTTGAAATATGAAGTTTGAAGTGCATCTGGAAATTGTTCATCACTGATACTTCTGGGTTATACTGTGTGGATTTAGTGATATAAATGTGTCCTAAGTCCATGATTTGTTGCAACATTTGCTCCATTCATAGCATACTTACTTTTCATTGCAATCATAACGCATTTTTGTTATTTGAAGTTCATTACAACCATGGTTTTCAAAATATATATGTGTGACAAGTATATTGTTGAGTGGTAAATATGATAGATTCTATGATACTTTACAACAACAACTGTTCACATGTGGGGTAGTCTACATCAGATTATTTAATTAGTTGATTATTGTTGTTGTAAGTTTCTTACTGATCACAATTTGTTCATAAATATTGCATTAGTGTACAAACACATGCATTTAATGGTCTAATGGATGGTTGCATGGACAATATTTGATGGATAGTGCACATGATTTGCATAAATTCTTATTGAGTATATTTAATCACTTGTCATTACTTGTTTATTTTCATTTACTATTTGTGATAAGTGGTTCATACATTGCGATAATTCTTGTGCCTTGAGTATATCATTCTTTGATGTCCCTTGGAAACTATATTATGGTTACTACCTTCTCTAGCTTACTTTGAAGCCATCTCTTTGAGAAGACACCATAAGTAAGCTTAGTCCTTGCTATTACTTGCCTTACTTGCAACAATAGGACTTATTTTGACCTTTAGAAAATCACTCCTTTGGTTATATACCCTATCCTAGAAGAGTAGAAGCAAGGTTGCTGAGGTGATAGTGGGTGTCTTGCTTGTTCCATTGCCCCAAGCCCCCCCTCACATGACAGGACTTTCCTTGGGTGTGAGTTTGAGAAGCAACACCTTGTAAAAACTAATATGTAACCCACTAATAAATAACTCTAACCCCTTATTGACCAATATCCCATAAACACTAATCAATATCACTGTCCCATAACCCTTGACCCATTTATCCTCTAACAACTACCCCTAGCCCGCTAATACAAACCCCCTAACCTTTGAAATATAATCCACTAACCCCTAACCCCTGATTGTTAACCTCTAAATTGTACAACACCCACGATGGGGCAAAAAAAAAATAAAAAAAAAATTGTCCTCACAAGAACAGATCCTTTCCCTCTACGATTCCTAATTTGGAAAGTTCGGGACTCAACCTGACCCTCCGGTCAAGGTTCTTTGATTCTCTAAATCAAAAAAGACTTCGAGACCTGATAGTATCACCTCCTAATCAAACACAAACCCTACCATCTTCTGGTACAGGTCTTACGATACCCGCGACCTTCCCCTTCGCGCTTTAACGAAGGCTTGGAGTTTGCGTTAGCCCCTTTTTCTTGACCCCTCCTTGGATGTAACCTTGGGCGATGACCTCGCGCAAGCACAATCCTCCTCGACCCTCCACATGTCCTTTTATCAAAACCAAGGTTTGGATTGCCGCCCGCCCTCAATTTTTTAAAGTTCGCGCACTTCTGATCCCCGCAATGCTACTGGACCATCGATCTCCCAATCTTGACGGTACTGTCGAAACTGATGGTTGAAATCTGCCCTTTTCAAATCCACAGACCATATCTGCCCCTCCTAAATCAATGGATGCGAACTTCTTCGTGATTCCAGACTTCCGGATTTTCAATTCTCAACCCTACTTTCCTCCGTACATTAATCTTCTGGAGTTGGCGATCTACGGACATCCATCCTCCTAAATCAATGACCCTGCTTCTACTTCGGGTGTTTAACCTTTAAACTAGGACAACGGTCTGATGGCCCTCTTCTCGATCAATCGTCTATATCTCCTTCGGGTCTCCAGACTTTTGAGATCTCAAATCTCAAACTTCACCCTTATTCCCAATGGATTTTATCCGAAGGTTATGATCCACCGACGCGTGTCCACTGGATCTGATGATCAAGGATTACTTCAGGTCTTTACTCAGAGTCCACAGAGTCATGCCACGTGTTCTCCAGATTTTACAGTTCGGATCTACTTCGGACGATCCGACGGTGGATGTTTACTTCGGCTCTTCGACGTTGTGGGCTTCGGGAGTTTCAACTCTCAATCTGAAACTCTTGAGGTGATTTTTCCGAAGTATACGATTTGCAACCATGTGTCCCTCTAGATCCTACGACTCTGAATTACTTCGAGACTTTACCCGAAGCTCACATATCTATGCCACATATCTACTGAACTCCGACAAACCAAATCCATTTCGGGTGATCCGACGCCCGAGATTTACTTCGGGCGATCTGATGATTCAGATCCACTCCGATTGATCGGACGGGTGAGATTTACTTCGGACTTCCGGCTCTCTGGGCTTCGAAAATCTCAAGTCTCAAACTTGCGTCCTCTCGAATAGATTCCTCCAGAGTCCACGATCTGTCTCCACGTGTCCCTTTGGATTGAGCGGTCTAGATTCACTTCGTGTCTTCGGGGTTCGAGAATTTCAACTTTTAACCGAAAACCCTCGAACATATTTCTCTGGAGTCCACTATCCTTCACCACGTGTCCCTCTTGACGATGGATGGTCCCAAACTACTTCAGGACTTTGGAACTTTGGTGAGTCCTCTTCTCCTACGTGTGAAAGGTACTAAGGTTTTTGCACCTTGTTTAGATCAGATGGCTATCGAGTCTCTGCGATGTGATCCAACGACCACTGTCACTCCTCCTCCTAGGCTTCTGACTTACTCTGACTTAGAAGGTTTTCTAAGTGCTCAAAGGATTCAACCTTTTCTCCTCTTATGGGCCTGTCTCCTGGATTTCGTTTTCACTCCTGAAAGTGCTATCTCTTCTGAGCTTGATCTCTTTAAATGTTTTTGTCATCCCACACGCTCCTTGCATTTCAGGGATCCCTTCAAACTCAGATCGAAGTTCAACGATGATCGACGGTTCACAGGAATTGCGGGGTCCCAACATGCGGGTTCTTTACCAGGGAGTTCGACCTCCGCAATTTGAAAAGTGCTCGCTCGATTCTAGTCTAACTGAGATCGTTGATCCTCCAGCCCGTTGAGAACAATGGTAAGGGTGAATTGCGGGCTACGAACTAGCATGTCCACTATTTTCACATTAGTGCTCCGCAGTGATTCCCCACCCTCGATCTCCATTCATAGATCGATGATGAATATCAATTGCAGGGCTTAACTTGACCTTCGTACAACTTGACATCTCGGAGCCTTGAGCTCCAAAGTTCCTAGACGTCGATCACGTGGTTCTTCATAAAATTCTGGGGCTATGATCCCCGCTCTTAGTCGGTTTTTTGGTTAAGGAAATAAGTGCAATTTTAGTGTCTCCTAGAATACTGGTCTGAAGGGAACACCCTGCCAACTCGTAGAGATTTAAGCTATGAATCAAGGAAAGGTAACTTGTGAGGTTACCAAATCGGTAGATATGCCCAGAGGCTTGTTCCAAATCCGGACCAACGATGTAAATTCCTTGGGAAAGCGCCTTCGAGTGATTAAACTGGGGAGTATGGAAATCCAAGCAAAATTATAGGTTCTCAAGGAAACGAACGCATACTCATAAATTAATCATTTAATACAGAGAAATAAACCTTTATAGACATGTAAATACTCACATGCATCCATTATTTACAATTCAAAACATAAGGAAAGAAAACACTTATCAGAACCATAGAGTGTGACATGACTGCTGAAAGGGGTGCTTGTTTCCACCCAACCATAGGCTCAGTTACTCCCAATGGATTTATCAGTGGTCACCCTCGAGCTTAAGCCACGATGCTTTGAGATTCAATCTCTTACTTCCAACTCAACGGAAGTTAGGGATGAAGGTTACTCTCCTTCTCCCAATACAGAAAATAGATAAGGATGAAGGTTACTCTCGTTCTCTTGGTTTGATCTCTATATTCTGTGACTAGAACTCTCTATTCCTCTTTCAATCCTTCCTCGAACCCAAGGGTTTCCTCTTTCGTCTCTGCATTTTTATTCGCAACCCTCCCCCCTGCCCCATCCCCTCATTAACTCTTGAGGAGGCCTTTCCACCTACCAGCCCGATTGTAATTCATTCTTTGGTCAGGGGGTTGTTTTGATTTGAGAAAATTAATTCCAGCATGGTACTGGTTTGGTGGAGGTTAACACAACCATTCCTGGTCCCGTCCACCGCCTTTCACAACATTTTGTGGTATTTATTAGCACATCCCCTCTTTCAACAATAATTTACATTCATTGACCTTCTACATAAGGTCCATCAAGTCAAATATTCACACTTTTAAGTTTTCCATAGTTCCTTGGCCCATATAGTTATATTTACAAATTGAGGGAAATAGGGTGTTACATAAATCCTAATCCCTAAACCATAACAACTAACCCACTAAACTTTAGCCCGTAGGCATGAACACATTAACTAAATAAATTGATAACCCTTAGCGGAGAACACAATAACCCACTAATGTTGCTAAGCCTTAGATATTGACTTATTACATTTCTATTGTTATATTAGTGTTGTCCTTATTGGTCGTATAGGCCCTTTAATGGTTGGCTAGACCCTTTAATTATAAATGTACCCTTTGCCTCCTATATATACCAACGAGACCTAGTTTTAGAGAGATACGATCTTGTGCATTTCTTATATTGTAAAGGGAGGTTTCCCCCTTGAAGAGGCTTCTCATTTATTCTTCTTTCTAATTCTCAAGGTGTGGAATTACTTCTCTTTCTATTTTTATGCTATTTAGGTGTTCAATGCATAACATTTGGTATCAAAGAGTATGATACTTGTTTGGCTCTTTCAAATGAGTCATCTTGGAATTTTTGATATAATTTATTTTTTGGGAAGTTTCAAACAACGAAATTTTTGGGAGCTCGAGATGACATAGGGAGCACCTATGATAAAAAATTCAGATTTTGATTTTTAACTAGTCATAAAACCAGTCTCAAACAAGTGTTCCAATAAACAGTCGTATCTGATTTTAGAAATATCCAAATTGAGTGCCACTAGTTGTATTCAATAGAGTACAAACCATAGTGTTTTAGGTCAAAATTTCAAAAGTAGATTTGAAAAATTGGACATGTGGCAGTTCGTACAAGTTCTCTCTCCTGAAAGGGCCAAAATCAACAAGTTTTTGGAAAGTTACCATAAATTTTTCTTAGTACAACATAATTTAGTGAAGCCTATGGCATTGCAAAGAAGACATATCAGGTTACCATAGAATGAAATTTTAGACTCGAAGGTGTAGAAATTTCAGTTATATTGGGTGTAAGGTCGAGTTGCAGAAAAATATTTAAATCAAGATTTTAAAAAGGTATGTTAAATTAGAACTTGAATAGTTTTTTATTAGAATATCTATTTGAGGTGATTCAAAAGGTGTGGTAAAGAGAAAAATAAAGTATAAATCTAAGAAGGTATTATTTTTGGCTCACATGGAAAGAGGTGGTGGATTTTTTTTAAAACTTTCTAAACCTTCAGAGAACTCATCCATGACTCCTAAAGAATGTGAAGACATAGAGAATGGGGCATCCAAATTGAGGAACACAGTTAATGAAATGGGTGATAGTGTGTTGAAAAATGTTGATTTTGCCTGTTCACAAGAAATCCTTAAAAGGGAAATTGAAGATAAAATGGAAAAGTTGATGGATCAAAAGATGGAAAAGTGGATGGATCAAAATATGGAAGTTGAAGATAAAATGGAAAAGTTGATGGATCAAAAGATGGAAAAGTGGATGGATCAAAATATGGAAGTTGAAGATAAAATGGAAAATTTGATGGATCAAAAGATCATGAACAATTACAAAATATCATGGGAGCCATGCTCTTAAATATCCTAGATGATAGGTTCCCTAAAATTGATATAGTGACCCAAGGAAATCATGAAAACAAGGAGAATTTTTTTATTGAACCCTCATCACATATGGGGAATATTTTATCTCATTTAGAGAACATGAAGATTGAGTGCCAAAATCAGAATCATTCAACATTATAATATCTGTAGCATTGGGGGTTCAACTTGGGACCAATGAACTACTTAATTTCCAATATCGATATGAGAAAGTTTGATGGTAAATATCCTATAACATGGATATTCTATATGGAGCAATTCTTTGATTTACACCAAGTCCCAATTTTACAAAAGGTAACTCTTGTATCCTTGCATTTAGAACTTGGTCAATTTGTCTAGTACCAATGGCTTTGTGAACACAAAAAATATTCTATTGTCTCTTGGTCGATTTTTACAGATGAATTAATATCACTTTATGGGGATAGTAACACATTATTAGTCAATTGATGAATCTTTGACAAAGAGGTCCAATAATAGAGAACATTCAACTATTTCAAACGTTGAGTCTCAGAGTAAAGAACATTCCAGAGGATAATTTGTTAGATATTTTTATAGGAAATTTAAAGGAGAGAATTCAATATGAGGTGCGTCTCTTGGAACCTAAATCCATGAAGAATCCTTTTTGTTGATGATTAAAACTGCGTGAGACATCCTCCAGGACACAAACCTAAGAGAAATCCCATGAGATGGGTGTGTGGTTCCTATCTAAGACAAAACTAGAACGTTGTGCTGACCTACTCCTTACAGAGAGTTGAGATGAACTCCAGATTATTCTCCTGTGTAACGTAGTGAGAAAGAAGATCTGTTGAGTTAGACATGCCTGTCGATGAGCACATGTGAACGTGTGAATTCCCATGAGCTGGGTGCATCGTCCTGAGACAAATATGAAAGAATGTATTAACCTCCTCTGAGAAAAGAGTTGAGTTGATGAACTCCAGATGAATCTCCTATGTAATGTAGTGGGAAAGAAGATCTGCTGATTTGGACGTGCCTGTGGATGAGCATAGGTGAACATGATCCTAGTGGATGAGCACTAGTGAGTGTGTTTCTCATGTGAGACGCAGTGAGATAGAGATATGGACATCCCTGTGGATGTGGCCCTAGTGGTTGAGCACTGGTGGGTGTATGAGATCCCTTTCTATATTATTTAAGAGTCAGAATTACCTGTAACCCTATTTGTAATGTAAAGGGTACAGGTCGGCCCCACCTTAATGTAAAATATAATTAATATAGTAATTATTAATTATATTATAAGATATTGAGGTTGGCCCTATTGTGCCAATAGACACTTCTATTGTCAGGTTCAGTCTAATATAAGTAAAGGTAAATTCCCCATTGAGGAATCATATCTTAAGTGTGAGTTTGGAAATTTCAGCAAGAACATCTTCTTGGGAAAAGTGCACACCTCTCTTGGGCACTAGTCTTCTAGGGTTTGTGAGCACCCTTTTGTTTTCTAGGTTTTCTTGGTGGTGGAGGTATTTCTATTGAAGAATATAAAAAAGGACTGGCTGGGTTTTCTTCCCTTGTTGAGAAGGGTTTCCCAAGATACTTCTTGTGTACTTGTGCATGGTGTTTCTTCTTGTGATCTTGGTTGTTGCAACAAAATTGTATATGGTTTAAGTAAAATGATGAAATGGAATGAAATTCATGCTTAAACCTTGCTTATTGAAAAATTAAAATGGTTTCAGAGCATAGGTCTTGAAGAACCCATTGCACAAACAATTTTCAACCATCTTCTCTCTCTCTCCTGCAAAACCATACGACCCTCCTAGGGTTTCTAGAAATTCCATATGACCTACCTTTCTAAGAGGTTTAAGCACTTGGAAATTGTAAGTTGGGGATAAAAAGGACAGAGGAGTGTACAACCGCCTTCAACACATGTCCAACAAACTTCAAATTGCAATTCTGAGCATTTTGACTTTTTGGCCCTACGGTTTCTAGGGTTTCGCTAATTTCTGCAGAAAATTCAGAATTAGGGTTTTTGCAACTCCTTGAAGGAGCTATTTAGCTCACAAGTGTTATCCTATATTTCAAAGGCTTATTGTTGGAAGTCATAAGTCCAACAAAACCTAAAGGTGCTTCCCTAGCCTAGTTGTTAGGTTTTCTAGCCTAGTTGACAAGGGTTTCTGAAGAATCCAAAATTATGATAAACATGATCATGATGGAAGACAAGCTTGATGGTTAAAGAAAAATCTGTTCCTGGAAGTCAAGACCTCAAGTGTAACGATCCCCCCGACCAACTTGAGGATAGGGTACGCCACTCCAGAGAAACCATTCATGCTCTGATGATAGTCGGTTACATTTCCAACCATGAGGTTGGGCCATGCTACTCTAGGGAACACTTTCATTCCCATATTGCGGAACATACAATAGCATACCCAATAGTCAACTAATAAATGCCACCTAAATTTACTCTTTAGACTGCATGCAACTAAAACATATGCATACAACACACTCGTGGAAGCTTTACATCTAAACATACAGAACAATTACTTTCTGTAACATATGACTTTTATATTAAAATAATAGTAATTACTGATATGAATCATTTACAGGAAATCACCCATAAGCACACAAGAAAACATAGTCACATATATGATAAAATCGTAACATGGGCATGTAAATAACAAAACAACATAACCATATATCATACAATTGGTACTTATCTTAGAAATACTGTCACCAACTGCTTACAGACCATCCACAAACCTCCCAGCCATATACTACACTGTTCATCACTCTCAACAATGAATCACCCCCAAGATGGGACTGAACTCCACCTAGGGTAAAGGGATTCCTATCTAGGCTAGGGCTCATGGGCAATAGGAAAGACTTCGTCTCAGGTGCTCACTCAACTAATAGCCTACAACCTCTCATTCCCCACATGCTTGTCCCACCCAAAGAAGTGTTCCCCTTCTCTGCTCAACAGTCCCTCGGCTGCCCCACTTCCCTTCCAGGACTTTAGCAACAAGCCATACCAAAAGTCTAAGAGCACTGTAGCTATAGTTTAGCACCAACTAAAATCAATCCCCAATAATTATCTCGCCCATAGAACTGCTCACGGGCCTGATAACCGGCTTCTGCAATCCCTCTCCAAGATAACTAGGTATACCAACCAAAAGGGATGGGAAATAGGCTTCGAAAAGGTGAAATGGCTGTCTCAAGGATAACCGAATGTAGGAGTGAAATGGTCATGGAGTCATTGACTGGATAACTAAATGTGTTTTTGGAATCATTGTGAACTCTTTGTTCCCCAAAAATGATGGTCCCTCCCTGGTTCCCCTTTTCCTTTGTAAAGGTATCTCTATGAAAAAACTCCCCTTTCATTAAGTTTCCCCACGATATGAATGCATGTCCCCAACTTGACACTTGTCATATCAGAAGTTACTTTTGTCCACTTGTCCCCAACTTTAGGACTTAGGATAAACTAATTATCCATACTTTATGTTCTAAAATATTAATATAATATTCCCTTGGATTTTGGCCCTCCCTTTCCCTAACTGGTGAAGTTTAGTCCCCCATCTCTTTTATCGTGGTCGGTCTGTGTGCAGTGATGTATTTTATATTAATCATGAGTCATGTACAAAGTAGGTGCATTGGTCCTTGACATTTAGGCATTCCGACCTAATACCAAAACATAAGCATTCCGACTTATAATACTAGCTCACCAGTCTATAATGCATATTTTATACACAAAGGTTCGCTGACCTTAATATTGCACACACTTAGTTACTGCGCACTGTATCCTCTGTCTTTAGGGTTGTGCGCACATTAGTTACTGTGCACGGTATTCAGAAATGTGTACATTACATCCCTTTACTTCGCAATATATGCGTGCACCATGCCATGAAAGGTGTATTACAAAAATGATGTCTAAACAACTCACTAGCTTAAATATACTTGGATTATATTTACATTTGGGTTCGATTGAGGGATATTACAATCCCCTCCTCTTATTTATGCATTGTCCTTAGTGCATCATGTACCCATATACAAAAAAATTCTCAAAATTCTTCAAAAATATGCGGGTATTCTGCCTGCATTGTATCCTCGTGCTCCCAAGTAGCATCTTCAAGTCCGTACCAGGTCCATTGGACCTTTACAAGCCCTATGGCTCATTTCCAGAGTTGTTTGATTTTTCGATCCAGGATGTGCACCGAATGCACTTGGAAAGCACCTTCTTGCTCCACCTGAATAACATTCCAATCAATAACATGATTAGCATCGGGTATATATTTCTTTAGCAATGATACATGGAGGACATTATGAACATACATAGATGCAGGCAATGCAATCATATAAGCAACTAGACCAATCCTTTCTAGGATTTCAAATGGTCCACAAAATCTGGCTGCTAACTTGGCACAACTTCCCAACTTCAGGGAGATCCTGTTAGATTTCACTTTCAGGAAAACATGATCACCCACTTTGAATTCTCTGTGGATTCTGTTTTTATCCGCATAACTTTTCTGTCTGTCTTGGGCAGCTTTCAAATTCTGCTTAATTTTTAACATTTGGTCCTCCATCTCCTTGAGCAATTCTGGCCCAACTACTATTCTATCAGTGGGGTTATCCCAACTTATTGGAGTATTGCACCTTCTGCTGTAAAGTGCTTCAAACAGGCTCATTTTCAATGATGCCTGATACCCATTGTTATAAGCAAATTCTACCAAGTGTAGATAGTCTTCCCATTTCGATGGTTTGTCCATCACATACATTCTCAACATATCTTCTATCACTCTATTTACCCTCTCCGTCTTTCCATCAGTCTCAGGATCGTAAGCTATACTAAAGTTTAGATTCATTCCGAATCCTTTGAACAATCCTTTCCAGAAATTCAAGGTGAATTTTAGGTCTCTATTGGATACAATCATTTTAGGAATTCCGTGAAATCGTGCCACTTCCTTAATGAAAATATCAACAACATATGCTGCTTTGTGAGTAGTTTTTAGTGGAATAAAATGGGCATCTTTTATGAGCTTGTACACCACTACCATAATTGAATCATGTAGCTTGCCTGTTCTGGGCAATCCTGTAATAAAATCCATTGTCACCACTTCCCACTTCCATTCAGGAATGGGCAAAGGTTGCAACAATCCTTCTGGGTGCCTATGCTCTATTTTAACTTTCTGGCACTCCATACACCTAGCGATGTATTCAACAATTTCTCTCTTCATAACTGGCCAAAAGTTTTGGCTCTTGACCGTTGTTACGATTTTCTGATATCTAGGGTGCCCTGCATAAGGATCATTATGCATCTCATGCAAAATTGTACGTTTCAAGTCCTGGAAATTTGGTATAAAAATTCTTTTCTTATGCAGCAGTATTCCATCTACTCCCAACTTATAAATATCCATCTTCTGTGGAGTCTTACCTTGCTGTAGCATTGCTACCAATTCTCTGTATTGCAGATTTGTATTTACAGCCTCCAGAATTTTCTTTTAACATCAGTTTGATACATGCTGATGGCTGTAGCATGAAGCTCATGCACCCTCTTGTTGAGTGCATCAACCACTTTATTTTCTTTCCCTTTGATATGCTTTATATCAAAGTTATATTCGCTTAGAAATTATAACCATCTGCTTTGTCTAGCATTTAGATTTGGTTGATCAAATAAATATTTCAAACCATTTTGTTCTGTTCTTAGCTCAAACCTCTTTCCCATGAGGTAGTGTCTCCATTTCCTTAGGGCATGCACTATGGCTTCCAACTCCAAATCATGAGTGGCATAGTTTCTTTCATGCTCCTTCAACTTCCTTGATTCATAACATATCACAAATCCATCTTGACTGAGGACTCCACCCAGTCCTTCATGACATGCATTTGTGCATACAATGAAATCTTCATTTGGGTCTGTGATCCTTAGTATTGGAGCACTTGTCAATAATTGTTTCAAATGTTGGAAACTCCTTTCACAGTCCGTCGTCCACTGAAACTTCATACTTTTCCTTTGAAAGGAAGTGATTGGGTGTGTTATCTTCGAGAATCCTCCAATGAATCTCTTGTAGTAGTCTGCAAGGCCCATGAAAGATTTGACCTCTGTCACATTCTTTGGTACTGACCATTCTCTAATGCCTTCTACCTTCTCAGGGTCCACTTCTATCCCATCTTTTGAGATGATATGCCCCAAATAATGAATTTGTTTCTGATCAAATGAGCACTTGCTCAATTTGGCATACAATTGATGCTCCCTTAATACTTGCAACACCATCCTCAAATGATGTTCATGCTCTTCCTCTAACTTGGAATATATAAGAATGTCATCCAAAAAGACAATGACAAACGTGTCCAAATACTCTCAAAAAACACCATTCATTAAGCACATGAAAACAACTAGTGCATTTGACTACCCAAACGGTACCACCATGAACTCATAATGACCATAACTTGTCCCAAAGGCAGTATTGATAATATCTTCTTCTTTAATTCTTACCTGATGGTATCCTGATCTGAGATCTATCTTTGAAAATATCCTTGCATCCTTCAATTGATCGAAGAGGTCATCAATCCTTGGTAGAGGATATTTTTTCTTAACAATCACTTTATTCAATTGTCTGAAGTCAATGCACAATCTTAACGTTCCATCTTTATTTTTCACAAACAAGACTGGGGAACCCAAAGGTGATACACTTGGGCGTATATACCCCTTCTTCAGAAGTTCTTCAAGCTACATTTGCAACTCCAATTCTGGTGTACTCATCCTGTAAGGAGTCTTTGATATCGGCGATGCTCCAGGCATCAAATCTATAGAGAAATCAATGTCTCTCCTTGGGGGTAGTCTTGGTACTTCCTTGAATACATATTCAAATTCTTTCAGGACTAGATAATCCTCCAAATTTGGCACCTTGTCTTTAGGTGTCTCTTCGATATGAGCTGCAAATATTTGACATCCTCTTCTATAACATTTCTTCAGCTGTAATGCTGGAATTTCTCTAACGGTTACTGCCCTGGGAATTCCTTGCACTTTCCTTTGGTTCCCTTCTTCATCCAAGCAAGTGAATGATTTGTTATGACAATCCAATAGAGAAAGATGTGGGTCCAACCAATCCATCCCAATTAAACATTGATGGGAACCTAATGGTAAGATGTTCAAATCTTCCCTGGTATTTAGTCCATTCATGTCTATGAGGCAGGACTTAACCATCTCATTAACTTTTCTCCTCGCTCCTATAGCCAGTTGAAACAACCAGTATTTCCCATGCTTGATTCTTGGCAAATGAAAACTTTCCACCACATTTGGGTCTATATAACTATGGCTAGCTCATGAATCAATTAAAATAGCAAGGGTTTGGTTGTTGATCATACCTTCTACTTCAATCACGTGGGACTGATACTCTACTTGCTTGTTGTCCAGGGCTGTATAAATCCTTTGCACATTTCTGCCCATGTCCTCTACTGTCTCATCTCGTTGTACATTGTGAACAACCTTACCTTTTTCACCTCTATGAGGAAAATGTCTGAACCTATGGTCTCCTTTACAACCCCAACATTGCATAGGTGGCTGTCTTGTCCCTTGACTCCCTGCGTCAATCACTTTGGTTTCCTTATGCGTTTGCTGCTATTGTGGATTATTTATGAAGAATGGTGGCTTAGCTCCCTTCTTCCTCTAATCCATCTTGAATTTATTATTATCTTCCCAATCCTTTTGGAAAGATGGTCTTTCTTTCAGTTGGTCATACAAGCATTTATCTCTCCTTATGGTCTCTTCTAATGTCTTGGGATCATCATACTGTATTTTGTCACTGATGAACGATGGAAATCCAATTAAGTACCGTTGAATCTTGACTGTCTCATCCTTAATGAAAGAGACATACTTCAACAGTTCCAGAAACCTTCTCTCATATTCATCTATGGTCATAATTCCAAGCTTGAGTTCAAAAAACTCTTTCATTTTCTTGTCATAGTATCTCTTGGTCAAGTACTTCTTCTCAAAATACTTCTTGAATTCTCTCCAAGTAAAACTTTTCTCTACAATGTGCTGTACCTGCACAAGTTGATCCCACCACATGGAGGCCTTTCCTTTGAGTTGATAGATAGTGATTCTACCTTCAGTATGGGAAGACTAATTATGCAATTGAAAATACTTCCTCATGACTAGCAATCATGTTTTAGCATCTTCATCCATCTTGTGCTCACCATCAAATGTAGGAGGTTTGATTTTGTTCATTTCTCCTCGCAACTCATCCACCCCAGATCTCTTATACCTTCTAACAGGGGATAGACTTGAGCTGTTGCCTACTCTCTTATGGGAATGTCTATGGGAATGATGGTGATGCCTACTAGCACTTTTTACTTCTCTCTTCTCTTATGAATATTTGTGACTCTCAGATCTACTTGAGTCACTCTCCTTAAACCAATTTCTTATCTATTCTGTTCAAACCTTCCAATAGCTTCATGTTGAAGTCATCCTGTTGCTCTTTGGCTTTCATAAGCGTTTCATTATCATCTTTATGGCTTTGGACATCCTTCTACAAATTCTTAATGGTCTCAGCCATATTCATATCTTCATTCCTTTATTCTCCATGTCTGTTGGAGTTTGTTCCTTCCATGCCCAAATGGACATCCATCCCTCTTCTCTTCTCTGGATGACTATAATTCCCCTGTGCCTCTTCCATTCCTATGGAATCTGCACTGGTCTGACCTGACCGAGTTGTTGTTAATTCTGTAAAACGTGCAACCATCAAAACTAATCAGACTAACCAATCAACAATTCATGAGAATATGCACCATTTCGATTCAACATACACATCAACATTATCACTCCCGGTTTCCTGGTGTTATCACCAAGACAATTCTAGAGAATACCCAAGTCTTGAGAACGCTGACACGCAGTGGCTTCCGAGATACACTTGCGCAAGAAGGTGGCTTTGTTGAAAACACTTTCGCCAAGACGTGGTATTACGTGTCTCAACATGTCAAATCCATCACTCGTGGAGTGTGCGATGGCTAGTCAGATCACCCTGCTCCATTAATTCTTTACTTCACAGCCATGTGACGTCAGCTGAACGCCACCATGTAACAAAATCAATAGCTAATCATTCGAAATGGATTGGCCAAGCATGGCAACCCAACGCTCCCTGTACGTAATCTGTCTACGCTTCATAAATGGATTTCTATAATTACCATTCCCCAAGTATGAAGATATTTACGTATCCATAACTGTAGTAATCTTCAAGCTGCTCGACTTCCTACTTCTCTGTAAAGATGCATTTTGGTATCCCCAACCTGAGATACATGGAAAAAGCTAAGTCAAGTGAGACTGGTTATTTGAGCAACATGCTAGGCTTTCCTGGGAATAAGGAGGAAAGGGTCCTTGTGCACCTTCTAGCAACTAAGTTCCACACAGAGCCGGTTGTAGACTTGCAATTGGAAGTCAGGCTGAATCCCATTATAAAGGATTTAGTCATCAATAGGACAAATGCTAAGAAGAAAAGGAGTAAGCGTCATAAGAAGGAGGAATCTACGGTTGAAGCGGCCGAAAGCATTGGCGAAAATCAACTGATCTGTTTCGACTCTTCTTTAAAGGTGGAGATCGCTAAGCTGAAGTAAGTCTTCAACTAAGATAACATGTCTCAATGAATTTTGAACTGCCAGTAGCGGAGGTAAAAAGTACCAGAGATGATAGGCCTATTTTTCAACGACCCTTTTTACAACAGGCTAACTGTTGTCATCACCCTTTTGTAATTTTGTGATTAATATGATTATATAAATAAAAAAATGGATTTTTAAACTGTTTTATTACAATTTCTATTTGGTGATGTTATGACTCTTGTTTTATTTTATAATAATCTTTTCTTGTAATCTTATATTTTATTTTCATCTGTCTAAATCGGAAGAAATTGAAATTCAGAATTCTTTTTAATTAATGCTTCAATGCGGTTATGTGTTTATTTTTCTTTTATTATTATGCAATTTAAACTTAGACTCCTCGCCTTCCAATCGAATTCACGTGCATTAACTTGACCTATTCATTTATATTATCGTGCATATAAATATTATAAGGTAAATGCTTCTCAACACACCTAAATCTAGTATGCGTTTCTTCTTCTTCGTACCGACTACTTACGCGCACTACTCTGGCATTGTGCGCCAATATCCACTACGCACAGTTCAATACTACACACCGATATTCTACATGCATTTTCATCCTATGCATGCACCATGTCAAGTTTAACATATTTCTTCATGCTCAAATATCTGCGCACACTACTGAATACACTGTCGTGAAACAAATTATACTCGTACTTATGCGCGTACTGACAAAAATCCTTTGCGTTAAGAAATACTTGCGCACCCCATGTGCACTTTACTATGTGTGTCCTTACCGCACAAGGCTAATTTTAGTGCGTGAATCTACACATAGTAATCTTCTGTGCGATGCCACAATTTACCGCGCACACTGGCATGCCACAGTTTCCCGTGCGGTGCCAAATTTACCACGCACACCAGTATGCCAACCTTTTCCAAGGACATTTTATGACTCTAATTCTGGTCACTTCAAAGTTACTTTTCTGTGAATATTCACTTCGATTATACCCTTCTGGTCCATCCAATCTCAGTGTTGAACCGAGGCTCTGATACCATACTTTAATGATCCCCCCGACCAATTTGAGGCTGGGATACACCACTCCAGAGCAACCACTCATGCTCTGACGACAGTCGGTAACATTTCCAGCCATGAGGTCGGGCCATGCTACTCTAGGGAACACTTTCGTTCCCATACTGCATAACATACAATAGCATACCCAGTAGTCAAATAAGAAATGCCACCTAAATTTACTCTTTAGACTGCATGCAACTAAAACATATGCATACAACATGCTTGCAGAAGCTTTACATCTAAACATATACAACAATTACTTTCTGTAACATATGAATTTATAATTAAAATAACATTAATTACCGATATGCATCATTTACAAGAAATTACCCATAAGCACACAAGCAAACATAGTCACATATATGATAAAATCGTAACATGGGCATGTAAATAACAAAACAACATATCCATATATCATACAATTGGTGTTTATCTTAGAAAGACTGCCACCAACTACTTACAGACCGTCCATGAACCTCCCAGCCATAGACTACACTGTTCATCACTCTCAACAGTGAATCACCCCCGAGATGGGACTGAACTCCACCCAGGGTAAAGGAATTCCTATCTAGGCTAGGGCTCATGGACAATAGGAAAGACTCCATATTAGGTTATCACTCAACTAACAACCTACAACCTCTCATTCCCCACATGCCTGTCCCACCCAAGGAAGTGTGCCCCTTCTCTGCTCAACAATCCCTCAGCTGCCCCACTTCCCTTCCAGGGCTTCAGCAACAGGTTGGACCGAAAGTCTCAGAGCGCTATAGCTGTAGTTTATCACCAATGAAAATCAATCCCCAACAATTATCTCACCCAGAGAAATTCTCATGGGCCTGACAACCTGCTACTTCAATCCCGCTCCAAGCTAACCAGGTACACCAACCAAAAGGGACGAGAAATAGGCTTCAGAAAGGTGGAATGGTTGTCTCAAGGATAATGGAATGTATGAGTGAAATGGTCATGGAGTCATTGACTGGATAACTGAGTGTGTTTTTGGAATCACTATGAACTCTTTGTTCCCCAAAAATGATGGTCCCTCCCTGGTTCCCCTTTTCCTTCGTAAAGGTATCTCTGTGAAAAAACTCCCCTTGAATTAAGTTTCCCCACGATATGAATGCATGTCCCCAACTTGACACTTGTCATATCAGAAGTTACTTTTGTCCACTTGTCCCCAACTTTAGGACTTAGGATAAACTATTTATCCATACTTTATGTTCTGAAATATTAATATAATATTCCATTGACTTTTGGCCCTCCCTTTCCCTAACTAGTGAAGTTTAGTCCCCCATCTCTTTTATCGTGGTCGGTCTGCGTGCAGTGATGTATTTTATATTAATCATGATTCATGTAAAAAGTAGGCGCATTGGCCCTTGACATCTAGGCATTCAAGCCTAATACCAAAACATAAGCATTCCGACTTATAATACTGGCTCACCAGCCTATAATGCATATTTTATACACAAAGGTTCGCTGACCTTAATATTGCACGCACTTAGTTACTGCATGCTGTATCCTCTATCTTTAGGGTTGCGCACACATTAGTTACTACATGTGATATTCATAAATGTGTACATTACATCCCTTTACTGTGCAGTATATGCACACACCATGCCATGAAATGTGTATTACAAAAATGATGTCTAAACATCTCACTAGCTTAAATATACTTGGATTATATTTACATTTGGGTTCGACCGAGGGATATTACATCAAGGATATAAATACATCAACATATGAACACTCTTAAGTATGGTCCCTACCAATGATAATACTTGGTTAATTGACAGTGGTGCATCCAGGCACATGACTAGTTCTATAGATCACTTAACAAAGTTTGTTGAGAAAGAGACACATCTACATGATGTTCTTGGAGATGATGCCAGATATAATGTGAAAGGGTTTGGAACTTCTACCTTCCAACTAGATTCAAGTATGCAACTTTAATTAAAAGAATTACTTTATGTACTTGGAATGAAGAGGAACCTTGTCTCCATTTCTTCCTTGGAAGACAAAGGATACAAGGTTACCTTCTCAGAAGGAAGAGTTCTTGCATGGAACAAAGACTCACATATAAATTATGCCAAGGAAATTGGTGTCTGAGAAAACAAATTGTATAGATTTACCATCAGAACAGTCCAGGCCCTACTACATGACATTATCAACTTGAGTGAGCTATGGCATAGAAGACTTGCTCACATTCATTATAGATCTCTCCCAGCTCTAGGGAAAATGGTAAAAGGTCTTCCAAAGATACAGATTCAATATAAAGGTGTTTGTAAAGGTTGTGCTCTTGGAAAAAATGTTAAAGGATCCTTATCAAGAAGTGACAATAGATCCAAGGAATTCTTGGACTACATTCAGATGTGTGTGGGCCAATTACTGTTGCATCTCTGAATGGGTACTTGTACTATGTACTCTTCATAGATGATCATTCTCAGAAAACTTGGATTTACTTCCTGAAGAAAAAGGATGAAGCCCATGCAAAATTTAAAGAATTCAAAGCTCAGGTTGAGAACCTGATCGAAAGAAATATCAAGGTACAAATATCAGATCAAGAAATAATACACCTCCAAATATTTCAACAACTTCTGTATTGAAGCAGGGATCAAGAGGGAGTTCAAAGTTACTTACAACCCTCAACAAAATGGGCTTGCAGAGAGGAAAAACATAACTATCATAGAGGAAACCAAAGCAATGATACATGATCAGAGTCTACCTACGAATCTATGGGAAGAAGCATGTATGATAACAGTGTATGTTCAAAACAAAAGTTCTCATCTGATATTAAAGAACATTACTCTAGAAGAAGCCTTCACTGAAGTGAAGCCTTAGATTGGACACTTCATAATATTTGGGTGTCTAGTATATTTCCATGTACCCAAAGAGAATAGTTCCAAGCTAGAACCTTCAGGAAGAAAGGGCACATTTGTAGGATACAATGAATCCTCAAAAGCATATCGAATCTACATTCCTGGTCAAAGACACATTGAAATAAACAAATATGTTACTTTTGAAGAAGAAATAACCTTCCAAAGATCCAGAAAATCTCAGATGGAAATTGAGAGTGAGACAATGCCTTCTCCCCCTTTAGAAGTTTAGAGGTTGATAGACATTATTCTAGTTTCTCCAGTTGATCCAGCCGATCCAATTTCTCCAGTTGAAATGCCTAGAGATATTACAGTTGGAAACAAAAGGCCTGCTCGGGCCCGAAAAAATCTACAGAAAGCAGAGGGACATAAAGCCCCTCAAGGAACAACCATAGAGAGAAAGAGACCAAAGATATTCTTAAGATACTTTTCAGCCATGACCCAAATCATTGACTCATATCCATATTGTCATGGAGAAGCTTCGGGTTATCAAGTATGGAAAGATGCCATGACAGAAGAATATCAATCTATATTGAAAAATGATGTATGGGATATTGTTCCAATACCAGAGGGAAAATCTGCAGTGACTTCCAAATGGATTTATAAAATCAATCATGCAACTGATGGAAGCATCGGGAAATAAAGAGCGATATTTGTAGCCAGAGGGTTCTCACAAGTAGAGGGAGTTGACTATGATGAGAATTTTTCTCCAGTGTCCCGATACACTTTCATATGTTCTATTATTTCACTTACTACTTCCATGGGTTGGAAGCTACATTAGATGGATGTGAATAAATCCTTTCTCAATGGTGGAATTGAGGAAGAAGTTTATATCAAGCAGCCATAACGATTCGTTATACACAATGAAAGATCTCATGTGTGCAGGTTGAATAAATCCCTATATGGTATAAATCAAGAAACACATGCTTGGTATGAGAAAATGGATGGATTTCTAATGAGTTTGGGTTTCAGCAAAAGTTCTGTTGATCCAAACCTATATTATCACATTGAAGGAAATGAGTGTTTGATATTGGTCCTATATGTGGATGACCTTTTCCTCACCGGTTTAGAGAGACTCATTTATGAATGAAAATGAGTATTGATTGCTAAATTTGAAATGAAGGATTTAGGCTTGATGCACTACTTCTTGGGACTAGAAGTATGGTAGAGGACATATGAGATTATCCTAAATCAAGGAAAATATACTTTGGAGTTATTGAAAAATTTTGGTATGACAAAATGAAAATCCATGCCCACACCAATGCTGATGGATTTGAAGAAGATGAGTGATACTGATTCAGGAGAGATTGATCCACACTTGTACATACATTTGATTGGATCACTGAAGTATCTAGTTAACACAAGACCAAATATTTTCTATGCAGTGAATGTGCTTAGCTAGTCTATGAGCCAACCTAGATAGACACACTGGATAACAAGAACACATGTATTGAGATACCTACGAGGCACAATTGGTTATGGCATAATATATGCCTCCAATGTAGACTTGAGCCTACAGGGATATGCCAATGAAGATTGGGATGGGAGCGTAGTGGACGGGAAAATCACCTCCGGTTGTTGCTTCACTTTGGGGTCTACCATGGTTTCCTGGTGTAGCAGAAAACATAGCTCTGTGGAATTGAGTATCACAAAGGCATATTACATTGAATTGAGTGTAACAGTGTACGAAGAAATGTGTATTTATGAACTTCTGACTGATTTATTTGATCAAGAGATGGATCCTACTACTATTCATTATGATAACCAGAGTTGTGTGAAGCTCTCCGAGAACCTTGTGTTTCATGAAAGATTGAAACACATCGAGATAAAATATCACTATATCAAATACATGGTGCAGAGGAAGACAATACATGTGCATTATCTTCCTACCCACGAGAAGATCACATATATCTTCACCAAAGAGGTTGGAACTTCTACCTTCCAACTATATTCAGGTATGCAACTTTAATTAAAAGAAGTACTTTATGTACTTGGAATGAAGAGGAACCTTGTCTCCATTTCTTCCTTGTAAGACAAAGGTTACAAGGTTACCTTCTCATAAGGAAGAGTTATTTCATGGCACAAAGACTCACATATAAATTATGCCAAGGAAATTGGTGTCCGAGAAAACAACTTGTACAGATTTACCATCAGACCAGTCCAGGACCTACTACATGACATTATCAACTTGAGTGAGCTATGGAAAAGAAGACTTGCTCACATTCATTATAGAGCTCTCCCAGCTCTAGGGAAAATGGTAACAGGTCTTCCAAAGATACAAATTCAATATAAAGGTGTTTGTAAGGGTTGTGCTCTTGGAAAAAATGTTAAAGGATCCTTATCAAGAAGTGACAATAGAGCCAAGGAATTCCTGGAATTGATAAATTTAGATGTGTGTGGGCCAATGACTGTTGCATCTATGAATGGGTACTTGTACTATGTACTCTTCATAGATGATCATTATTAGAAAACTTGGATTTAATTCCTGAAGAAAACGGATGGAGTCCTTGCAAAATTTCAAGAATTCAAAGCTCAGGTTGAACCTGACTGAAATAAAGATCAAGGTACTAAGATCAGATAATGAGAAGAATACACCTCCAAATATTTCAACAAATTCTGTATTGAAGCATGTATCAAGAGGGAGTTCAAAGTTCCTTACAACCCTCAACAAAATGGGGTTGCAGAGAGGAAAAAAATAACTATCATTGAGGCAACCAAAGAAATGATACATGATCAGAGTCTACCTATGAATCTATGGGAAGAAGCATGTATGAAAATAGTGTATGTTCAAAACAAAAGTCCTCATCAGATATTAAAGAACATTACTCCAGAAGAAGCCTTCACCGAAGTGAAGCCTGAGATTGGACACTTCAGAATATTTGGGTGTCTAGTATATTTCAATGTACCCAAAGAGAATAGATCCAAGCTAGAACCTTCAGGAAGAAAGGACACATTTGTAGGATATAGTGAATCCTCAAAATCATATCGAATCTACATTCCTGGTCAAAGACATATTGAAATAAACAAAGATGTTAGTTTTGAAGAAGAAATAACCTTCCAAACATCCAGAGAATCTCAGATGGAAATTGAGAGTGAGACAATGCCTTCTCCCCCTTTAGCAGTTTAGAGGTTGATAGAAATTATTCTAGTTTCTCCAGTTGATCCAGTTGTTCCAGCCGATCCAATTGCTCCAATTGAAATTCCCAGAGATATTACAGTTGGAAACAAAAGCCCTGATTGGGCCCGATAAACTCTACAGGAAGAAGAGGGACATAAAGGTCCTCAAGGAAAAACCAGAGAGAGAAAGAGACCAAAGAGATTCTCAAGATACTTTTCAGCCATGACCCAAATCATTGACTCATAGCCACATTGTCACGGAGAAGCTTTGGGTGAACAAGTATGGAAATATGCCATGATAGAAAAATATAAGTCTATATTGAAAAATGATGTATGGGATATTGTTCCAAGACCAGAGGGAAAGTCTATAATGACTTCCAAATAAATTTATAAAATCAAGCATCCAGCTAATGGAAGGATCGGGAAATAAAAAATGATATTTGTAGCTAGAGGGTTCTCACAAGTAGAGGGAGTTGACTATGATGAGACTTTTTCTCTAGTATCCCGATACACTTCCATATGTTCTATTATTGCACTAGATGCTTCCATGGGTTGGAAGCTACATCATATGGATGTGAATAAATCCTTTCTCAATGGTGGAATTGAGGAAGAATTTTATATTGAGCAACCAAAAGGATTCGTTATACACAATGAAATATATCATGTGTGCAAGTTGAAGAAAGCCCTATATGGTATAAAGCAAGAACCACGTGCTTGGTACGAGAAAATGGATGGATTTATAATGAGTTTGGGTTTCAGAAAAAGTTTTGCTGATCCAAACCTATATTATCACATTGAAGGGAATGAGTGTTTGATCTTGCTCCTATATGTGGATGACCTTTTCCTCACCAGTTTAGAGAGACTCATTTCTGAATGAAAATGAGCATTGACTGCTAAATTTGAAATGAAGGATTTAGGATTGATGCACTACTTGGGACTAGAATTATGGCAGAGGACAGATGAGATTTTCCTGAGTCAAGGAAAATATACTGTGGAGATATTGAAAAATTTTGGTATGACAAAATGAAAATCCATTCCCACACCAATGCCGATGGATTTGAAGAAGATGCGTGATACCGATTCAGGAGAGATTGATCCACACTTGTACATACAGTTGATTGGATCACTGATGTATCTGGTTAACACGAGACTGGATATTTTCTATGCAGTGAATGTGCTTAGCTAGTCTATGAGCCAACCTAGACAGACACACTGGATAACAACAAAACATGTATTGAGGTACCTATGAGGAAAAATTGGTTATGGCCTAATATATGCCTCCAATGTAGACTTGAGCCTGTAGGGATATGCCAATGTAGATTGGGCTGGGAGCTTAATGGACAGGAAAAGCACCTCCGGTTGTTGCTTCACTTTGGGGTCTGCTATGGTTTCCTGGTGTAGTAGAAAACATAGCTCTGTGGCATTGAGTACCACAAAGGCATAGTACATTGCATTGAGTGTAGCAGTCTGCGAAGAAGTGTGGATTTACAAACTTCTGAATGATTTATTTGATCAAGAGATGGATCCTACTAATATTCATTATGATAACCAGAGCTGTGTGAAGCTCTCCAAGAACCCTATGTTTCATGACAGATCAAAACACATCGAGATAAAATATCACTATATCAAAGACATGGTACAGAGGAAGACAATACGCATGCATTATCTTCCTACCCATGATCATATCACATATATATTCACCAAACCACTTGCCCAGATAAAGTTCGAGTATTTTCGTGAGAGACTTGGCCTGGTGGAGAATGCCTCCCTAGATGAGAGGGAGTGTTGATGATTATAGCTGTGTGAGACATCCTCTAGGACACAGATGTAAGAGAGAGCCCATGATATGGGTGTGTGGTTCCTATATGAGACATAACTAGAATGTTGTACTGACCTCCTCCTTATAGAGAGTTGAGATGAACTCCATATGATTCTCCTGTGTAACACAGTGAGAAAGAAGATTTGCTGAGTTAGATGTTCCTGTGGATGAGCACATGTGAACGTGTGAATTCCCATGAGATGGGTGCATCATCCTAAGACAAAGATGAAATGATGTATTAGCCTCCTCTGAGCAGAGATTTGAGATGATGAAATCTAGACGACTCTCCTGTGTAATGCAGTGGGAAATAAGATCTGCTGAGTTGGACGTGCCTGTGGATGAGCACAGGTGAACGCGATCCTAGTGGCTGAGCACTAGTGAGTGTGCTTCTCATGTGAGACGCAATGAGATAGAGATATGGGCATCCCTATGGATGTGACCCTAGTGGCTGAGCACTAGTGGCTATATGAGATCCCTTGATATTTTGTTCAAGAGTCAGACTTACCTGTAACCCTATTTGTAATGTAAAGGGTACAGGTCAGCCGCACCTTAATGTAAAAGTTAATTAATATAGTAATTATTAATTATATTATAAGATATTGAGGTCAGCCCTGTTGTGCCAATAGACACTTCTGTTGATAGGTTCAGTCTAATATAAGTAAAGGTAAATTACCCATTGAGGAATCACATCTTAAGTGTGATTTTGGAAATTTCAGCAAGTGCATCTTTTTGGGAAAAGTGCGCATCTCTCTTGGGCGCTAGTCTTCTAGGGTTTGTGAGAACACTTTTGTGTGCTAGGTTTTCTTGGTGGTGGAGGTCTTTCTCTTGAAGAATATATCAAAGGATTGGCTGGGTCTTCTTCCCTTGTTGAGAAGGGTTTCCCATGATACTTTTTGTGTACTTGTGCATGGTGTTTTTTCTTGTGATCTTGGTTGCTGCAAAAAAATTGTTTATGGTTTAAGTAAAATGATAAAATGGAATTAACTTCATGCTTAAACCTTGCCTATTTAAAAATCAACACTTTCAGTGTGGCAAGGAAAGTTGAAAGTAAAAATATGGCTACTCGAAGGGTGCCCACTAACAAATATAGAAAGCACCATGTTCCTTCTCGTAACCTCACTCAATTTACAAGGTTGACATATAAACAAATGGATGAAAGAAGAGAAAAGGGACTATGTTTCAATTATGACAATAAGTATAGTAAGGAGCATAAATGCAATAAGAGGAAATGATTCTACATAGATTGTGAAGAGGAATAATTTCAAGAACTGGAACCGTCACAAGATCTAGAACTAGAAGAGACCACTCAAACCATATATTATCATGCATTTGTTGGCATCGACACTTTATCTCTCAAGATAGAACAATATATGAAAAATAAAAATATAACAATGTTGATTGATTTTGGTAGTACCCATAACTTCATTAATTTCAAATTAGCCAAACTTCTCAATTGCTTTATATATTCAACAAGAGAGTTTCAAGTAACAATCACATATGGAGGTACCATAAATTGTTCAGAGAAGTGCCATACTATTAATCACACTATGGGGGAGTATTTATTGGATAGTCCATTGGTTGCAATCCAAATGGGTGGAGATGATGTTGAATTAGGGGTCCAATGGTTACAATCATTTGGAACAATGACAATTAATTTCATGAACTTTTCATGAGATTTTCCTTGGAAGGTAAGGAAATTGAACTCCATGGTATCCAAGGGAAACCCCCTAAAGTGATAAGCTCTAAAAACACAACAACATTGCTAAAAAAGGGACACCATGGTGAAATTGTATAATTATTATGCTCATTATATTTTTAAACATTTAGACCCTCTATTCTCATGGATCTACAAAAAATTATTAACAATCATTCCAAGGTATTTGGAGAGATGCCTAAGGGTATTCCACCTACTCGAGATCATGACCATGCTATTCGTTTGCAATTGGGAAGTGTACCACATAAAATTATACCTTACAAGTACCCATATGCACAAAAGAATGAGATTGAGCATACGGTTCAAGAAATGTTATAGGCGAGCATCATTCAATTTAGCTAAAGCGATTTTTCTTCACTAGTGGTGATTTTTTACAAAAAGGAAGGTTCATGGAATATACGTCCATATTATAGAGACCTCAACAAGATGACGATTAAATTAAGTTTCTTATTTCTGTCATTAGTGATTATTAGATGAATTACAAGCTGGAGAATTTTTTTTTACTAACTTGGATCTCCGTTTTGGATATCATCAAATCAGAATGAGGAAAGAATATATCCCCAAAGCGACCTTTTGAACACATGGATTTCATTATGAGTTTTTAGCGATGTCCTTTGGCCTTACTAATGCACCTTCCACATTTCAAATATCGATGAATTATATTTTCAAACCCTTATGTTGATTTTTGTAGCTTCGTACAAGTAGTCTCACATGACCCTAGGTGTTGGGCATGTGGGAATTGTCATGGGCACCTCATCACACTTTCGGTTTGGTGAAAAAACCTTGGATTTGAGTGGGGAATTCATGGGTTTGGTGATGGGGTTTATGGGCTTGTGTTGGGGCTTCACACCCACAATGAAATCCTAATTTGATGTTGACTTGTGGGGGAGATTCTATGGTGATCCCTAAGGATTGTATATAAATGAGAGAGGCCATTGTGACATCTCATTGTATCATCATAGAAGAATGGAGTAAGCATAAGTGAGTCTGCACTTGTGTTAGGAAGCTTGGTGATTTTAGGAAAGGGAAATTCTGCTAGGGTGGCTAATTTGGCATAGGGTTGAGGACTCTCTATCTTTTTTTCTTGGTAGGGAAACACACACCACACGTGTGGGAGAGAGAGGAAACCTCATAAGGAAGATATTGTATGAAGTGGAGTGAGTCGTACAAAGTGTCCGTACATACACGGGTTTCTATAGGAATAGACGTGTACATCCCTACAAGCTATTTTGGGAAGTGGTAGGTCTATACAGACTGAGGTCAGGTGACCTCAAAAAATTGTATAGGTGGTCTGCAACATATTTTTGGGCAGATGAGTTTTCCAGAATATTATTGAGGTTTGGTTGTTATCAGATTTGGTGACTTTGGAGGACAAGGTTGTCCTTATATTTTAGTGATATTATATTGGATGAGAGGGTTGGTTTTTCCCTCAGGATTTTTAATAATAACAATATTGAAGAACTAAACTTGTGTTTCATATGTGTTGATGATTCATCTTTGATATTTTGTGTTTCCGCTGCATATGTTTTCAATCAATATTTTTCAGTGTAGAATTGTTCAGTGATACCAACTAGGGTGTTACTATTGGTTCACTAGGAAGCAATTTCTTAGATTTGAAAATTAGTCACATAGAGTTGCATGTGAAAATTGACATGGTATCAGAGCTTGGGATTTGAAGAGAAGGGGATCATCTTGAGACACATTTCTTGGTCACAACACTAGAAGAGTGTTGTACTTGTTATTGTTCTTGTTCTGGGCAAGTCAAAATGGTGAATACATTGAAGCTTGAGGATAGTTTGGAAGGGGAAACCAACTTCCAGGCTTGGAAGGTGAGGGTTCTCCTTCTATTGGAGGAGAATGAACTCAAGGAGTATGTTGAGGATGTGGTTTCTATCTTGACTGATCTAGTGGATTTGGCATTTCACAAGAAGAGGGAAGTGAAGGCCAAGAAGGTATTGCTAGAGTTTGTGAAGGACCACTTGATTCTTCACATTGTTGAGAAATCAAATCACAAGGATATGTATGATGCTTTGGTGGGCCTTTACAAAAACAAGAATACTGACAGGATGTTGCACTTGAAGAATCAAATTCCGGTTGTCAATATGACCAGTTAAAACACAATTGTCAGTTATCTTATGAAGGTTACTCATATTTGAGATATAGTGTAGGATACTGAGTTAGTGAATGTAGCATTGAGAGGTATTCCCAGGTCATGGAAACCATTTTTGGAGGGGATGTATGTGTGATATGGGTTACCAGACTTTGAAAGATTATGGACTGATTGTATCCAGGAGGAGACCCGGTTAACATCAAGGGATGATATTGATGGTGTGGTGAAGAGTAGCAGTGATGAGAACCAAGCCCTTGTAGACCCTACTAGAAAAGGCATAAGTGGTTCTACAAACATAAGAGGTCCATAGAGAGAAGGGATTCTCCCGAGAGAGAAGCATCTCTAGACCCGATATGGAAGAAGGATATTAGTAAGATCATATGTTATGAGTGCCATGAATTTGGTCATTATGCTTCACAATGTCCACACCAGAAGGGAAGAGGAAGAAGGCAACATGCATCGACAATAGAGGTTGCAGACAAGTTCCAGAGGGAGATCTTGTTGGTCTATGAAATTTCAAGTACTATCTCTAGCAAGGAGATATGGTTGGTGGATAACATAACATATTTCCATATGACAGGTGCTAGAGAGTTTTTTTACAATATCATAGAGACTAGCTCAGACTTATGTGTGGATATTGGTATGAGAGACAAACACTCAGTATGAGGATCTGATACTGTATCATTTCAATTGGATTCATGAGAGATATTGAGGGTGTCAAATGTGTTTTGGGTGCTTGAACTTAGGAGGAGTGTCCTATCAGTCTCAAATATTTATAGGAATGACTATCATGTATTGTTTCGATATGGACATGTAATGCTTGTGCCCATACAATATAGCTTCAGACTAGCAGTGGTTCTTGGATTTAGGGAGGGAAACCTATATAGGCTGAGGGGATAACGTATGAGTGATATGACTAGTAGGAGCAGAGAGACATATGAGGAGGAGCTGGTGGCTCCAAGAGTGGTGAGGCAGGTGACCCTACCAGTGGTACAAACTCAAAGGGAGGCACATTTCAGAGGGAGTCATTCCTTAGAATCCAAGAGGGAGGAGAAACCTTCTAAGAATGTGTAGAGGACAATGTACATGGAGCAAGTAGCTTCAGAGGTTGTGTATAATTAGAGGCAGTACGACTTTAGATGGAGTCATGAAGCTCAGGGGGAGATTCAATCGCTCAGTGGGAGCCAACCTTCAGGTCCATATGGGAGAGATGCATCTTCCAAGACTTTCAGGTATGTGTCATGGGTTGAGATGGCCAGACAAGAGGTTTTGAGGCTTCTAAGAGCATGATGTCTTCGAAGATGGGATCATGTTAGAAAATAGGATTTTCTTCAGTGACTGAGGATGCAACCAATAAGGAGGAAAGGAGATCATGATTTGCTTCAGTGACAGAGAGAGAAACCAATCATACGGAGTGGAGAGCAGTTGTGGTAGCAGATCCAATATGGGAGAAAAAGCTACATCCAGGTGATGATGGAGGATGTAATGCCTCCCTTGCTAAGAGGGAGTGTTGATACTTTTGTAGCATCGGGAGGCATTCCCACTTGTGGAGTGTGGTGAGAATACATTTCTTGATAATAGGGAGTGTTGATTTTGTAGCTTCAGACATGTATTCTCACATGACCCTAGGTGTTGGACATGTGGGAATTGTCGTGGGTACCACATCAGACTTTCTGTTTGGTGAAAACCTCATATTTGAGTGGGGGATTCATAGGTTTGGTGATGGGATTTGTGGGATTGTGTTGGCACTTCACACCCACAAGGAAATCCTAATTTGATGTTGACTTATGGAGGGGATTCTATGATGACCCCAAAGGATTGTATATAAAGGAGAGAGGTAATTGTGACATGTCATTGTATCATCATAGAAAAATAGACTTATCATAAGTGAGTCTGCACTTGTTTTAGGAAGCTTGCTGATTTCAGAAAAGGGAAATTCTGCTAGGGTCAAAAATATGGCCAAGGGTTGAGGACTCTCTATCTTCTATTATTTCTAGGGAAAAAAACACTGCAAGTGTGGGAGAGAGAGGAAACCTAAGAAGGAATATATTGTACGAAGTGGAGCGAGCCATGCGAAGTGTCTGTACAATTTTTTGCATGTATGTGGATTGCAGTGGGAACAATCACATATGTATGCAGGTTGCTATAGAAATAGTCATGTACATCCATACAAGCTCTTTTGGGCAGGGGAAAGTATGTACATGTCGATGTCAGGTGACCTTAGTAGGTCATACAAGTGGTCTGCAATATATTTGTGGGCAAAGGAGATTTCCAAAATATTGTTGAGGTTTGGTTGTTCTGAGTTTTGGTGACTTTGGAGGACAAGGCCATCCTTAGATTTTTGTGATATTGTATTAGCTGGGAGGGGCGATTTTTCCCTTAGGATTTCTGATAATAACAAGATTGCAAAACTAAAATTGTGTTTCATATGTGTTGATGATTCATCTATGATGTTTTGTGTTTTCGATGCATATGTTTTTAGTCAATAATTTTCAGTGTAGAATTGTTCAGTGATAACAACTAGGCTGTTATTGTTGGTTCACTAGGAAGCAATTTCTCAGATTTGAAAATCAGTTACATAGAGTTGCATGTGAAAATTGACACCTTCCTCATAAAATTTGTGTTAGTATTTTTTGATGATATACCAATGTACAAAAAATCTTGGGAAGAGCATGTACGTGTTTACATGGTCTTAAAATTATTGGATGATAAACAACTATATGCAAAGCCTTCCAAGTGTGCCTTTGGGGTTTAGGAAGTGGAATATTTGGGTCATATTGTATCTCATGAAGGAGTTAAAGTGGACCCTAACAAAATTGAAGCTATGATGGAATGATAAATTCACAAAACCTTGATGAATATTAAAGGATTCTTAAGATTGATAGGATATTACCACAGTTTGTCAAGAAAAGGTCAAATAGAAGAACCTCTAACAACGTTATTGGAAAAAGAGGAATTTTCTTGGAATCAAGAAGCAACCAAAGATTTTGAAAAACTTAAGGAGGCTATGTGTAAAACTCTTGTCTTGGCCATGTCTAGCTTCACAAAACCTTTGTTATGGAGTGTGATTCCTTAGGGAATGGAATTAGTGCATTTGTAATTCAATAAT
>ML789078.1:288182-333265 GCA_009831015.1 Picea engelmannii | reverse complement strand
CAAATTAGAAGGTATGTAAGATAATTCAACAACTACAAGAGGAGATGAGTGCATTAGATACATTTGTGTGGAATAATGATTCATTGTTGTATCAAGGTATTTATGTAGGAATTACCAACTCAAATAGAAGGTTCTTTTGGAATTGCACACTTCTCCTTTAGGAGGACATTTGGGGTTCTGGAAAAATTACCACAAGATCAATAAGGCTTTTTTTTTGGAAGTTCTTAAAACTAATGTTCAAAATTTTGTGGTTGAATGTTTGGTTTTCCAATAGAATAAGGGAGAGGCAATCAAGACCTCATGTTTTCTAAAACCATTAGCCATACCAAGTTAGAATTGGGAAGAGGTCTTAATGGATTTTATTATAGGTCTACCAAAGTCCAAATGAAAAAAATGTCATCATGGTAGTGATAGATTGACTCACAAAGTATGCACATTTTTCTCTAATTATCATCCTTCTAGAACAAGTACAATAATTGCAACATTCATGGAAACAATTCAGAAGATACATGGAATCCCCAATATTATTGAAAGTGATAGAGACCCAATTTTTACTAGTAATTTTTGGACTGAATTTTTCTTGTTTGGGTATTCAATTCACTCACACCTACACTTACCATTCTTAATTCAATGAGAAAACCAATATTGTGAATAAATGTCTATAAGGGTATCTTTGTTTCTTTGCATATGATAAATACACATAAGGAGTCAAGTGGTTTCCCTTGGCATAATGGTGGTACAACATATCCTTCCATACTTTACCAAAATTTTTCTCATTTATGGAACTTTATGGATATCATACTCCATCCATTAAGTCACCCTTGAGAGGAAAAATGAAGGTTCAGGTAGTGGAGGAACACATGGAGCAACAAGAAGAGGTTCTCCAATTATTGAAGGACAACTTGGCTATATCACACAATTGGATGAAAAAAAAAAGTATATTGACATCATAATGAAATGGAATTTGAAGTAGGGGATTGGGTATTTTTGAATCTACAACCATACTAATAGGTCCCTCAAGTATCAAAACAAGGAAAATAAATTAGCACCCAAGTAATATGGTCCCTATAAGGTGTTTCCAAGGAATGAAAATATGTCTTAAAAATTAGATTTGGCTCTATATTCACATGTACATCCATTCTTCCATGTTTCTTGCTAAATAAGATCATCGAAAAGAATATTTGAGTTTAGACTACTTTACCAGAGATATATGAAGAAGGGAAAATAACACTAGAATGAGAAACAATCCTTGAAACTTGGATCATGCAATTGTGAAATCGAGCAATTAATAAATACCTCATAAAGTGGAAGAACCTAGCAATAGAAGAGGTGTTGTGGGATGATGAGTTCTTCATGCAAAAATATCCACAACTAATCAAGTGTTGAGGGGAGATTTTGTTTGAATGGGAGGGGAATGTTAAGACCTATATATTGAGTTACTACATTTCTATTGTTATATTAATGTTGTTCTTGTTATCAAATAATTTTTACTTGTGCAAAACCCAACAAAAGACCCCAAATTTTGCGTAACTATGGAAGATCCTATGACTCTCACCTTAGTAAGAAATTCCCTCGTTTTAGTGATGGAAGAGGTCCACCAAAAGGGATTATTTCCTGGTGACCTCAAGGGATCAACGTATCAATTATAGTAGACAAGCCTACTTCCCCCTCTCTTGATCACCAAAAGGTTGGTCTAGGTTGAGGCAGTAGAAGAGGTATCTAGTTGTTTGAGTACCTACCCAAAACAAGAACAATTTACAACATATATGTGATTATTCCAAGACCAAACATGCAATAAATACCCCTTTAAGACACTATACAAGATACGTTTCAATGTGTTATCATAGAAATTAATCAATGTGGACATAGACCAATCTCCCTAGCTTGGGAACCCAAAGCTAGAACAAAATAACACAAAGCATATTACTTTCCTGAGATTCATACAATCAAAATACTAATAAGTACGGACTCATACCTTTTTATCAACTATTGTCCTCGCTAATTGTAGCTCCTAACTTGATCCGAAGGTTTTTGAATGGAAACCTGCATAAGAGAACAAGCTAACCTATGAAATAAACAATAATACTCTGACAAATCTATACAAATGACCCAAGAGAAATGTAATAAAGACAATTTGAAACAAACAATATTTATAGGAAAATAAACATGTTACTGTATTAATAATAATGGAAGAGTTACAACTAGTGCCTTAGTGTCGTGAGGCTCTTTCCAACGATTCATTACTCCAATACCCACATTGCTTCCATGATTTATATCACCATCAACTAAATACTTTGACACAAGAATCTCTTAAGGCCAAAGAACAATCTTCTAGTCACAAATAAGAAGCTAAAGCTATCAACGAATCTTCACTACTAGTTATTTTCCAATAGCTATTAACCTTTTCTCATGAGAGAAGTTTCCTTTTATAGAATGAAGAGGAGGTTAGGATAAGAGTTTAGTATCTCCCCAAATCAGAAGTATGGGTGAGATCCAAAATGACCGTAGGACACCTCATATCCAAAGCTTCTCTTCTAGAAACTTCGTGAATTTATTTTTTTTCCTCCCTTTCAAACAATGTCGCACCCTGTGAAATAGCAACATGAGACATTGCCACATGCTTTTGTGGTGAAACATGTGACACTTAAGAGTGTCACATGATTTAGTGGTGCAAGATGCGCTACTTTCACAAAAAGTGGTTTTAAATACATTTCGACTTCTTTTTGGGAAAAGTCCCTTCTTCAGTGATCATGGATTTTAAGATTTGGATGATGGAAAGTAGGTGAACATTATCAGCCATGACAAAATAACGTGTAAGAAAAGGGATTTATAAATTTTTAGTAGTAAACAATGATATGACAACAATAAATCATTTATAACAACACCAACAATTAGTGCTCAAAATTGTAACAATTGACCATGGAAACTTTAGCATGCATCCAGTATAATATTATCTAATTGTTTAAGGCAATTTATGAATAAGTTAGGCCACCTTTACAAGGGTGTGTGCAACAAATAAGAGTGTTTTTATATGATGTAGAAAACCTTTATAACAAGAGAAATAAGATTAGTGAGGTTTCCAATGTTAGTGTTAGTAAAGTTAGTAGAGAGCTTGCCAATGTTAGTGTTAGTAAATTTAGTAGAGAGCTTGAGAGAGTTGAGAGGGCGAGTTTTGTATAAATTTAATGACAAAATCTGCTTACTAATATTCTGTCATACACTTAACAACCTAGAGACAATTGTCTTCTACTAACTCTGAAATGTCTAAACCCACATTCAAAAATTACCATGAGCAGAAATACACATTGATAAGCAATTTTGCAGCGGAATAAACACAATGAACAACAATCATTCAACTCAAAAAATACTCAGAAAATTTAGGCAATGCCAGTGAAAACCCCAATGTGGGGAAACCCAAAGAGAGAGAGATATTTCATTAGCTTCAGGAAAGATATATCAGTAGCAACAATACAATTTCCAGCCAAGAGAAATTCACTTACAACACACAAAACTACCCCCACAATATTCTACCTTGGAAAACGTGTCAAATCTATACTGCTGTATGATCTGCCTAGAAATTAACACCTTGAGAAATGTGCCCTCAATATGCTATACAGACTGCTCTATATGACCCTGTTGCGGCAATAAAAACCCTCCAAAATATCCTCAAAACCTGTTCCAAACTTGCCTCGATTTTTGTGCCCTCTTTCCCTTGCTGTACAGACTGTACGAACTGTAAAGATCCATACAATACAACCTCCAACAACAACAATAACAATCAGAACTCACACAAAAATATTCCCTTGGTATTTGTTCCCAATCTCTCTTGGGAAATTCACCCTCCTTGCTGCCCTCTTTCCTCTCTCAAGCTCTCTCGAAAAATCTCTCTCAAACTCTTTCTCAATGTGTCTTGCACATTACCCAATGCATTCTCTTATAACCTAAAAGTGACCCTTCACCTTATCCAAATCTAGATCTAATGTCCAAGATCTAATCTTGCCTTTACAATATCAAGGGACATGATTCATTCCGTCCAAAATAAATCACTTAAAATATTAAAGTACATTTTCACGTTATAACATAAGTGCTCTTTATGAGATAAAGTCACTTTAATATTAGAAGGTACATTTTAATAAAAGAACCACTTTATCACAACTTTATAAAAACCTATTACAAAGTCAAGTGTCTAGTAGTATAGGTACAAGGTTACTTCTGCATACAAGACACACATGCATAGTACCTCCCGAGTTAAAAAGATAACACTCCCTCTTAGCGAGGGATGTACTCGCTGCCATATCCATCATCCTGTCCCATCACACTGTACTCAATAGGAGCTCCCTATGAACCTAGAGCTATCCTCAACACTTGCACAAAACTCGAACCATAAGACATCCTCCAAACAACTACTCTAAACTCTGAGCACTTAGGAGAATCCACTCCACCCTGAGCATCGGTTCGATCACACCAGCCGAGCCTCCTGTCGATGCTCAGAAGAGACTCCATCTCTTCTCTCAGAATGCAAGAATGAATCCTTGGGCCCACTGCAGTCTCAAGATCCCCCCGCTCCTCATCTGATGCTAAATCATATCCTGAAGGTTTTCCTCACAACATGTACAACCTGTCCACCCGATCACCAATCAGAGGTTGTTCCACCAGGCGTTGATGCTTGAAAGCGCAATGATGGATACTATGCTCACAAATGATTGCCAATATTTATTATTTAACTATATTAATAATATACTAGTAGGTGGGAACCCCTTGTTTAACTTATGGCACTATGATGGAGAAGCGACACTTATATTTTGTTTGCCTATGTATTGGTTGTGACACATATTTCTACAACTCTTTTGATTCAAATCATGGTTAAATTTTTTATGGTAATATGTGATGGTTGGGTGATTAAAACAAGGAAAAATATGGTCTTGATTATCTCTCATGAAATATGATTATGTTGCCTTTTGGATGAAAGAATTGCACTCCATTTTTAATGTTGATATTGTATATTGTCCATAGCAAAGATTGGGTGATCTCGACCCTTGCTACTATTGTATGCGCATTAGTTGAGTTGCAATTTGGTTGTGTTCCTAGCAAGTTGTCATATGAAAAAAAATTGATAGAGGAAAGGGGTGGTGCACTTTGGACTATCATGCACTTTGCAAATTGTTATTTGTTAAGTTTGGATATTTGGTTGTATTAATGGTTTTGAATGTTAGTGGATGGTGAGCTGGCTAGTGGGCTTGGCTCATACTAAGGTATGAATGAATATATGAAGGAAGAAGTGATGTGCAGTAAATGCACATCACTCAAACTCCCCTCGAGCCCATTGTTGTTCCTGAGTTTGTACTTAAGGCTCAAAGCACAATGTCAGGCATCAGGAAATGAGGAAAGTTTTAATGTTTGCTTTTTCTATCTCAATTATGTGAGAAAAATTCCTTAAATTGAATTAATATTATGACAGCTCAAAGGCTGTTTTTCGTGTCTAAGTTAAATTTGAAAATATTGGATGTAATGAAAGAAAAACATAAAGCTGTTAGACAAAGCAAGGCATCTAATACAAAATAATCTTACTATGTTATAGAAGAATAGAATGGATAATGTAACCTTGAATGAAACATAAAATCTAGCAATCTAATTAACTCACAGGTCTTGTACCTACTAACAATAAATACAAGGGAAAAAATGTTTGTTATTAGATAACTAAATCAAATAAAACCACAATAGGTGTTGTACTAAATTGCGATCAAGAATTCATCAACGAGATATATAAAAAGATGCTAGAATGTGGAAAGACAGAAGAACACATAACTCAAATGGACGAAATGTGGAATCTCTGGTCTGCACTTGTATTAATCCTCAATGAGGAGAGTTTTCTCGATTACAATTGGAAAGAAGCAACCCTTGTTTATTCTTTGGAATATGGATTTATACAAAAGTTCTCAACCTCAAACGGTTGGAATTTCCCTATCTTTTAGAATAATTAAAATTTCAAAATATAGAAGCTGGAACGCTTCACTTTCATTCTTCTTGATCTTCTCGTAATTATAGCATAGGCATTTTACTTTTCTGTCTTCTAGCTTCGAAATAGATAATGTACACAGATTGTATCATTGGTTTCCAGAGGTACTACCTTTTCCCTGCTCAATACATTTGATGCATCTACCCACAAATTGAGCTACCAACCTGGAAGATTCTGTTAAGTTATTGGCCTAAAAAATGTATAATTTTTTTTCCAGCTGAGGCAATCTCTCTTATATTTGCCTATCCTCTGAAATAATGTACTGCAGTTGTAGATTAGGCTTCACTAGCCATCTATCTATTTGAGAAATATCGACCTGTTTTATCTGTGATATTTCAACTTGGGCTTCTTCCATATTTGTCTTAATGTCAAGATGATGGTTAGCTATATCAATCTGACCCAGTATTCCAGAACTATCCTCTATATCAAGGCCTAATAATTCTTTGTTAAGTGAACAAAAAAATTATTCACAAGATTCTTTCACTTCCTTAGCCATTTTCCTACCTTCAGCTATGTTTGAATCCCAAGTCTTTAGTATAATATCACCTCTAGTTTTCTTTGAAATGGACAATCCAGAATCCATATCTCTTCCTTCTTTTGCTGATGATATAGCCGCTTCTTGGAAGGTAGTCCGGGCAACGATAGACTCTCTCTTTCTTAAAACAATATTACTTAATGCTTCATCCATAACTTGAGAATGATTTTGGGCAATTTTTAATTTAGAGAGCAGGCTTTGTTGAGCTATTTCTAGTTTCTTAAGCACTTCCAATGCTTGAGCTTGAAACAATGCTATATCCACAACCATTTTCTCATTGGAATTGATTTTGTCTTGTAATTGTTTTATCAACTCATATTGCTCGATAGTCCATCTTTCGCTCACTTGCATGTTCTTGTGCATTTCATCAAGACTAGACTTGAGTAATTGGATTTCTTGCTTATCACTAACTCTAGCTTGTTCAATCCCTTTATTGACTTCATCTTTGAAATTCTTTTATGTAGTCCTTATTCGATTTTGCAACTGACTTATCACATGATTCTTCTGCTTCAGTTTTTTTTTTAGATTATCAACCGAGAATAGGTTAGCTGTTGCAAAATCTCCCAAAGAGCCTGCTACCTCTGTAGCAAAGTCTTTTTCTTCCAAATTTTGTCCATCTAATAGTACTCTGTGATTTTTTATCGTTTCACCCTCTTTCTGGTGCATTTCGTTCTTCACCACATATTTCCTTTTCTTACTGAAAAAGAAATCGGAGGGAGGTATCTCTTCAATATGGATAGGCGTGAGATCTCCTATGAGTATTACCTCTACATCAGAGTTTTCTCTGGTGAATTGCAATGGAGTGAAAACCTGAATGGGGCTACCGATTTCTATAGTTAATTGTTTTCCGGTTCCATCTGTAGTTGATTTATCTGATGAATAGAGTGACCTATCTTATCCTCACTTTATTAATGTCTCTGATTGATCTTTAGCCTGGTCATCAGATACCTCTGTCGTCAGGATATCTTTTTTCTGAGTCGAGATCTCATATTTCTCTGAGTTTTCTGGGGCTTCTTATTTGCTAGAGATTCCGTCTTCTGGATTCTGGGTCTCTATTTGTTGTGTAGCAGGGGACATTGGGTTTTCCCCTTGTAACACTTTCAAAAGACTACTTCTTTGGTGCTTTTGGAAGTTGTAAAAATCAATCATTTTATCAAGTAATAGAGCTCGAACTCAGCTCAGAACTTCTTGGTAATATATCACCCCTCGGAAAAATTCATCCTAAGGGGATTCTTCATGTTCATACTTTTTGATATTGCAACTGGCCATATGGTTACCCACGACCTTCTGTGGGTCGTGGTTCTTAAATTCAATGTTAACCATTTTTATTTCTTCTAAGGCCGCAACCTCCACTTTAGAGTGGCCGAAATCCAATAAGGAAAATGCACCAATATGTAAGGGAAAATATGGCCATACCTTTTTCTGTACTTCTTTGAGCTCTTTGCTAATTCCCCCGAGTATAGTTTGTCATGTGACCTCGCGACACACTAGTCGATTTGGTAAAAATTGCGGTAAAACATATGGGGGAACTTAGCAACCAAAAACTCTGATATAAGAGAAGTGTTCCTCGATGTACCAGTCTTCCACTTTATCCAGGTTAGCCACCACTATGTATGAGATTCTAGGAGGTGAGTGACCAAAAATAGCAATGTGCATTGGCATCGCTACCCAATTACAAATTTCATAAAAGAAATCCTTCGCCTTGTCTTCCCAGAGTTTTGAATGATAAATATGAATTGGTTTTGCACTATCTGAAGTCCAACTCCATCCCATGAGTGGGAAAGGCGTCATGAAACAGATGGATTCCATGATATAAGATGACATATAAAATGAAGCTGATTGCCCCTTGGCTTTCTTTGTCTAGTATTTTGTAATTTCACTAGTTAGACTATCCGACAATATCTTGGCCCAATCGAAAGAATAACCTTTCGGCACTGTGTGTATAATAGGTACCCATGGTAGATATAAATGGGTTGTTTTCTCTTTTCCATAAATTTTGCACATCATCATGGCTATATACATGATCTGTGGTTCTAGCGATGAGATTGAGTATATGCCGTGAGAATTGGCTCTAAAATTTTCGGGGCGTGAGCACTAGTACTTAATCAAGTTGGAAAGATTCTTTCCATATTGATCACACTCCTTCTTGCTAAAATTCTCTAGAAAACTGACATTGTAAATGAAGTTTGATGTTAAAGACAGTTTATACATCACCTGTATGTGTTCCGGCCGAAATGACCCAACAACTACCTTCTGAGAATTGAAAATAGTTCTAGTTGGGATATCCACATGATCCAGTGCCCATTTAATCATGTCATTGTAGGGTAAAAGACTTGGCCTTGTTTCTACCTTATTCATCTCTGCCTGAGAAATAGTATTGTATTTGGTAGATAAGTCTTCCTTTTCATTGTCGCTTGAATCATCAGGGCAATTTACCAGCTCATACTATAGGATGTTGAATACATTCGTCTAGGTTTTAACCATGTTTATACTTCTGGGTGAGGTGTCGGAGATAACCTCTGAACTCTAACCTAAACTCTCACTAGTTGCTTTAGCTGCTTTTCGTGGCGGCATGGTAGTAGTTCTAAAAAACCTGTTATTTGTCACAGAAAATGCACAGGACTGAGTATCTCATTAAGCAAGCTCTACCAAAACGTGAATGTAATTTAAAATGAAAAATTCTTTCTTGCCTTAGACACCTCGATGTGCATATACCTTCACTGACAATACGTTTAATTCTTTTAATAAATATATTTGGGCATTAACACAAGATCTTATTTGAAATCATTTCCCTAGGCTGGTCATTTAATAACATTAATGGTCAATTTTCGTGATCGGAGAAGAAATTTGAAATCACCCGTATCACAATCAACATAAACTCAACGGTAAAATAAAAGTGTTTTATTTGTTAATAAATCGAGTTTATACGTTAATTCATTATGTTTTACCTTAATCCATTTCAGGGTTTTAGGTCTTGGGTTAACTTATTTCAATTCAAACTAAGATTCCTGAATCGCGAAATCACGATTGATTAATTAATATTAATCATGTTTAACATTTATAAATAATCACGATTAATTGATGATTTCGTGAATTCACATATCAGGGGTTTTAAGTTATTGTTTGAGGAAGGATTCTCGAAATACGAAATTGCGATAAGGTTAATTATCGTTAATCATTTTAATTGTTTAATTAACTTGATTTAATTTAAGCTAGTTTCACAATTTTGTATATTAGGACTTTGATGTTCGTTCGAGGCATGGATCCCCAAATCGCGAAGTCACGATGTGATTAATTTGTATTAATCACTTTTAATGATTTAATTAACATGGATTAAAACTTATCGTAGTTTCACGATTTTGCATGTCGGGACATTGAGATTCATTACATGTTGGACTGTTAGGTCTGCGAAACCCCGAGACCCGACATTTTGAAGATTGTCTTTAGTGATTTGACCTTTCAACTAGTGGGTGACTCCATAAATTTTAAGCATTTAGGATCGTTGTATTAAATGAAATACCCCATCAATGGTGGTATCCAAGTGCACGCTTGTCTTTATTTAAACAAGAATTAAACTTATTTAAGTCTAAAGTTTAGAAAAAATATATGTTTCAACACCCGCCACCCTAGTCATTCTTGCATTTTTTCTCTGTTAGTTGCTGCTGCTCCACCTTGACCGGTCGTGGAGGAAATATACAACCTTAGTTTTTATCCTCGCACAATAATTTACAGGTATGGGTTTTTCTTAATTTTCCATCCATGAGATTTTCTCTGTCGTTAAATCAAATGTTAGCAAGAAAATATGGAGTTAGGAGCAAAGGTAGAAAAACCAGTCGTATTGCTAGTTCCAGGATGAGATCAATCCTACACAAGGTTATCCTACAAGGAGTCTGTAAGGCTAGAGGGGTGATGCTCGAAGGGTTATAAGTGAGGCAATCATTATCACTTTGTTACCATAAGGGAATATTACCTATTTTCAACCAGTTGAAATCCCTATCCTACCATTAAAGCCCTATTTATTTCCAGCCCTATCCTACCACCTTAGTTGCTCGTGGTCTGTGTAATTCTCAAGATGTTATGATGTCTTTGGAATTGTGTATTTATGGTCGCATCCTTGGTTTCATGTGGTGGTTGTTCTGAGACTATTGGCATTAAAAAATGGTTGCAGTGTCCTTGCTATGTGTCATTATTCGCAGGGAATTGCTGAGTAAAAGTTGTGGTTGAGCCTGCCTTGCCTATGGTTCTATATTGTGGGTTTGGCCTCCCTGTTGAAATGGGTTATCTCAGTCATCCTTACCTCTGTTTTTCCTGAATACCCCACCTATAGATTGACATGGCTGGTCTCTGTGGTTAGTATACCTGCAAAATATTTCGACCCTATGGATGTTTAAGTGAAATATGACTAAAACCTTTCGTGCCTTATCCTGGAAAAACCCTCAGTTGTTAGCTTGCTTTCTTATGACCTCACTGTCACTATTGCATGGTGAACATTATACATATATATTGACATTTCTTACCCAGATTTTGATGGGAGTACTATTAGTGATTTTTGGTAGGGCACATGTTTTTATTTGGTTACTTGTTATGCTGTGTTGAAGGAAGTGTTGGTTTCACTTGTTCTTTGGAAGTTATAGTCTTTTATACAAAGCTCATTGAGTCAACAATATTGTTTCAAATTATTGCTATAGTATATGTGATCGATTATAATAAGGCACTTGTGGAATGAGTTGTCTATTCTATGCAACTGCCAAACCCTCTTTTTAAATTGACCCACTATCTCTACCCTTATTGTCATTGACATATCTCAAACCCTACACATTACAATGAAAGCGTTGCTTACTCCAGTTTGAGTTGATGAGAGAAATGTTCTTGCTCGGTTACATGGGCACGAGTTTAGTTGGCCCCTTTCTTGGAAATTGTGGAAAGGAGTCTTTCCTCACCTATTCATTGAAAATTACAGTTGATGAATCTTGTGTTCCCGATAACAAATGTTATTTTTCTTGGTTAAATCAATATGTTTATTGTTGAAAAAAAAATCACCTATGTTCAAAATGTCTAAGGTTCGAATCAAGTAATACTTCCTAGAATGGAATCAAAAGAAGTTGCATTGAACGATGGTTAGATTAATGATGGATATGAGTTGGTTTGGGAGCACTGTGCATTACCCTGTTGGATTTAAAGGATTATTATTGGGGTTGATGTTATGAATCGTGGCTCAAAGAATATTGTTGTATTATGATGTTTTTCGTCATTTATGTGGTTACAATGGTTACTGTGGTTAAATAATTATGGGAATATCAAATATTTTACTGTGTAAAATAATTTGGAGGTCAACGAACAATTTTGTTAAAGAAGGAATCAATTTGAATTATCGTTTTGGAAACAAAATACTGTTTAAACTTCGAAATTCTGGACAAAGATAAATTTTGATTGCATCAGAGGTAGCATGTTTGATTTCTTTTCACTTGAACAATATTCGTAAAGTTTCCCTATCATTATACTATTTTTCACTAATTACATTCCCTCCATGATCCCGATTTCACTTATTGCATCCCTATTCTGTGATATAAATTTTAAAAGAAAAAGTCTATGTGGAAGGAAAAGAAAGATTAAATAACAAGGGTTGATGGCTGATATTCTTGATGTTTTTATAAATAGTTCATTGTTTGGTTAATTTTTGAACAATATTCATATATTGATGCCCTATCATTCTATCATTTTTCGCTAATTATACTCCCTCCACATTTCCCATGAACCCTATCATTCCCTGTTCACATGACAATTAATGAATGATGTGTTATGGATGGATTTGCATGTATCTCGTGTCAATTTTGGAGCTAACTTTTCATTCATGTAAGCAGAGTGTCATGTATGGTTTATTAAGAGCTTCATTATTGACAAACTGTTTCTACAAGATGATATTTTTTAGTAGAGGCAGTAATGGTCGAAATATCAGAGGCAGGGGAAATTGGAATCGAGGCCATAAAAGGCCTAGATTTTCTAACCATTTTTGACGCTGACTTGCAAGAATTGAACTAGATGTTCCAATATGGGTTCTTTAATTGGGTTGGCCATGGGATAATGCACCCTCGACCAGAAACAACCCCTTTCCAGCCTCCTCAGAATATTCCCAACATTCTTGTTCCTCCACATGTGTCTTTGCAACCTAAAGTCCCGCAAATGACAGTTGGCAAGATATTGTCAACCAACCTGTATCTCACCATCGTGGTTGGACCACTATGTCATTACCTTTACCACCACCTATTAATCCCAATTTCAAAATTTCCCATGCTATTTCACGAGTTCAGTCATCACATGCTAGTAAGACATTGAAAACTGACATTCCCCAACCTGTGCAAGAAAAATGAAAAATAACTGCCTCCCCTTCTTCTGCCTCCACCGATTCTTCAAAATCTATGTCTTCCTGCCTTCATTTAAAGGATGAATTCTCCCATGTGATTAGCGAGATAAATCCACAAGGGTCCAATCAACCATGAACCACTTCAGAAAAGTCTAAGGGAAACAACAGTGAAAAAAGGAAAATTGCCTCACAAAGTGGAAAATATGGTTTTTAAATTATGTTTTATATGATTCAGTTGATGAGGACAATGTTTAATGGTTTTCATCATTTTTGGACAGCAAGCCCTATTTTTGATATTTTGTGGATAATGTGGATATATATTCTTTTTGGATATGATATAAATTATTGCGGATATTTAAATATCCACTTTAAAAGATATTCAAGGGATTTACAAGGGTGACATATGGTCAAAATGATGATCTTTTGTGTGTTGTATTTCATGATTTAAAAAGAAGATATTCATGGAAGTCACAAGGGGTCCCACCTACCTAGTTATTATTAATTAAGACCCTTAACTATATTATTATTATTTATTTCTCCTAAACTAATTAGTTAAGTTAAATCAACTTAACTAAATAAAGTAGTTGAACTACTTCAACTTATTGGGAAAGAATAAAATCTCAATGAGAAGAATAGACAAGAGGAGAATAGAAGGAGAAAACAAGAGTAAGGTTCGCTCTTTAGTTACATGAGATAGTTTCAATTTTCATTCATTTCTGAGTTTATTCAAAGCCTAATTCTCTTCTTGATAGTACTGTCTTATTGTAGACAACAAGGTTCAATACTGAACCACACTTTTCAAACGCTTGTTTTAGAGGTGTTGATTCATCCTTGATAGTTTGTGTATTCTTGCCTATTTGTGAATTAAGTTTCATGGCTGATATAAGATATCTTGTAGAGTCAAAATGACAACAGTTTGTGGAAAGCTGATCCAGATTATTAATTTTAGTTTTACTTTACTGTCAGAGTCTTTTTGTATCGTGTTCACCGGGGATCTCTAAATTAGACTTTGGTCCATTCCCTCACAGGGGTTTTGTAAAGAGAAAAACACTATTGGTATCTCATAATGAAATAAAATCAGATTGCTATTCTGTCTCATACATGTGTATTCATGTCTTGGTTACTTTTCTCTTTTGATCTCCATGTTTACTTTATCGCAAAATATGTGTATATTCCAACAGATTTTATAAATTTTATTTTATATTGCAACATATTTTATAAATCAACCTCAGTCCTTGTAATTAATACTTGCATATTGAGTGAATATTTTGAGGCTATAAACCCCGGGTGACATTCCCAACTATATTTTCCTAGCCAAGAAAGATATGAAAATGATTGAGTAAGGTAATCCATACCTTTTCCTCAACATTTATTTGGCGACCATATTGGGGAGATCTTCCATATCTCTCTGGTTGATTATATTCACAATTATCTTTGAGTATTTCTTCTTTTTGTTTATGATTCTTTGACTGATTTTTCCCATGACAATATCTTATACAAAGAAAACCAATATTAAACACGGTATTAAAGACCAAATCAAAATTGCCTTGAACTTATTCAATACTATCATAGAAACTGCTAATACCCAGGATGAGCTTGAATGCTCATTGGAAGTAATTGAACAAGATATAAGTATATGTGAACACTGGGAGGCCAAGAAAAGGAAACCTAGAAATCAGTTGTAGCCCTCTTTTCCTTTTTTTTGATCTTCTTTTTCATGTCCTCAAATCCTTGCATCTCTATAAGAAGAAGAGGATTGTCTGTTGAAGCCACTCCTATCATTTAAATAGGAAGGAGGAAATCCATTTTTTCAACCCAACAAGGTACTCTAAGGAGAACCTTGTTTGATTCGACTAGTTAACCCTTCTCACCCTCACCCATCATTTTCAAAATGGCATTTGCAGGTGGCTCTGGTGGTACTGGAGGTGCCTCATCATCTCAACCTTCAGCCTCATCGGTAATTGGTATTTTATATAGCCATCAGGTTCTTGTCCAATCTACTACCAACCCTGCTAAGATCATAAAGAAGTATGGGCTTTTTCGATTCGAGGAATATGCTACTACCACCCCGTGGCGTGTATTTTCTCCCTTGAACCTAGCACCTGCTACTCATTTGTTACCAAAATTTAAAGATCATCTACCTAGTTTTCAGGAAATAATACAATCACTACAAATGAACACTTGGTAGCATTCTCTAATTCCTGCCACAATATCAGAACTAATGATAATGATACTTGCATGCGTTTATTTTTCAACTCTCTTGAAGGGAAAGTGACGACATATTTTTTTGATCTCCCTCCCAAGATTCTTTCCACTTGGGAAGAGTTAGTTTACTAGTTCAAGTCCAATTATGGGCAGTCTAAGAGCCCAAATGAAAAATTACGGGAATATAATAACATTGCGTACACGAACGATGAGACTATTAAGTCTTGTAACCTTCGTTTCACCAAGTTGTATAACCAAATCCCCGAACTTATTCTCCCCCAGAACCAAACTGCTTTTATGCATTACCATAATGCTCTACCTTCCCCTTATCGACATAGGCTTGAAGAAAAATCTATTGATAATATTAGTTCAACTCTTCATACTTGTCTAGAATATGAAGAACAACTAGAAAGAACAGGTCTCCCCAAGGGGGACTCATTTAAAAAAACGTACATGTCTTCCCTCCTACAACTTGTGCAAGATATGAACAATCAGATGATATCATACGAACGAAAGGGAAATGTCCCTTCACTTGCTCCTGGGGCATCGTCTTCTTCCTCAATACATTTTAGGAACACCAATGAAAGCAAATTTCATCCCAAAGCCATCATGTCTCGCAGTTGGTGTAACTTTTGTGAGGAAAATCATGAAGAAAGCACTTATTAGGTTAAGAAGAGTGCCAGAGATAAGATCTTTGGCAAGAATACCAAAACCACCATTGCTATTCTAGATTGGGTAGAACCAGAAGATGTCATGATCATAAACACTAGAAACAAATCCTATGCTTCTAAAGGAAAATATGATCCCCCTCATACTTCTTCTAGTCCAAGCTCATCTTTGCAAGCTGCTATTGTACAAGCTACCAAAACTCCTGACAATCAAGGAGTTCCCTCCCCTCTTCCTTCTTCCAAGTATAATGTTCTCAACCAATTGGATAATATCAAGGCTGATGCTACTCTTCTAAACATGGTTGTCGTCCCTGAACAACAAAAGAATCTCAAAATTTTTATGGAAGGAAAAACTTCCACCATAGCTTTTATAGCAAGATTTGCCTCACCCTATGCAATCTTGCACAAAAGGCCTATTTTCATTTCCCTATGCAGACTTGAAGTCCCTTTTTGCAAATCCCAGAGCTAAAAACATAATTTTTCCACATATACACGCCCTGCATATATTACAACATGAGTATATGCATGTTGCACCACTAAAGCCCGCGTACATCGGGAAATGTGGCCAAAATTAAAAAATGGTGTTGGCTTTCCATGTCATGTCATGAGATCTATGATCCTTGACCTTCCATATAATGGAAATGTTCTGACTCGGCCCTTCAGTTCCACTTGAAGGCTATAAATGGGCCAAATCTGAGCTATGGAAAAGATGAGAAAAAATTCGACTTTGAGAGAAAAGTTATGTTACACATCAAAATTACTCAACTGGATAAGTGTCGCATATTCCTCCCAATTGTTGTAAGTGTCACAACTTCCTTACAACTTTCGCAAGTGTCGCAAGTTGGTGACAAGTGTCACTGATGTTGTTTAAGCATATTTCCATAATGATGACACTAAGGAGACACTTAAAACATCTTATGTACCTGATTTGGAGAAGGAGAACTGGTTTACTGGAGTAAAATAACTCTTAACACCTAAAAAGGTCTTTCTATCAGGAATTTTGAGGGTGAACGCTCCCCTGAAATAGCCTTAGGAGCGCTGGCGCTCCCTTATAAGGCCTCCGGGAGTGTTATAACGCTTCCTTACCTCTCTGAAGGAGCACTTCCCACTTTTTAAGCACTGGTGCTCCCCTTAAGCTTCTCTGAGAGCGTTCTAGCACTCTGATGCCCCTTTTGAAGGAGCGCTCCCTAATCTGGGTCAGTTGTTAGCCCGGTGAGGAGAATAAGGAAACGATCTTTCGAGATTAGGAGGTAGTTGTACTTGAATTCTTGGTTTCATCAAGAGATCCCTGATCTAAGGAGGAGGTTCCCAACTTGTTCTAAACATAACTCAAGAGGTTAAGCTCCTCTCAACCTATATAAGCAAGCTCTATGATGGTGGAAAAAAGGAGGAAGGAAGAATTGCTAGTATGAAACCTATGATCTCATAGGAAACACACAACCAACCAAAGGAGAAGTGATTAGTGAAGCTGCTGTCAACCAGGTTGTGGATCTTTCGAGCAAGGGTTAGACTAAGGGGACTTGACGAAGCTGTCACATTCACATCTATGATTGTAAGTACTACTGTCGTTATTCTCATTAATATGACATGCTTGGCCTGTTTCTTTCTAGTTTGTGTCTGATGTTATATGAAATTATCATTAATTGATAGATCTGTTTTCAAGCTAATATCAATAGAGTAGGAAGTGGTTGTATCTTGTTTGTCTACAGAACTCAGCGAGGAGAAAAGGATTGGAGCGAGACTCGGAGCATGCAGGGACAAACGTTGATAAAGAGGTACTTCTGTTGTCCTTCCTTCTCATGTATTAGTTTAGATAGATTTGAAAGGAAGTCAATGTCCACGTTAATCATTTTTCTATCTAGGGTTAAGGTCAAGCTCTTAGAGGCGATCTACTTGTCCGCAGGGAGATTTTCCTACAACAGAAACTGGCAACTCCACTGGGGAGATAGCCTCGAATCGAAACCTCTTGTTTCAATTTCTCCTCATTGACCTAGTTCTATCCCTTGATTGTTTCATACCTGGTTCACTCCTCTTTTGATTGGTTTCATGAGCTGATTGGCTCCCTACCCCATCACACTTAGCATAATTGTCGGAATTGGGTTGCAATTTTTTAATCTTTCTGACAATTTTTGGAGTTTCAGACCCTGGCGCCCCTGTCCTAGTGTTAACACTGCGCCAACGCTCCTAATAGATTTTCACAGAGCGCTATAATGCTCCTTGCCCTTGGCAACAGAGCGCCAGCCCTCTTTGGCTCAAAAATATTCCAGAATTGCATTTTTTTGGATTTTGCCTCTGTGTTTCCTCTGCTGAGTAACCTTGTGAGTCAGTGATTTTTCCTTTTCAACCTTGACATCTATCTTTTGATTGAAGAATAAGCACCTTAGTGTTTGGATCTTGTATCCTTCTTCACTATTTTCATTCAAGTCTTTCCTGTTGAGCGAAGTTTAAAACCCATGCATTGTTCTTCTCTCCTCATCAGCTGAGTACAAACCTTGGTGAAGGTCATCAAAGGCCTACAGACCTATTTATCTTGATTTGAGTCAACGTCATTGTTCTTCAACTTTTGCTTTTGGGTGTGAATTTTTTTTTCTCTTTGATTGTTTCTTTTCTTTCTCTTTTCGTTTTGATTGCAATGAGAGGGTGCATTGTTTGTATAACTTTAGCTTGTGCTAGTTTGATTTTCATTCATACAAAGACAATTAGCAAGACAAGCATTGTGTTGAATTGATCTTTAACTCATATATGAACAATGAAAAAGCATCTCCATGATTGATTGTGCATATTAGAAGGCATTTAAAAGTTTTGCATTTCATCAGGATTTGATTGAGAAAAAGAATCGTTTGGGGACACTTCGTATTTGTGCTTGTTAGTGAAAAGTACTCTCTCTCTCCCTTAGATAGACGTTCATCGAAAAGAAATGTCTGCTTATCATGTTCGATGCATTCTTTGGGTCTGAGTCATAATTCCATTCGTTTCACTTCCATGCACCCCTTTGCGTAAAGAACAACCATAAAAATCAGCGCTAATTAAAAATTATCTAGAATTTTTTCTTTGCTAGGATCCTCCACCAACAATAGAATAGGTGTAGTACTTTGGATTAGGCTGTGAGCATAACTCTCCAAAGTTTCCAAAAAAAACAGTAGCATCCTGAGTTAGGGAGAGTCAAATCCAATCATTGTATAAGTCTACCTGGGATCCCCCTCTCACACAGGGGTTATGCACGAGGTCGCATTCGGGTAAGCTATGGGGACTAACCCTCCGTGGTTTAACTGATTGTGGTGGTCAGATCGTATTATGGGGGTCACTTTGAGGTAAATCCATAATTACTGCGTGGAAGCCTTCTAGTTGATTTCAGGCTTGATACCTTGCCTGTACGTTCCGATCGGACTGTCGACTGTTCCCGCCTAGGGGCTGACTGCGAATTGGTAACCTTAGTAGCCATAATATTTAGGGTCTTACACAAGGTGACGGTGATGGGAAGTCTCACTGTACCTAGAACAAACATTGGTCAAACTCACTCGGGCTCCTTGGAGGGTAAATCCACAATTACTGCGTGGAAGCTTGCACCAAGGCGTAAGTCTGTTAAGCAGGTCACCATTGTAACTGTTCCACCCTACCCCCACCCCTTCTGGATTTGATCACGTGACATTGGATTTCATCACCAACTAGTACGGTCATCAAAAGAAGGTCCTATTTGCTTGGTTGTGATTCTTAGATTTTTTAGCGTGTGCTGTTTCTTTTCACTAGTTGGCCATATATTTCTTTCTCCGACTCTTTTCTGCCAACATCAACCCTCCACACCATTCGTGGAGACTACAGGGACTTCCTCCAGAAAATATGGAAGGAAACACCCCTTTACCCGCTCATTCTATGGAGGAATCTCCTCAATAGAGCGAGGTTCAAAACACTATAACTTCCCAGGAAGAAGTTCCCATCCCTTTGGAGAATTTTCGAATTGTCTCAGAATCTCCGGAAGCATACCGCATTCCGGAGGGATACGAACGACATATCCTCCACTTAAATTCTGCCGGAGAATTTGTTGTCAATTCGGATATTCTAGCTGGGTCTCCTCAAAACCATTTAGCCAATGACCCTTTTTGGACTTCGAACGTTGTTCGGAGTCCACCACGCTTGGTGCGAGATCTTTATGGAACAGGAGAAGGTGCCGACGCATCTTTTTCCTACACTATACCCCCAAATCACTTCACCGGTACTACCACCTTTATAGCCACACCAACTGTTGGTCCGAACATATCGTTCGTTGGCCCAAGGCCTACTATTCCCCTCCAGACGACCCATTCGACAATGGCCCTGCACATTCCGACTATCCCTGCCGGTAATGCGGTAGTTAATCAAGCCCCAATTGGCACACCTGTAACACCAAGACCTACACTCCCTTTTGGATTTAGGGAACTGAACGCGTCCACTACCACCACTGCCCAAACCACTACTCAAATTGTATCGGGAAGTTCCATACCTATCCAACAACCCGGAGGGACTAGCCTTGGTGGTCCTAACCCGATCGGCAACACCGGTCAGTCATTGGCATCTAGCTTTCAGATCCCTGGAACTCTACCTCAAACTGGGGGTCATCCTCCCTCCGAAGGACAAATTCCATTTGGAGGGAACTCTAATGCCGGGGGGCATCCTCCCACTGGAGGAAAAATTCCATTCGAGGGGCACCCTCATGCTGGGGGGCAACCTCAAGTCGGAGTCCACCATCAACCGCAAGTACAAAATGTGTCCGTCGCACCCAATCCGTGGAGTGTCCCTTTTCAAGGAAATCCGCATGCCTCCATGGGACAAAATGTTCAGACTCCACAACAACCCCCTTATGGAAAAATGCCAAACCCACCCTATAACCCTCAAAACCCATCCGATTATCCTCCGCTCACACATGCTTCTCAAAACACCTCAAATCCTGCATACCTTGGTCAAAACCAACCTCATATGAGAGGGCCCACTAGTTATAATTATCCACATAACCCGGTAATGGGCCCCACTGGTGTACCCCTGCCACACCAACATTACCCACAGGTTAACCGACAACTACCTTTTCTGGCTACCCTGGATCTTCCAGACTTGTCTCGGTTAACGAATGATCCCATCTATCATTCTCCGGTTTGGCCAGCTATTCCAGCAAAACTTCTTTCTGATATCCCAAAATTCGACGGAAAATCTGGAGAAGACCCAAACAACCACGTGATGACTTTCCATTTGTGGTGTTCATCCAACTCCCTCATGGACGACTCTATTCATTTGTGTATTTTCCAACGAACACTTACGGGTTCCGCAGCAAAATGGTATATTGAATTACCACGCGCATCTTTCCACGATTTCAACTCCCTCGCCATGTCCTTCCTCACACACTTCCAACTGCCCATTCGATACGAGATGGGTACTGAACTATTAACCTCCCTTCATCAGATAACTTCCATACACATCTACAATCATATCCATGAATGGAGACGACGACGAAGGCTAATCAAAGCGGTAATCCTCGACCAATTATTAGCAGAATGGTTCACGAAATCATTATTACCCCAGATCGCTCGTGATGTTTCCATGGGCGGTGTGGTCACTGAGGAAGAGGCCATCGCCTGAGCTCAGTACTTAGACTTAGTCTATTCACAATCCGGTACTCTGTATGAGTTGATACCGAACGCTACCCATGCCACTAACGATCCGTCCAAACCATCGTCTGCTTCGCATGCAGATGGAGTTATTAGCTCCGTCAAAACCCAATCTACCACCCAGTCCACTGGAACGACTTAGCGGCCCGCTTCGACGGATTCTCCCAGTTTGACTGTACCCTCTTCTATCCCCCCTCAAACTCGGGTCTCTGATGTGAATGTGGTCCAATCAACCCCTTCACAACAACTTGGGGGCAAGAAGAAAGCAAGAAACAAAACAAAGAAGAACAATAACAACGAACAACCCAAAACCCAATCGCAAACTCCTGCTGTTGGAAAACAACCACAGAAAAAACCGAAATTCCCATGTCTCATTTGTGGTGACGATCACTACACTCGAGATTTCCCACACCGCGATGAAGTGGCTAAACTTTTCAAGGGAAATTCGCAACCCGCTGTGCTTACTCAGCCTTTTACGCAACAACAATCTTTGGTTGCACAAACCCCCACGCCGGGGGGGAGTTCCAACCAACCCCCTGATGAGGCCTTGACCAGCACCCACATTTGCATGTTCAACGGGGTTAATCTAACCACTCGTTCTGTGACATATGACATGCCAGTTAAACCTGACAAGCCGAAGACTGCTAACGGTTCTTCGCCAGATCCTTTACCATCTGCTGTTAATCCTCCATCTGTCAGCCCTCCATCCGAGCCACTTCATATTGAGAAACCTTCTTTTGACTCCATCTTACGCCCTCCTAAGAGCACCATCTGGAAATCCACTTTCAATCCCAATTCACGGGCTGCCCAAAATTACAATATTGTAGAAGATTTGGCCCAAGCCCCGTGTGCCATGTCCACATTGGAAGTTCTACAACAATGTCCTAACCAACGTAGGATGCTCTTAGCTGCCATTGGCACTTTCGATCCTGAGTCATCAAACTACATCACGTTCAATATAGACGATCATCAACCGCGACTCTCCCACCAGCTAGCTTTTCAAATCGATGTTGTTGTTCACAATCAACAAATCCACCGGACTATCCTGGATGAGGGAGCCTCTACCTGTGTCATGTCTCTATCCTGTTGGAAAGGTTTAAAATCACCTGCCCTTAACAAATCCCCTACGATGTTACGTGCTTTCGATGGACGAGGTTTCCATCCTCACGGATTACTGCAATCCCTTGCCGTTCAATTGGGCGGTAAAACTGTTACCGTTGATGTCGAGGTGGTTGATGCTCCCCTCGATTACAACCTATTACTTGGAAGAAGTTGGTTCTACGCTATGAATTCCGTCACCTCATCGGTGTTTCGATGTGTACAATTACCCCATCAAGGCAAAATTGTCACCGTCGATCAACTTGACTTCTGTACACCCGATGCTCGCATCCCTGCCACCAACAACATTCCTTTTTTGGGAGACCACCCAGTTACATATGAAAGCATTGGTGTTGGATTATTGAAAGATTCTAGCCTTATGGGTACTTTCCCTACACCACTTCCACTTACTACACACCACATTGCTACCGTCAACATGATCTCGACTATGCCTTATCAATCCTTGGAATCATCTGATCCTTGGATTGTACCTAGTCCTTTGGAATTCGATGTGCTCAGTGACACCATGCCACTCAGCCCAGCTGAGGCCGCATACGTAGCTATCCAATCTACCTCTCCCTCTCCCAACAATTCACATTCATTGGCACCTGATGCTTACTCGGTGCCCTCGTGGTTGGATTTTCTATCATCTGCCATTGATTACATTTCCCACATTTTTCCTTCGGATGAATCTATTATGGAAATGCTCAGCATTGACGATTTACCTTGGGATGATAACCACCATCGATCCTCTTTTCTTCCACCTTTGGAAGAAGTGCAAGACATATGATCTGTCTTCCCCCCCGATGTTACCGATGCTCCACAATCCCCTATCCTCACACAAGATACTTTCTCTGAGGGGAACATGGGTAACATCTCTACTACAATCACAATCGACATTTCAGTCAAAGAAGGTGTCGTGGAAAACATTAATCTTGGTGCTAATTGCACGCCCGAAGAAGTAGTTTTTTACACTGCTTTGTTCAAGGAATTCCGTGATGTCTTCGCATGGAGCTACGAGGAAATGCCAGGGATTGGCCCTTCAATCGTCATACATGAAATTAAGACTTACCCTGACGCAAAACCGGTTCGACAGAAACTCCGCCTGGTTCACCCCAAGAAAATGGCAGCTATAAAGGCAGAAATTGAAAAACTTCTAAAATCTGGCTTCATCTATCCTATCCCTTTGACGGAATGGGTCTCCAACCTCGTTCCGGTTGCCAAGAAACAAGGGACCATCCGTGTTTGCATAGATTATCGAGATCTCAACAAAGCTTGTCCCAAGGGAAACTACCCTACGCCTTTCATCGATCAAATCATCGATAATTGCGCAGGAAGCGTAATCTTCTCTTTCATGGATGGATTTTCTAGATATAACCAGATTGAAATCTTACCTACTGATCAACATAAGACAACCTTCATCTGCCCTTGGGGAACTTTCACCTACCAAAAGCTACCTTTTGGCCTTAAAAATGTTGGTGCTACTTTCCAGCGAGCCATGTCATATGCTTTCCACGACATCAAGCATATCATGGAACCTTACCTCGATGATTTACCCACCCATTCATCCAATCGACCTGATCACATTGGTCACTTGCGGGCAATTTTTCTTCGATGTCGTTTCTATCGTATTTGTTTGAACCCACATAAATGCATTTTCACTGTCGAATCCGACCGACTCCTCGGTTTCATCGTCTCCAAAGACGGGATCAGGGTGGATCCCTTAAAGATCAAGGCCATATTAGCCTTACCCCCACCTACCAACTTAACCCAACTCCAAAGTTTTCAAGGCAAAGCAAACTTTCTTCTCCGTTTCATCTGCAATTATGCCGAGATCACTAAAGGATTTATGCGGCTACTGCAAAAGAACGTCCCTTTCATCTGGGATGACACTGCCCAACGGTCATTCGATGCTCTCAAGCACGCTTTGACCCATGCTCCTTTGTTATAGCCTCCCGAATATACAAAGGATTATATCCTTTACTTGGCCGCTTCTACTTCTACCATTGCGATGGTGTTAGTTCAAGAAGACTCTAACGACGAAGAACACGTGATTTATTATCTAAGCAAGAGTTTATCTGGACCTGAACTTAGATATTCGCATGTTGAGAAACTGGCTATGGAAACCGTCATTGTTGTCCAAAGATTCCACCACTACATCTTATTACGCACCACCACGGTAATCGTAGACTCCAACCCCATGTACCACGTCTTGGCGCGTCAAGTACTTGGGGATAAATATTCTAAATGGATCGTTATTCTCCAGGAATTCGATCTCAAGTTTACGAAGGCTAAAGCCAAAAAATCCCTGGTGTTTTCTGAGCTCATCTGTGCTCTCCCTTGTGCCAATGAAAACATTGAACCTAGAGATTCTCTCCCCGATGAATCTCTCTTCCTCATCAGCACCTCTGACCCTTGGTACAGAGACATTCTCCTCTACCTTCAAACTCAACGTTTTCAGCCCAACATCTCTCGTGAAGAGCGTCGACGCATCCATCTCCACTCTTGCCGTTATCTCATCCTTGGAGACACTTTGTATTGCCGTGGTATTGACACCATTCTTCGGCGATGTTTGATTTACGAAGAGGCTGAACGAATTTTGAACGATTGTCGCCTTAGCGCCTGTGGCGGTCACCTTTCCGGGATGGCCACAACCTAAAAAATCCTACGTGCCGGCTACTTTTGGCCCTCGATTTTCAAAGATTGCATCGAGGCCGTCAAAAAATTCCCACCCTGCCAAATCTTCAACAAGAAGGCACACACCCACCCTACTGCACTACACCCCATTATTTCCATCGACCCCTTTTCCAAATGGGGTATCGATTTCATGCAGTGTAAGCCTACCTCAGCCGGGGGGCACGGTTACATCATCGTCACTGTCGACTACTTCACCAAATGGGCTGAGGCTATGCCTACCTTCCTGAATGATGGCCGTACTGCAGCTCTATTCCTCTTCAACCACATCATTACTCATTTTGGTGTACCACGTGCCATTGTCACTGACCATGGTGCACACTTCAAAAACTAGATGATGAGCGAGTTACATGTCAAATTGGGTTTTCTCCATGAAAACTCATCCCCCTACTACCCTCAAGCGAACGGGTAAGTTGAGGCTATCAACAAAGTCCTAAAAACCATGATCCAACGCATGGTAGGGGAAAACAAAACATCGTGGCATTTACAACTGTTTTCCGCTCTCTGGGCCTATCGTACTTCGGTAAAAACCTCAATCGGATTCACTCTTTTCCAGTTGGTCTATGGCATTGAAGCCGTCCTATCAATCGAGTGTGAAATTCCATCACTCAAATTGAAAGTAGAACTCCTGCCCCATACTTCTGTGGAAGAATAACGATTCTTATATCTATCCAAGCTGGACGAAACACGTTGCGATGCTGCTCTCATTAATGAGGCACACCGGAAATGAATTAAGAGTCAATATGACAAATCCGTCCAACCTCGAGCCTTTGCAGAAGGAGACTTAGTCCTCGTTTACGACCAAGCACATGATAAATTGGGAACAGGAAAGTTAGAACCTATGTGGCATGGTCCTTACATCGTGAAGCGTGTTTTACACAGAGGTGCTTATGAACTAGTAGATCATGATGGAATTTCCCTAGGAGAGCCCCGAAATGGGCTTTACCTTAAAAAGTACTATGCCTAGATCACCTAGCATCTGTACTTTGTACATTATTGTATTTTAGTTTGGTGTGTCTTTTTCTTTCGCGTGCTCGAGTCTTTACCATTGCCACTCATGATTGTGCCTGTGTTTTCATGCACAGATGATGTCTGCCTTTCCTATATTTTTTGGGTTCGCGGATGGCGCCAGTCGACATACCCGAAACATTGCTTCGACAGTGTGGGTTATTTATCAGTTTGACGAGGTGGTGAGTTCAGGAGGCATCTGTTTAGGACCAGCAACCAACAATATGGCAGAATACCACACTGTCATTGGAATGTTGACCCAAGCCTCCTCCCTAGGTATATCTCGTATCATTATTTACTTAGACTCCCAACTCGTGGTTTATCAACTCAACCACATCTACGCTATCCGTAGTCCTATCCTGCTACGTCTACACTTGCAAGTTCGCCATCTCGAATGAATGTTCGATTACATTGAATATAGACACATTCCGAGAGAGCTTAATAGTGTTTCAGATTCATTAGCTAATTATATCATGGATCGGTATCTAGCCCACAGATAAGATTCAAGGAAATCAAAAACTGTACATTACATGTAAATTAAAACACATCACAGACATCATCATGTACAAATCATCGGCATCATAAGAACTCGAAATTGTATATATATATGGCGTGACTGAAATGTTTGCTTTACATCAAAAAGTGTGTAGAAGAGAAAAATATTGGGTCTGTTCACCCATACAACGTTGCCTGACAAGGCATACAAAAAACATGATCACAGGGAGACTCTAATCTCCCCGCACTGCGTTGTGCTGTGAGTAACATACTAATGCACACACTATGCGCCTCAATAGAGAATTGATATTCTCTGGTACCCCTATAGTGTGCCGCTACAGATGTAAAGGCACTTCCCCCCTCCGCAGAGGAGGGATGCCCATCGTAAGGCCTTGGAGGTTTCTTTAGACCTCCCAGAGACCCATCACTGGTACCACTGGATCTGCTGCAACTGGGGCACCTCCATGATGCCCTGGTATTGGTATATCAACTGGGCGCACTGCTCCCTTGTCTGCATGTTGGAAACAAAACATCTGTTAAAACTCTTTTACATACCCAAAAAAATACATATACATCAAAAACTTAAAAAACAAAAAATCAAGAATTTCGTTATTCCTCACGTTTTGGTAATTTCAGTGATTTTCAAAAAAAAATTTAAAACATAAAACAAAGAACCCATGTCATCTAAAAGCTACCACTCACTCTTTTTAACCACCACACCCTTTAACATTTGTTAAATAATGATAAAAATGTTTTAAAAATGCAAAACGACTTTAGGGGGTGCGTGGGCATTTGGGGAGAATTTTTATGAGTTCTTTTGCTAAAAATGACCTGCCTAATTGATTGCAAGGGTGTATACATCCTAACAACCCTTCTCTAACACATTTTTGCAAAAGAATCCCCCTATTTTATTAATGTTTAAAAGGAGGCCGATTTGGTTCAAAGAGGGGCGACTTAGGGCTTTGTGTTTTAAAATAAATAATGCTATGAAAACCAACCTAAAACCATGTAATTAAAAGAGCAAGGGATGGGCACCTACCTAGTTCGAAAGGTGAGCAAGATGATCAATTTTAGCTTCGACAACGAGAGAAACAAGATTTGCTCCAAAATGAGATTCTCCACTACTCCAAAAAATTCTTGCAAATGAAATGGTAAATGAATTTTCAAATCAAGTGTTATTTATAAAATTCCATTTTTTATAAGGTATGGTCATTTTTGGGTTTCTCTAATGATGTAATGGTTTCACTAAACTCTGGTTGGTAGTTTTGGTATCACAGGTTTCATGGCAGTCCTGATCAGTTATTCACCTTGTCGCACTTATGAGCGTAGTCTTAGTTCGTTCTCAAGCTTGACAATATGAGAACGTAACCGGGTAAACTTTTATCTCTTTTTCAGATCTGTCTAGATATGAACACACGAAAAAGGAACCCCCCTGGAGTATCCTTTAAACCCTTTTCAGACTCTCTAAATATGAAAAGATTGTCGAGTGATCTTGCTTCCTTTCACACTCGTTAAAAAGGTCAGAAAGGGCGTCTTGCGAGCGATAGTTTAACCCTTTTTCGGTCTCGTTGGACTACTATACGAAAAAGGAACTGAGAGAGTTCGCTTTTAAGAATTTTTCCAAACTCTATAATCCCAAAAAACCTTCGAGTTTTCTATCTTTGGACTCGTTAAAGCACACATCAATAGGCCCATACAGGACCGATCCCTTACTTCTTCCGGTTCGTTAAACAAAGGAAGAGGAACTTACCAAAGGTGAGTTATATCAAGCATGTGTTATCCTCCTCGAGCTTGTTAAATCAAAAAGGGGTACTCATCTATCTGGATGGGGGAAAAATTGAAAGGAGCAAGCCAAGCAGTCTCTTGAGAACATCGTCCAACACTTCTTAGAGTCGCCCTTGAACACGGCACTTTGTCATTTGCATATATCATAACATGCTGAACCTCTGCATTGAGCCAATCTTTTGAGTTCCTTTCACTCCTTTGGGTCACCTGATGCAAGTCATCGCATCCATCGCATAAGTATTGGTCCACGTCAAGTTTTGATGTTGTGCCTCAGTGTTCAAGGGAAGTATCCGCCTTGAGAGTCAACCATCCCAAATATCTTGTCTCAAAACCCGTGTTAGTCCGTGTTCTTTTGATCTACCAATTACATATTTATATGCATTTCGCGTCGTTGATGGGGGATACATCAAGGCCCTCCATCGACGAGTCTATTCCTATCGACTTCAACACATTATCCGGGAATTAGACTTAGAAACTAGTTAGTATTTTGGGACCTGCATGCCTCAATGGCAGGCATCTTCACATTCGACAGTGGGTTTACCTCATTGACCTCTGATCGAATGATTCCACGAATGTTCGACCTCAGCTCATCTATTCACGTTCGATGGAATGTACTAAGGTACCTTGGGAATCGTTGACATTAATGGTGATCTGCCTCGCACTTGTTAACGGTTTACCTCATTGACCGATAATCAAGTGGTTTCTACCATGTTCGACGTCAAGACATCTATTCACATGGTTAGAATCGTATCACGCTAGGATTGGTAAGAAGACCCTGGGTTGGGTTATCACTGTGATATATGCTTTGCCCAGGTTGCGAAGGAGCTTTTATTGGACAAAGAACACATACATTGTTACATAGATCCACTGTGTATTGGTCGTGGCTATGCTTTGTCATTTCGTAGATCCACTGTGTATTCTTCGTGGCTACGATCAGTTCGAGTCATCAGAGTATAGATCCACATTGTATCTTCGGTGGCTATACCATTTTATCAATACAATTATGGATCCATAGTGTATATTATGGCGGCCATACCTTACAAGTCTCGATCACCCAAGCATAGGTATGCCTGCCTTGGGTTTTGAAATATGTCATGATATTTGTTGGATGTTTGTGTGCAGCTTTCGTCAGATTCTATGAGTCTATACCCTTGCTTGAACGTCTACAAAGTATTTCAGTCATCAATTCACATCTTCTGACTTCATACTTTGGGGGGCATTCTGTTACACATAAAAATTACTCAACTGGATAAGTGTTGCATATTCCTCCCAATTGTTGTAAGTGTCGCAACTTCCTTACAACTTTCTCAAGTGTCGCAAGTTGGTGACAAGTGTCGCAGATGTTGTTTAAGCATATTTACATAATGATGACACTAAGGAGACACTTAAAACATACTATGTACCTAATTTGGAGAAGGAGAATTGGTTTACTCGAGTAAAATAACTCTTAACACCTGAAAAGGGCTTTCAATCAGGAATTTTGAGGGTGAACGCTCCCCTGAAATAGCCTTAGGAGCACTGGCACTCCCTTATAAGGCCTCAGGGAGCGTTATAACGCTTCCTCACCCCTCTGAAGGAGCGCTGCCCACTTTTGAAGTGCTGGTGCTCCCCTTAAGCTTCTCTGAGAGCGTTATAGCACTTTGATGCCCCTTTTGAAGGAGCACTCCCTAATCTGGGTCAATTGTTATCCCGGTGAGGAGAATAAGGAAACGATCTTTCAAGATTAGGAGGCAATTGTACTCGAATTCTTGGTTTCATCAAGAGATCCCTGATCTAATGAGGAGGTTCCCAACTTGTTCTAAACATAACTCAAGAAGTTAAGCTCCTCTCAACCTATATAAGCAAGCTCTATGATGGTGGAAAAAAGGAGGAAGAAAGAATTGCTAGCATGAAACCTATGATCTCATAGGAAACACACAGCCAGCCAAAGGAGAAGTGATCAGTGAAGCTTCTATCAACCAGGTTATGGATCTTTCGAGCAAGGGTTAGACGAAGGGGACTTGACAAAGATGTCGCATTTGCATCTACGATTGTAAGTACTGCTGTCGTTATTCTCATTAATATGACACGCTTGGCCTGTTTCTTTCTAGTTTGTGTCTGATGTTATATGAACTTATCATTAATTGATAGATATGTTTTCAAGCTAATATCAATAGAGTAGGAAGTGGTCGTATCTTGTTTGTCTGCAGAACTCAGCGAGGAGCAAAGGATTGGAGCGCGACTCGGAGCGTGCAGGGACAAACGTCGATAAAGAGGTACTTCTGTTGTACTTCCTTCTCATGTATTAGTTTAGATAGATTTGAAAGGAAGTCAGTGTTCATGTTAATCATTTTTCTTTCTAGGGTTAAGGTCAAGCTCTTAGAGGTGATCTACCTGTCCGCAGGGAGATTTTCCTACAAGTTACTCTGGAGAAATTATTCACTTCACATTGAGTCTGCATCCCTTTGTCCTTTAAGTCTAAACACATTGTTTAGCCCCCAAGCTCTTCCCTTATTTATTGATAACTCCTTGGTATCTCTTATATGAGCTTGAATTTGGTGGAGGATTGAAGTGGTGGAGGCCCAACCGGAAGGAACTTAGTTTCTCAGTTCCGAACCATGCCGACACAAAAGTTTGTAACTCATTCACTTCTGCTGATTACATCTTAATATAAATACTCTTTTCTCGTCCAATTAATATCTTGAAAATATTTGAATTATTAATCCATGGGTGTATTTGATATCAATGTTGATGGATTATTCTATTGAATGTGATAACATTATATATTATCACCATATGCTTGCGTTTCTTGGTTGTTGAGGACTAGTTGCAGGTATATTACTTTGGGTCAAGTGCTCAACAGTGGACTTCATCGAACGTCTAGATGAGGTAGGTTTCTTATCTTGTCATGTTAGCATATTTGTTTATGTATAATACTTGAGATTAGAGTTGATTTCTGTAGTCATTTTCGTCTATTGTGGTTTACCCCTAGCCATAGAGAGATTTTCCTCATAATAGAATTAGCGACCATACTGGGGACTGAATCTTCTTTTTCGGGTTTTGGATTGTTTTTATCCTTAGATTTCTCTTGTTCATATTTAATTTCTTATCGTATGATTACTTGACAACCTCTGTTCACTTTGGGTCTAAGTTTTTTAGCCTTCTCCTTAGCCTAGCTGTGTTTTGTCACATATACGCAGGTTTTTTTCTTGACAAACGCATACATACACATGCTATACTTCTGCAAGCTGCGTACATACTTGCTTTTCCATTGAAAAATTGCATACACCAACCTTTGTTGGTTGATTTATAGGTTTGGTGGATTCTCGATAGGTTTTTATGATTGCTGAGTCTTCCTGGGCCTTTGTGGTGACTGTTAAGTGTCTATGGAATGACACGAAACCTGTCTTTGGTTGAATTTTTGGGTGGTGCCTTTCTCACCATCTTTCCATTTTGATTGTCCTTACACCTTGGGATAGCTATTTTTATCCTTGATATCCTACCTGCGTTGTCTCTGTTTATACACAATAGAGTCTTTGTATCAAGCTGTTGATTCAGTCCTTGCATTTTCATTCTCTTATATTGAAAATACAAAAATATTAGGCATTTTAAATTGATTGGCATTTTGATCTTTCGAGTCTTTGTCATTTATATTAGTGCATGTAGAGAAAGATTTCATTTTATTTAGAATTGTAGAATTAAATTGAAAATTGCATTTTTGAGAAGCATATCATTCATTGGAAATTGAACTTAGGACATTGCATAGTGTTCATATTCATTTATTTTACTTGCTGAGTCATAAAATCACTAGTTTCACAACCACACCTTTTTTAGTAATCCACGACCATTAAAATTAATGCTATAATTTAAAATTAATTTGTAACGATTTTATTTTCTAGGGTGCACAAACTAGCTTAGGATTTAGAGCCTTGGAATAGGATTTTGTGAGTAAAATTCTCCAAGGATATTAAATCAACATATGTGTATGACTAGGGGAGTGGAGAAATCCATTGTATAATCAGTAAGATCAGGAGGCTCCGCTTACACTAAAGGTAAGCACGAGATCACATGAGGTCAGTTGAAGGGATATACTCCCGATACCTTCTTAGAGTCAGAGATATTTCTGGGGATCTATTCATATCTAGGGATCTTTCTAGTGCCCTTACCTCTGTGAGAGGCATGGATTTCAAGGTTTTGGGCTTTGCTACCCTGCCCATACGGTGGACTTGACTTACAAATGTTTTCCTGTGCATCATTTATACCATGGTTGATTAGTTGATTGACTTAGGTGCCACATAAGTTACTTGTAGGGGTTATTCTTCAGGTACCCTGGGTTAGATAAGGGTCAGAAAAAACACAACCTTTATTGAGGATTACCTTTCCAGGGGGATCTAACCTACTGGTTTTTAAGCCCACGAGGGCCCTTATAGCTGATTCCATTTCCTCCATTTTTTAACAGCGGATTCTAAGGCCCCTCTTGGGTGAGGCATACCTACTTTAGAGAGGGAGGTCCCTTTCAACTACTTTATCCTATTTGTGTGCATATTGGCCGTTTGATTATTTTTGGTGTGCTATTTGATTACTAGTTGGCCTTAGGATTTTTTTTTTATATCTTGAATCTTGAGTCATCATGGAGCCATACCAACTTGCCCATAGGTCTCGCCTCTTGTTACAATTACCACTGAGTTTTGAGTATTTTCCTTCTAAAAGGCGTAGAGTTATTAACTGTGGTACAAACACCTCCACTTATCAGACTTGTGATTCTACAAGGATGAGTACTGAATTGAGTCATCAAGATACTGAGAGCCCTTTGAATCCCACACCTACTATAGTCAATGGTACCACTTTGAATCCTTCAACCACAATGGTTGTAGTGTCAGGGGCACCTATCATCACTGATGTTCGTCCTATAGTGAATAATCAACCTATTTCCATGAACCTGTTTGGGTTGCTTGGTCATTCACTAGGCTATAATGCTCAATCCATCCCTGTGGCCTCTAGTCCCTTTTCCTACGGTATGCCAAACTTTACTTCATAGTTTTCAAACTCCATCCCAACCATTGGCCCTAATTCTAGCATTGGATTTGGGGGCACAACTTCTCATTATAATCCTTTCTCATTTGGTGGTACTCAGGTCCCTCAAACGACTCCTACCATGGGAGGCATTCCTTATTTTAACCCTGAGTATAATCTTGTTACTTATGGATGGAGTAACCAACCTGGTGGAAAATATATTTCTTATGGTCCATCCTTTACACCCACCTCCTCTATGCCGATTCTGACCAACACATTTGGCATGACGAATCCACCTTTATCCTCTGGATTCACACCTGAAGGAGGTCAGTTTCACACCTTGGGCAACCCCCAACCTGGATCCAGTCAGACTGGGGGAGTTTTTATAACCCTCATCAGAACATTCCTACTGGAATGATGCCCAACGAACCCCTTATAAATCATCCTAGAGGAGGGTCTTATAATCCTGGACAGGGCCATGGTGCTTACCAGAACCCTGGATGGGCTGCAATTCCCCAACCACAATATTTCCATGGAGCTTGGGGCTAGATGTCGCAACCCCGTCTCCCTTTTTTTGGCCATGCTCAATATGCCAGACTTGTATAAGATGATGAATGACCCTGTGTGGTCATGATCCTACATGGCCCCCCATCCCCACCAAGCTTCCTTCGGATATTCCAAAATTCGAAGGAAATAATGGCGAGGATCATGGTGATCATGTCACCAGCTTTCACCTATGGTTCTCTTCAAATTCCCTTAATGACGATTCCATTCGGTTAAGATTGTTTCAACGCACCCTCATGGGGGTTGTTGTGAAATGGTATATCGAGCTACCTAGGGGGGCATATGGGAAATTTAGTCAAATGGGTTTAGTCTTCCTTAACAACTTCCAATTATCGGTTCGTTATGATGCTAGCCTAGAACTTCTGTTGACCTTACGCTAGGAAAAATCCACTCATATCTCAGATCACATCCAGGAGTGGCGTAGATAGAAGATGTTGATCAAGACTTGTGTACCCCCGAAATTCCTGTTAGAGTGGTTCCTTAAGACTCTACAACCTCCTATTTCGAAGGATGTTGCTACATCCATGGTTACATATGAGGAAGAAGTGATTTTCAAATCCCAGTAGTTAGATATTATATATGCTCAGTCTGGGATGTTATATGAGATTCTTCTTGATGCACCAAGGTCAAACTATGACCCTAGAAAAAATTCTGGGCCTCATGCCGATGGAATTGTAGGCTCGACCAATGTGAAATCTGCAGACTCGGTGACAAGCCATTTGAAAGAGTTATCTATAAACTAGTTTGTAGGAAGGCCAACTTCATCTGTGTCTTCCAACCCCACTCATTCAGTGGATGTACATTCCATGCAATCGCCGACCGACCCAAATGGTAACCAACAACTAGGCAGGAATAAGAAGAAATGATATAATAATAATCATAAGGGTGGGAAGAATAATAAACCCAAGGACAATGTTAATAATGAGAAGATGAATAATAATGCTGGTGAGAGAAAGAGATAAAGGTGTAAGTTGAAGTTTCCCTGTAATCTTTGTATAGATGACCACCTTACTCATTTATGCCCCAAAATTGAAGAAGCTGCGAGGCTCTTATCTCTACTGCCCGCTGTGCTAAAAAATCCTTTTCCACATAACCAACACATGGCCTCGAGCTCCTCAAATGCTCGAAATGTGGCTGGTGGGAGTCAAAACCCACCGACACAAGATAGTGACTGTTTATGCATCAATATGGTAAAATATGAGGTTAATATAACCACCCGATATCGCGATTACAATTCTCCACAAATTGTACTTGGTCTAGAGTCTCCTCATCCTCCATAGGCACCCCTACAGATTGAAAAACCAGAGCCACCACCTCATATTCCGAAAGGAGTACTCAAGCGATCTACCCATAATCCTAATGATAGAGCCACCCAAAATTAATCTATTTTTGAGGACCTGGGTCAAACCCCTTGTGTGATGTTGACTCTGGAGGTACTCCATATGTGTCCTTCACAGAGAAATGCCTTGCTATCTGCTTTAGGAGCTTTATATCCTAGTGGCTTGAAAATTATCAAGTTTGATGTCCGAGATGTGAATCCTTGCTTGCCTTACCATGTGGCATTCCAAATTCACATGGGTTACTCGAAGTATACCATCAAGCGTACTGTTGTTGATGAAGGTGCTGCAACATGTGTGATGTCCTTGGTCTATTGGAAAGCCCTTGTCTCTCCAACTCTATCTTAGTATCCTACCATGTTGACTGCTTTTGATGGTCATTCCTTCTTCCCTCATGGTATTCTTCCTGCCTTTTCGGTCCAATTAGGTGGGAAGATGGTAGAGGTGGATGTCAAGGTGGTTGATGCACCCCTCAATTATAACTTGTTACTAGGAAGCAATTGGACTTATGCTATGACTTCCATCGTATCGCCTGTATTCCATACTCTTTTTTTTTCTCATGATGGGGAGATCGTGACAATCGATCAATTGTCCTTTGCATACGCTAGCCCCAGTGCATCTATTAGACAGTCAATCCTTGTGATAAAAAATTATCAGCCGACAAATGAGAACATCGGTGTCGGAATGCATTCATCCCGCATGGGTACCTTCGACTTTAGGGACTCAGTTCACCATATTTACGCCATGTCTAGTAGGCCGTTTCGTCAGAGAGGTCCATTCCTTTCTGCACTTCCTATTTTAACGATCGCTGTACCCTACCTTCCTCAACTACGTCTTGTGAAGGTCAATTTAATTCTGGAATGGCCATGCCACTATCAATAACATAGATAGTGTATCAAGCTATTATTGACTCTTTCACCGATCTCGATCCTATTACCTCACAAACAGACGAGGAGGATCATGTTCTTAAGCCCGTGTGGGCCACTTCGTCATCTTTCTCACATCAATTCCTCGATGAGACTTGGCCCTTGGATGAAGCTATCATCGAAGCCATGAATGGTTCTGAAAAACCTTGGGATGATATGCATTGTCACTCTTATTTTCTCCCAGAGCTTGCTAGAATCGAACAAGATGACTTTCAATCTACTCCGAGTGAGATAGTTGGTCATGCTGTAGTTCCGCTTGATACACATGAAATTTATGCCAAAGGAAATATGGCGAGTATCTCCCCTACTATCATGATCGATATCTCTCATACCCCTGACAAGATTTAAAATGTACATATCGGTGCAGATTGTTCGCCAGAAGAAATCTTGATCTACACCAAACTCTTCAAGGAATTTCAAGATGTTTTCGCTTGGTTGTATGAAGATATGTTAGGAATCGACCCTTGAATTGTTGAACATGAGATCAAAACTTACCTAGATGCTAAGCCTGTTCGACAACATCTTAGAGTTTTCAATCCCTAGAAGGCCCCTGCTATTAAGGCATGGGTAGAGAAACTATTTAATGCTGGCTTCATCTACCTGGTTCCCTTGACGGAATGGGTATCCAATCCCATTTTGGTGAATAAAAATCAAGGAACCATCCGTGTATGCATGGATTTTCGTGACCTGAACAAGGTTTGTTCTAAAGACAAATTCCTGATACCTTTCATTGATTAGATCCTCAACGAGTGTGCGGGAAGTGAAGTTTTTTCTTTCATGGACATATTTTTAGGGTATAGCCAAATTCAAATTAAATCCGAGGATCAACATAAGATGACATTTATTTTTCCTTGGGGTACTTTCGCATACTGGAAGATGCCTTTCGAACTTAAAAACGCTGGAGCAACCTTCCAACGTGTTATGACCTTCACATTCCATCATCTTAAGCATATATTCAAATCTTATCTTGACAATCTTGCTGCTCACTCTCGTAAGAGAGTGGATCACCCTAAGCACCTTCAGCTAGTTTTTGAAGGATGTTGTCATTATCGCATCCGTTTGAACCCTCATAAATACATATTTTGTGTTAGGTCTGAACGTATTCTAGGATTTTTAGTCTCTCAGACTGGGATCATGGTAGATCCATTAAAGGTTGAGGAAATACTTCGATTGCATCCCCTACGCACTATTCGAAAACTTTAAGGTTTACAGGGGAAAGCTAACTTTTATGTCGGTTTATAGTGAACTATGCCAATATTACTAAGGGTTTCATGCATCTTTTGAATAAGGACACCCCTTTTATCTGGGATGAGTGAGCCCATGAATCCTTCGATGATTTGAAGAAAGACTTGGTATTGACGCCTCTTCTAAAGTCTCCTGAATACCATAGATATTACTTTCTTTATATCGCCACATCTGAAGAGATGGTTGGTATGGTTTTGGTTTAGGAGGATGATGAGCTCCGCAAGCATGTCATTTACTATCTTAGTCGAAACTTAGTCAGTACTAAGCTTAAATATTCTCATCTTGAAAAGATAGCTTTGGATTCCATTCACGTAGTCCAATGATTATGCCATTATATATTACTTTGAAAAACTACCATGGTTGCCGATTTCAATCCATTTAAATACATCCTTACCAGGCATATCATAGGGGGAAATTACAATAAATGGATTTTCATTTTACAAGAATTCAATCTTGATTTCACTTTTGTGAAATCCAAGAAATCACTAGTCTTTGCAGAGTTAATATTTGACTTCCCATGATTGGATGAGGATGTTATTCATGTTGATTCATTTTCATATGAAAACATTTTCCTTATCTCGTTGTCCGACCCTTGGTATGGAGACATTGTTCTCTATCTTCAAACTTTGAAGTTCCCTCAACATCTCTCGTGAGATGACCAACAACGTATATGATACCAAGCTAAGAATTACCTTATCGTCAGCAAAACTTTGTATTGTCGAGGAATAGACAATATCTTGCATCATTGTTTAAATCATGAAGAAGCCAAGTCAGTTCTAAAAGATTTCCACAGTGGGCTTGTGGTGGTCATATATCCTGGCTTGTGACAGCCTAGAGAATTTTATGAGCCGATTATTTTTGGTCATCTATATTTAAAGATTGTGTTGAAGTGGTTAAGAAGTGTCACCCCTTCCATGTGTTCACCCAGAAAATTCACTCGCATCCAGTCCCTCTCCATCCAATCATTACTACCGGACCCTTCACCAAGTGGGGGGTGGAATTTGTGGATTGTAACTCAACTTTGGCTGGGGGGCATCAACACATAATCGTGGCCGTAGAGTAATTTGATAACTGGGTTGAGGCCATGCCTACAGTCAAATCCGATGGGAAGATTGCCACCTTCTTCATATTCAATCAAATTATCATTGGGTTCGACATCCCGAGTGAGATTGTCACTGATCATGGCACTCACTTTCAGAATGAAATGATGGAAGAGATAGCATCCAAAATGGGGTTTAAGCATGGTCATTCTTACCCTTACTACCCCCATGAAAATGGACAGGTAGAGGCTGTAAACAAGTCTCTCAAGACTATTCTATAGAAAAATGTTAGCCAGAACAAATTTGACTGGCATATCATGCTATATCCTGCAATTTGGGCATACCGAACGTCGATCAAGACTGGCACTGGATTTTATCCTTTCCAGTTAGTACACATTGTGGAGTCGATCTTACCTATTTAATGCAAAATCCATTCTCTTAAATTGGTAGTGGAACTCCTACCTGACACTTTCGATCTCGAACGATACCTCATGCACCTAGAGAGCCTTGACGAGCAACGTTGAGACGCCTCTACGACCATCAAAGTGAATAAAAGACATGTCAAGGTCCAATATGATAAGTGTGTCTATCCTTGGTTGTACGTTGAGGGTGACTTAGTACTATTATATGATCAAGCCAAATAATCAATGGGGGCAGGCAAGTTTAAACCCATGTGGCACGGTCCCTATATCATGCGACTTGTCTTAGAAAAAGGAGCATATGAAGTAGAATATTACATGTTGGCTGAGCCTAGGAATGGGCTCTACTTGAAAATATATTACGCTTGAGCCCCAAGATTGGGTGTAACTCTTTGTATACTAATATAATTTAGTGTATATATATTTTCCCTTTATTTCTTGTCTTCAACTTTCTTATTGAGTTTTCCCTTGGTTGGAAGATGTCAACAGAATCTTCGGTCTACTTAAGGTTCACAGACAGAGCCAGTTGTTATACACAGAACTTGGCTTTTGCTGCTTGGGTAGTTTAATCACCTGAGGGTCTATTGGTGTATTCAGGTGGCGTATGCCTAGGGCCATCCACAAACAATGTGGTTGAATATAACGTCATTATATAACTTTTGTGTGATGCCATTTCACATGGTATTCATGCTTTGGAGGTTCGTCTGGATTCCCAATTAGTAGTATGTTAGTTGAACGATAGTTACCATGTGCATGACCCTACGTTACTCCAACGATTCCTACGGGTACGCCTTTTAGAATGACAACTTGATTTTATTACTTATCATCATATACCTAGGAGTTCTAATTATGTATCCAATGCATATGCTAATTTCGTTTTAGATTGGAATTTGTCACATAACTAAAGTAAAGAAAAAATTCTCATCAATGTATACATTGTAACATAAGTAAATCCAAAAAACCATGTTTTTATATATATTTAAAAAAATATGATGTTTATAGTACAAAATTGGGGCTAACACCCTCAATACACATATACAATCGATAATACAAAAATAATGACATCTACGCCTGTGGCTCTAGATGTGTGTCATGATAACAAACTACGACATTTGCGAGATGCTAAAAGAGTCACACCCAAGCTCTAGACACGCCTACCACCTGCCGCTGTATAGCCTCCGACAGATCGTCCATGTGAACCATCAAAATCCTTTGTGTCAAACGAGACAAGTTTCCTTGCACGTTTTGAAGGACTCTCTCTGATTATCCTCCCACCACCTCATCTCCTCGGTGCCTCTGACGATGTCATGGAATCTCGTCTGGCCATCATGGACCTATGTCTTCATCACATATGTGTCTAGTTAGTACTTAAACATCATCCAAAAATATTTTTGTTTTCCTATAGAAAAATACAAAAAACAAAATGAAACATTTAAAAAACTTTGACATACCTATGTCCCTGTAGGTGGTCCCTGGTGGTAATGGCATGTCAGGGTCCCCTTTGAAGTCGATCCCTGCATAGGGGTAGTCATCCAGAGAAATGATTTTCCGTCTCCACCAGTGAAAGAAATCATCATTGTAGGGTGTGGGCACCCTACCTCCCCCCTGCCATCTCATCACCTCAGTCCACTGTACCATGGCTGGATCATGAGGTCGTCATGAAATGATCTCCACTCTAGGTCCCAAACCTAGAACCTAGACGAAGAAAAAACTACATAATATGGAAACAAAACCGAAGTTTCTCTTACCACCCTATTTGCATTTTGTCAACTAGATCTTCATGTTATCCAGTAGTGAGGTGCACCAGTCGTACACCATGGGTCTCAAGCACTCTACGTATTATAACATAAGAAACCTTGATTCCTAGTGCAATGAGGCCAATCCTGTGATCCATGTCAAAACGAGGACAACAATATTGATGCTTAGATTGTTTATCACTCAGATGAGGAGTTGAATTCCGACCTTCTTAGTCCCTGCAATGCAATGAACATATATGTATTCTTTATCTTCATACCACTCCCAGATCCACAGCTTTGAGTTTGACCACCTCACCCTTACGTGACAACCCCGCCAAGAAATATATATCCTCGAATTTAATCCTTAATGGTTTCCCATCAAGGTTGAAGCTCTCACTGTCTGGATCCCAGTAATCCATGAGAAACTGTAGCAAAATCACTTGGGATCCCATCCCTTTGATTGCCCAAAAATTATACAAACCACATATTTTCAAGGCCATTTGGGCCCCTGGATCCCTTTCCACAACAACATCTACCTCCTCATGTTCCATTTCCCTCTATTCTAGCACCATCCTGGAAGAGAAACATCACTTTTTGAGTTAGAAATCATCAAAAACATTGTTTGCGGACATATACGTGGGATGTATCATTCACAGTCACGTATAGGGCTGAGTATACACTATCTTTCTTTTAGACAACCACGTATAGTAACGTGTATACGCGACCCGATGAATGGTAGCCTACGTACACCTAAATTGCGCCTTAAGTAACTTAAAAATTGAGACCTAAATAAAAAATGTAATCCACTAAAAATTAAGAGGGGGGGAAGAAGAATTACCTGGTCCAAACAGTCACTGATTCCATCACTCATAGCTCCCACAATCACCAGTTGAAGATCGAAGGTAAATTGGTCCAAAATCCACTATTTGGGTAAAAAATGAAAATAGTATAGTAAATTTGGTTTTTGTTACTATTTATAGAAAATTGTTACCCACTTTGCATAGTTTCGGATAATATGTTTGCCTAATGGACTAATAAAATAGTGGATTGAGTTGGTTTTTGTAGTTTTGTCCATGGATTCTTATGGTTTTCAACGTTATGTCGATTGTTCGTAACTTCAGACAAGTATTTTCACTACCCAATGTATAGGATAGATATCCATTCCATCATGCACACTTTCATCATCCTATAACTATCACTCATATGCATTAGGTATGAACCATTTTTTAGCGACACAAAACCTTCTATCTGCTACTAGACGTGCCATCATCAAATGGTAGAGACTTACCAAACATGGGTACCCTAGTTAGATCCTCTGCTTCATTTGGTGCCCACACCAAGATTTTTTCCATAGGACTGGGAGTCCCTTATAGATAATACATGACTTTATGCTGAACCTTATGTCTCACTCATAAACATGCTGACCTATACCTAGAGGACTCCCAAGTGAGTTTGATTTAAGCTCTTTTCTGACTTGTTTTCAAAAAGCGAAAAAATTGCCGAGTGAACTTGTCTCTTTCAAACTCATAAATTGGATTTGAAAGGATATCTTTTTGGTACAATTTTATCCCTTTTTCAATCCAAGTAGACTAAGATTATGAAAAAGGACATTTTTTGGCATTAAGTTGTGATTGCATCTCATGCCCTTTCTTATAGTATTGAGCCCATTGCCAGTTCTCGCTTTGTGTTATAAACCATTTGCCTCAACATTTTTGCATCCTCAACTAAGAAGAGACTTGTTTATATCCTTTGAAGCTTGACACCCTATACCTAGGAGGGAACATTCCCTTGATTTTCCATCTCCCGCATGCACCTCCTTACATTGAGCATAGGTATGTTCCACTGCTAGAAATAGTTTTGCTTACTTGCAGCACTCGTTCCCTCCTCTGTATCATATCATTCATTTGACTATGAAAAAACAAAAAAAGACGGGCAGTAAGGGAGTATTATCTTATATTGGCAGCAGTTGTGTCGCCTTTGAACAAAGAACACAATTTCTATTTTTGGGTTTAATATGCATTAGTAAGTTGAGCTCGTTACAAAGAATTTACTCCCCTGATTGGTTACTCTTACAGACCCTATGGAGAGTTTTATTGATGCCTCCTGCATCTCATGTTTTCATCATTGAATCTATGCTTCCTGAGTCTTCCATATATTTCATGCTCTTGTTCAAAGGATGTCTATCAACCTGTGACGGACATTCCTTAAACTCTTGACTTTGCATGTCAACCATACCTTCAGTTTGTATCAGAATGACATGAAGTTGTAGTCCTATTGCACACCCTAGTCCTACTTTCCTCATTGGTAGGTAACCTTGAACCCAATAGTCAGCATTTCATCATTGGTCGTTGACTGGCTGGTTTCCCTTGTGTTTGACGACAAGACATCTATTCACACATTGGGATTCATGCAGTGTCTTGGATGCCATTAGCCTTATTGGTGGTTTCCTCTCCTTTGTCAGTAATTTTCCTCATTGGCTGCTATTCAGAGGGTCTTTTTCATGTACCTCTTGCACCCAGCACACCCGTAAGACGCACAAGGTCGTTGGTTCGCAAACATGTTCTTCGTCCGATTTCCTCCAAATCATCAAGATCCCACTTTGTACCTCATGCTTAATGATGTGAGATTCCTTAATGCTCTCCTTTCAACAAGTATCTATTATGGATACGATACCTAGAGTCCTATGAGTACCCAGAGGCTTGTAGTCATTAGTGGCAAGTTCTCTCTCCATCGACAGTTGGGAATACATCAATGTCTCCTGATCGATGGATTCTTCAAGTGTTCGACACCGACTCCTTTATTCACACTTGTAAGAATGTACTCGGTGACTTGATACCTACTTTCATCATTGGTAGGCTGTCTCACATTTGTTAATGGTATACCTCAATGACCGGTAATCAAACAAAGTCTCATTGTGTTCAACCTCAACTCCTTTACTCACATGATGTAGACTTGCACCTTTGGTGGATTGTGTATAAGACTTGAAGACATCAGTTCATAGTCACAACTTTCTTGAAATATTGCTATATTTCCATTAGACCAGTACCTGTGTGACTTCAATGATATCATGGGAGATCAGATTGTACTCCATTGTATACATATATATTCATATTGATTTTGAGACTATTTCTACTGGGCCTTGTTCATGACTATGGAAACATTTGGCATGTAACCACATTTGTATTTGCCTATTCATGGCCATGGACAATTGTTTGGTATATTTTCACATGGATTTGCAGTGTAATTCAAATTGACATCCATATATGCAAAGTCAGTATAGGTTGTAATGAGAAACTAGTTCTTCCAGCTGGGTCCCCATTACTCCACTTCTAGGTCTTATAATGTATTTCGGCCATCACAAATACTCCTATGACCTCACACATTAGGGGGCATATATTATAGAAATATTTTCCTCACCCTATGCAATATTGAACATAAGGCATGTTTACATTTCTCTATGCAGACTTGAAGTCCCTTTTTGCAAATCCCAGAGATAAAAACATAATTTTTCCACATATACATGCCCTGCCTATATTACAACATGCGTATACACATGTTGCACCACTACAACCCACATACATCAAGAAATGTGCCCAAAATTAAAAAATGGTGTCGGGTTTCCATGTCACGTCATGAGATCTATGATCCTTGACCTTCCATATACTGTAAAGATTTCGAATCGGCCCTTTAGTTCCACTTGAAGGATATAAATGGGACAAATCTGAGCTATGGAAAATATGATAAAGAATTCAACTTTGAGAGCAAAGTTACTTTGGAGAAGTTATTCACTTCACATTGAGTCTGCATCCCTTTATCCTTTAAGTCTGAACACATTGTTCAACCCCCAAGCTCTTCCATTATTGATTGAGAAATCCTTGTATCTCTTATATGATCTTGACTTCAGTGGAGGATTGAAGTGGTGGAGGCCCAACTAGAAGGAACTTAGTTTCTCGGTTCTGAACCATGTCGACACAAAAGTTTGTAACTCATTCACTTCTGTTGATTACATATCAACACAAATACTCTTTTCTCATCCAATTAATATCTCACAAATATTCAAATTATTATTCCATGGGCATATTTGTCATGAATGTTGATCGATTATGCTATTGAATGTGCTAAAATTATATATTATCACCATATGCTTGCGTTTCTTGGTTGTTGAGGACTAGTTGTAGGTATATTTCTTGTTAGGATATTTAGACACTTAGGAGTTAGTTAAGATCTACTTGGTCTAATATGTCGTTAGGTAAAAGTGTGTTTCTTTAGTATGCATTAGTATGCATTTGTAGTTAGGCAATCCGACGGTCACGATATGTTCCCGAC
>ML789078.1:182379-237791 GCA_009831015.1 Picea engelmannii | reverse complement strand
ACCTTTATGTGGCCTTGAATGATCAAATTCGAATTTGATAAGATAAGAGATCATGATCTCATGGAGAAGATCAAGGACAAAAGAGGGTTATGTGTCTAGATGGTTGAGAGATGTATGGAACTAAAGAGAGATTAGTGGATCATAATTATGAGTTTATTATCTCATCCCATTGTATAAATAGGAGCACAATCTCCTCCATTGGTAATCTTAAGAAGCTTGTAATCTTAGAATTAGAGAGAGTTGTAATCTTAGAGTTGGTTTTGTAATGAAGATTTTGAAATAAAGAATCATACTTTGATTTTTTTTCTTCCACATTTGAGTCTCCTTTGAAGTGGTGTGCTTGTGGAGTTATGGAGGGCCCCCATGGTCTCACTTGCATACTTATTTTAGGTATAATTTAATTTATGTTTTTATTTCATTTTAGCTTTCAAGTTTTTGTTAGATGTTCTAATACTGGAAGGATCTTATTTGAAAGTGTTTTTGTAAGAGAACCATAAGATCTCAGACAATTATTAGATTTAGGTTTGTTTCATTTCAGCTTTTAAGTTTTGTTAAATGTTCTAATATTGGAGGAGATCCTAAAATTCAGGTGTTCTTGTAAGAGAACCTTAGGATCTTGACAATTGTTAGATCTATGTTTGATTAGTTGTTGAAAGAGATTTTGATGAATATGTTCTTGTAAGGGAACTTTAAGATCTCGTACATATTAGGAATATTTCTAGATCTATATATTTTAGGTAGCGCTTCTAATTTTACCTTCCCGGGTTGACATTAAATAAAGTCTGATTGACATCATCAATTAGAACTAAACACCAACTATTTCAAGCTGGGTGGATTGGGCAAGGAGTGGTCCAACCTAGGCCTGAAAGGCCTCCCTTCCAACCTAATGCAGAAGCATATCTATCAAATCAAGGAACAATGTAGGTGGAAGCGAACTCGACACTTCATGCATGGAAAGAACCAAACCGACTCTTAACTAGCTTGGTAGCGGTGTGGAAATTTTTTTAATTTATCGTTAATTAAATTAGTTGTATGTAAAGTTGGGCCACCGTTTGAAATGACAGAGTGATTGTAAATAATTACACGACTATAAAATATTACAGGTGTAGGATATTATCCCTTATTAGTCATTAGGTTGCATTTAATTAAGCTGAGTAGGTAACTGCTAGAGTAGAAGGTGATAAAACTTAGATAGAAGGAAGAAGAGTGGGGAGTGCTCTCGGTCCTTAGACAAGTATTTTAGTTTTTTTGTCTGTAAGAAGATAGAAGGTGTAATCATGTGTTTTTGAAATGAATAGAACATAGGATAATTCATCCAATTGTACAGTGTTGATATTGTTTTACAGTTTTATTGTTGTTATGAATTTTGTGAATGTATGAAGTTCATGGTGAATGAATAATTGAATAAGTTTCAAGTGTTTCTCTTCTATAAGTTATGAAAGGAGCGCATACCAAATGCAAGGACTGCGTGTGTGGGGGAGTCTTTTGACTCAAATCTCAAAAGAGATATCATGGAAATTTTGTATGTAGAGTGTGCATATTAAGCATAAGGAGTGCGTATGCGAAGTCTTTAACTTGGATAAAACGTTGGAGAAACAATATGGGTTTTCTCGTAATATGCTGAAGAGGCCAGTTGCAAGGAGTGCATAGGACCATAAATTGATTAAGTGTAAAAGAAATCCCTTTGAGGAATTCAAAGTTCGAAGGGAGAATAATTACAGAGGATTTAGTGAGAGAGATCCTTCGTAAGAAGAAATTTTGAAAGCTGGAAAAGATTAAGGGTTAAGATCCATGCGGGAGGAACTGAACCATTTTAGACCATTAGATCTTGGAGAAGTCGTGCATTGATTAGTCACGAGGATATTTTGAAATTTTGTGAATCGGAATATTGGAAGTGAAAATCTTCGATACACGGAGTCACAAAGTGGATCTCGACCATTGGTTATGGGAGAGATAAGGACCATCGATTATCCAGGGAGAATTCAAAATTCATGAGTCGGGAGAAAGGAGGTGAGCTATCATCCAACTTCGCGAAGTGCGAATCCCTGAAGCGCTCAAAGGGTTGAGCCCCAGGTTCCAGCTGGAGGTCACATAGATAGAAGTTAAGGGAAGGAGCTAGCGTTCGCTAGGCTCTATTCAGAGTTTGGAAGGTTAGAGAGTTGGGTTGACTCACAATGGAATACCCAAGGTCGCAAAGTGTGAAGCACCTTTTGGTTAGGCTTGTGGTCACTGCTGGTGGTCACGTAGAGAGGAATCTTGCACCTGGTGCTAGTTCACTGAGGTGGATTTTCGTAAAAGGACCTATGGTTTTAGTCATTGAATATTCAAGTGGAGATCCGAAGGGCCATTTAGGATCATAGTCTTGAAATATCCTAGATCGGGAGGTCACACAACCCTTGGAGAGAAGGGGGTATTCACCAAGTGGTATCAGAGCCTGAAAAAAAACTCGAAGTTGTATTATGTGTGTTAGGTATAGTTGAAATAATGCCGCCAAGGATAAGCATAGATCCACCTATAGTAAATCATGCTATAGGAAGAGAAGTGAGAGAACTTAGCGCAAGGTTGGAAGTGATGGAAGAAATGCAAAGGAGAACATCTGCCGCTGGATACATTAGTGATGCAGAGAGTGAAGAGATATAAGTTGAAGAAGCTACAGGGGAATATGTGGGAGAAAAATGCTTCTTGAAAGATGTTATGAAGTTGGGAGCCAGAGAAAAGATAGACGTCCCAATGTATGAAGGTAAATTGGATGTTGAAGAGCTACTGGACTGGATAAGGTCCATGTACAAATATTTTGACTATGAAGATGTTGATGGAGGAAAGAAGGTGAGACATGCTGTCACCATATTAAAGGGACATGCAACACTATGGTGGGATGAACTGCAGGAAGAGAGGAGGAGAAAAGGGAAATAGAAGATAAATAATTAGGAGAGAATGGTGGAAAAATTGAAAGCTAAATTCATACCTAAGGATTACTAGATAAACATGTTCAGAAAGTTGCAGAACCCGAGACAAAGGGTATGACAATGAAAGAGTACATAGAAGAATTTTGTAGACTGAATATTAGGACTGGACAAAGGGAGAAGGATGATGAAAAAGTTTCCAAGTATATAAATGGTTTGATGTATGAAATTAAGGATGATATTATCATGATGACCATAAAGACAATGGAATATTCTTCTCAGTTTGCATCGAAGGTAGAAGGAAACCAGAGTCAGCGAAACAAAAGCAGAGGATCAAACAAAGGTAAGGGGATTGTCTATGATAAGGCACCGAAAACTAAGGATGAGAATGAGAAATCATATGGTCACTTTGAAAGGGGAGGAAATTCCCAAAGAATACAGTTTGGTGGGAGAAATTATTTTCCTCGAGGAAGACGAAGAAGTAGAGGAGATGGAGTTAAATGTTATGCCTGTGGAAAGACAGGACACATGTATTGGGAATGTCCCGAGAGGAAGAAAGAAGGAGGAGGAGAAGCACACATTTCTGAAGCCCAGAAGAATGTGGAAGCAGAGGTAGTAGAAGGAGGAAAAAAATTTGTGATGAGGAAAGTTCTTCTAAAGCCAGAGAAAGAAATAGAGGATTCGGTTCAGCGAAAGAGGTTGTTAAGGACTTCTTGTAAAACAAAGGACAAAGTTTGCAACATGATTATAGACAGTGGGAGTACTGATAATTTAGTATCTACAAAAATGGTGGAGAAGCTAGAGATGGAGACAACTGCACACCCAAGCCTGTATAAAGTATCATGGTTGTAGAAAGGACATCAAGTAATGGTAAGTCAACAATTTAAGGTTGAATTTAAAATAGGAGGTTATAAATATGAAATGTTGTGTGATGTAATTCCTATGGATGTTTTCCATATTTTGTTGGGGAGACCATGGAAGTTTGATAAGAACTTCATTCATGATGGGAGAAAGAATGCTTACACCCTGGAGAAAAATGGTATAATTTGCATGTTAGTGCCAATAGAAGAGAATAAAGAAAAGGAATAAGCTAGCACCAAAATACTTCTCATGAGTGGGAAGGAAATCTTGAAGGAAATCAAGAAAGATCAAGAAATGCAATTAGTTGTAGTGAGGAAGCCGAGAGTTATCCTTACCAATACTTCTATGGATGATTTACCTGAAGAAATCCAGGAATTGTTAGAGAATTTTTCTGACATAGTAGTGGATGAGTTGTCTCACTCATTACCACCCATTAGGAGTATTAGCCATCATATTGAATTGATTCCAGGAGCCAGTTTGCAAAATAAAGTAGCGTATAGGTTGACACCTCGAGAGAATGAAGAAGTTAAGAATCAAGTTCAAGAGTTGTTGGATAAAGGTTTAGTCAAGGAAAGTCTAAGTCCATGTACAATACCGACTGTATTGAGTCCAAATAAATACGGGGGATGGAGAATGTGTACAGATTCCAGAGTCATCAACAAGATTACCATCAGGTATAGGTTTCCTTTACCCAGGATGGATGATTTGATGGATTTTTTGAGTGGAGCAAGCTATTTTTAAAATAAAGACTTGAAGAGTGGATATCATCAGAGAAGAATGAGAGAGGGAGATGAATGGAAGACATCTTTCAATACAAATGAAGGTTTGTTTGAATGGATAGTCATGCCATTTGGATTGAAAAATGCTTCAAGAACATTTATGAGGTTGATGAATGAGGTACTGAAGGACTTCATAGGTAAATTTGTCATTATATATCTGGATGATATTTTAGTTTTCAACAAAACAAAGGAAGAACATTTAAATCACTTGACATTAGTGATGAGGAGGTTGCAACAGGAAAAGTTGTTAATAAACTTGAAGAAAAGTTCCTTTATGAAGACAAAACTCATATATTTGGGTTTTGTGATTTCTTAAAATGAGTTGAAGATGGATCCAGAGAAGGTGAGAGAAATCAAAGAATGGCCATCACCAAGGAGCATATTTGAGGTGAGAAGTTTCCATGGGTTAGCAAGGTTTTATAGAAAGTTTATCAAAAATTTTAGTGGTGTATGTGCCCCATAATGGACACTGTGAAAAAGAAACATAAGTCTTTTAATTGGACAGAGGAGGTTGAGAAAAGTTTTAGAGTATTGAAAAAGAAGATAATAGAACAACCAATTATGGTTTTACCAGATTTTGGAAAAACATTTCAGGTGAGATGTGATGCAAGTGGAATAGCCATTGGAGCAATATTGAGTCAAGATAATAGGCCAGTTGCTTATTTCAGTGAGAAGTTGAATGACACCAAGGAGAAATATTCTACATATGAAAAGGAGTTTTATGCAGTGATTCAAGCTTTGATGAAATAGATACATTATTTAATTCCAAAAGAGTTTGTCTTGTATAGTGATAATCAATCTTTGCAATTTATTACTAGGAAAGAGAAGTTGAATCAGATGCATGCTAAGTGGGTAGAATTCATGCAGAATTTTACTTTTGTCATTAAACATATTTATGGAAGTGCTAATAAATTTTCAGATGCTTTGAGCAGGAGGATTTTGTTTATACATGAATTCTAAGTGAAGAACTTAGGGTTTGAGAACCTTAAGGAAATGTATCAGGAAGATCCAAATTTTAAGGAGGCTTCTGAAGCATATGGAAATCCTTTGTTGAGGGATAACAACTCATGCGAAAAATATTTGATCCAAGATGGATTGTTGTTTAAAGGAATTCAATTGTGTATACCAAGATGCTCAATGAGAGATAATTTGTTAAAAGAAAAACATAATGGAGGTCTAGCCGGACATTTTGGTCATGAAAAAACATTTGCGCAGTTGAATAGTTTGTATTATTGCCCAGGTATGAGGAAATATGTGAAGAAATTTGCAGATTGATGTAAGATTTTTCAACATACAAAAGGGAAGAGACAAAACACTAGTTTGTATCAGCCATTTCCTATTTCAGAAAGGCCTTGGGATGCAATTAGTATGGATTTTGTATTGGGATTACCTAGAACCTAGAAAGGAAATGATTCCATATTTTTTGTGGTTGATAGATTTTCAAAAATGGAACATTTCATACCATGCCAGAAAACAAATGATGCTACACACATAACCAATTTGTTTATCAGATAAGTTATGAGATTACATGGATTTCCTAGAAGTATAATCTCAGACAGGGACACTAAGTTTGTAGGACACTTTTGGAGGACTCTACGGAAGAGGATGGGAACTAATTTATCTTTTAGTTCAACATATCACCCTCATATAGACAGATAGATTGAAGTGGTGAATAAGAGTCTGGGAAATTTGTTAAGGAGTTTAGTCACTAAACAAGGTTGTCAGTGGGATCAGATTCTGGCACAGGCAAAATTTGCATTTAACAATTCAGTTAACAGGAGCACTGGAAAAAGTCCATTTGAGATAGTATATGGAAGACAACCAAGAGGGGTTGTAGAATTGAGAGAATTGAATCAAGATGAATTCAGGAGCGCTGGAGTAGAAGATTTTTCTACAGAAATGAAAAGACTTCATGATCAAGTTAGGAGGCAGATACAGGATAATAGTCAAAAGTATAAGGAAAGGGTTGATCAGAAAAGAATGTAAGTTCAATTTGAAGTGGGAGATGAAGATTTAGCTCATTTGAGAAATGAAAGTTTTCCAAGAGGAACATATAATAAGTTAAATATGAAGAAGATAGGACCATGCAAGATCCTTAGAAAATTTGTAGAAAATGAGGTCGAGTTGCCAAAAAATGTTGGGATATCATTGATATTCAACGTTGCAAACCTGTATCCTGATAACATAGATGACAGAGGAGAATTATATGATTAGGAAGAGATTCAGTGGGAAGAACATATGCCCATAGTAGAAAAACCTTAGATGGAGAAAATTTTGGAACAGAGAATTGGAAGGAAAACCAAAAGAAAGATGCATCCTGAATATTTAGTGAAGTGGAAGGATCACCCAGTGGAAGATTCAAGTTGGGTAACTAAACCTGATATTTTGAAGCATGGAAAAATAATGTGAGAGATCATGGACAAGAGTCCATTGTAAGTTTTAAACTTGTGAATTAAAGCAATGTATATAGATTCTTAAGCAAAACATAATTTAATCAATGGCTCATACACAGAGTACACAAAGATTTTATATTGGAAACCCTCAACCGGGAAAACCTTTCTTATATTCATATCTCAAATTTCACCATTCACCATACATTATATACAATTTTTTTAGGTATTCCGTAGATACCAAAACCCTAATCCCTTAATAGGGGATTAATTTAGTAAACCGCTAAAAATAGAAAAATACGCTAAAAATAGCAAAAACCGCCAAAAAAAAAAAATTCGGTGCGCTACCCTAGGCTACCTCCTAGTGTCGAACACTGTGTGTAACCAAGGGGGCATACCTACCCCCCCGGGACCCCCCTAGGAAAGTGCCCGGTGCACACGACACAAAGAGCACTACTAGAGGGATCATCAGACGCAGTTGTCGAATTTGACGCGCCCACACACACACATGCAAAGAATATAACACATACCCAACATTCTCCCACTTGTTGTTTTCTTTGCATCCAGGGGTCCAGGGGATTATATAGTCAACAATCCAGGGAAACAATGCCCATTGTTACTCTACACTAGGATAATTTTTCTATGCTCATAGACTTTGTCAATGAATCTGCAACATTCTTCAAAGTGTCAACCTTTTCCAGCAACACCTTCTTTTCCTCAACCATGTCTCTCACAAAGTGATATTGAACATCAATATGCTTTGTCTTGAATGATAAGCTGGGTTCTTTGCCAGGAAGATTGCACTTTGACTGTCACAATCTAATCTCACTGCTTGTTGTACCAACCCAATACTTGGACACAGTCTTTGTAACCATACTGCTTCCTTGCTTGCATGAGTGGCTACCATGTATTCAACTTCTGTAGTTGAGAGTGCCACTACAAACTGTCTTTTTATCATCCAACTGATTTCTCCTCCAAATAGGTTAAACACATACCCACCTGTAGATCTTCTGTGATCTAGATCTTCAACCCAACCTGCATCAACAAAGCCATGTATGTCCACCACTTTGTCCAATCTTAGTCTTCCTTGGTAGCACAATCCATAATTGGTAGTGCCATGAAGATACCTGAAGACCCTCTTTACTACTGTCCAATGCTCCTTCCCTAGTTTTGACATATACCTGCTCAAAACTCCCATTGCATGTGTAATGTATGGTCTAGTATAGACCATTGCATACATCAAACTACCAGCTGCACTGGCATACAGAACATGGGACATGTCCTCTTCTTCTTCCTGTGTCTTGGGACACTGATCTGCAGACAACTTTACACCTATAGGAATAGGAACCTTGATCGGTTTACTTCCATGCATATTAAACCTCTGAAATATCATCTCAACATATTTTCTCTGATTCAACCAGAGTTTCCTGTTTACACGATCTCTTTTAATATGCATTCCCAGAATGAATTTAGCAACACCGATATCCTTCATGTCAATTTTGGAGGATAGTTGCGATTCCACCTCCTTGATAACATCCATGTTATTTCCTACCAAAAACATGTCATCAACATACAACACTACATAAATAAAGTGATTACCAACATGCTTGGAAGATACACAATGATCATCCCTGCTTCTTACAAATCCCAATCCAAGGATGTATGTGTCAAACTTTTGGTACCACATCCTAGGTGATTGCTTCAGACCATATAGTGACTTCTTTAGCTTACAAACCAGCTCTTTCTTTCCCTTCACTACAAAGCCTTCTGGCTGCTTCATGTAGATTTCTTCTTCTAGATCCCCATGTAGGAATGTTTTCTTCACATCCATCTATTCCACTTCAATATCAAAATAAACAACAATAGATAAAAGAAATCTAGTAGAAGTTAACTTAGCAACATGAGAAAAAATCTCACCAAAGTCAATTCCATCTACCTAGGAATAACCTTTTGCTACTAACTGAGCTTTGTATTTCTCCACTTTACCTTGTGCATTAAACTTCTTCTTAAACAACCATTTTGTACCAATAGATTTTCTTCCAGCTGGCAACTCAACTATATCCCATGCCTCATTCTTATCCAAGGCATCCATTTCTTCAACCATGGCCTTCTTCCAGAGTTTATTGTCCTCTGAATTCACTGCTTCCCTGACAGTTCTGGGATCATCATCAGTAATAGATAAAGAAAAATTAGAACGAAAATCGAGTGGACTATACCTTTTTGGTTTCCTTTTATCTCTCACTGATCTCCTCAATACTGGGGTATGAGGTTCTTATTCTTCTTCTTCTGCTTCCTCTTCTTCATATGATTCAGATTTTGCATCATCCAACTCAAGATCTATTTTCTCAGGTTCGTTTTGCATTGGTAGGAATTCTTGTTTGGACACATCTTTTACCTCTTTGAAAACAACATCTTGACTGTAAACAATCTTCTTGGTTTCTAGGTTCCAAATCTTATAACCTTTCACACCATCTTTATAACCAATAAAGATACACTTTTCAGCCTTTTTATCCAGCTTACTCCTATTTTCCTTTGGAACATGTACATAAGCATCACAACCAAACACTCTAAGATGTTGAAGAGAGGGTTTATTTCCAGACTATACCTCGTGTGGACTTTTATCATCCAATGTTGATGAAGGTGATCAATTGACTAGGTAACATGCCGTACCCATTGCCTCTGCCCAGAATTCTTGTCCTAACCTGACAACGTTGAGCATGCTCCTTGATTTTTCCATCAGTGTCTTGTTCATCCTTTCTGCAACTCCATTCTACTGAGGAGTGTATGGAGTAGTCTTCTTCCTTTCTATACCACACTTCTTAGAGAATTCTTCGAATTCATTTCCGCAGAATTCTCCACCATTATCTAATCTCAATACCTTTATTTTCTTCTCTGTCCGATTTTCTACCAGAGCCTTAAACTCTTTAAATTTATCAAATACCTCAAATTTCTTTCTAAGAAAATAAATCCATGTGTTCCTTGAAAAATCATCTATGAATGAAACATAATACACAGATTTACCTAGGGATGGAATAGGAACAGTTCCAAACACATCACTGTGTATCAACTCTAAGATCCCCTTTGCTCTTGTAGCACCAGATGGGAATCTTACTTGATTATGTTTAATATATATGAAATGTTCACAGAAATCAAAATCCAGAGTGCAATTAGACATACCTTCAACCATTCCTTTACCGTGTAGTGTTTAAAGGCCCTTTTCTCCAATATGCCCCAGTCTTTGATGCCACAACATGGTCTTCTTTTCTGGGACAATATTGGTCTTGTCTCCTTCATTTATCTGCTCAGAGACAACATAACTGTTACACCCATTAGTATAAGTGCTTCCCAATAACTTGTACAGAGTTCCACACCGAAATCCCCTCATCAACACCATTGCTCCTCGTACCATCTTGCAAGTGTTCTTTCCAAATATAGTATCCGCTCCTGCATTATCCAACTTTCTTACAGATATTAGGCTCCTGGCAAGTTTTGGAATGTGTAGAACCCCAGGGAGAGTTCTAATCCTTCCATCTTTTAGCAACAAATTAACCCTTCCACGTCCCATGATTTTTGCTCTTGAGTCATCTCCTAGGAATAAATAACCACCATTATATTTTTCATATTCAGAGAACCACTCCCTGTGAGGAGTCATATGGTATGATGCACTTGAGTCGATCAACCATACATCACAGTCTACATGTGTACCTATATATTCCAACTAAACATCACCTCCTTCTTCAGTGGAGGTTTTCGCCTCTGTGGAAGAGGTACTATCATATCCCTTTGGTTTTTCAACCTTCTTAGACTTTCAATCTTTCTTATAATGCCCTATTTTACCACACTTCCATCATTTCCTCAAAGATTTTCCTGGAGACTTAGATATACCTATAGATTTAGGTCTCCCCCCGAAGGCTTACCAGAATTCATGTCTTGGGTACAACCTCTTACAAAGAAAGCATCTGTGCTATGACTATCCATGCTTTTCTGCCTCATCTCTTCAGATAACAAGGATGAAACTACATCCTCATACTTCAATGTAGATTGAGTGGTACTACCAATTGCTACAAGAAGCTTATCCCAAGAGTCTGGAAAAGAACATAAAAAAGTAATACACTTATCTTCTTCTGCAATTGTAGTATTAACAGAGACAAGTTGACTGACCAAAGTATTAAGGGAATTTATATGTTCTGTCACAGAATCTCCATCTTGCATCCTAATATGATACAACTTATTTTGAAGAAGCAACTTGTTTACCAGGGACTTTGATTGATACAAATTCCCCAACTTATCCCATAGTTCCTTCGCTGTAGATTCTCCCGAGGCATTCAACAACACCGAATCTGCCAGGAAGAGTCGAATAGTACTCCTTGCTCTTCTGTCCAACTTATCCCAATATTCCTTCGACATATCAGCAGGTGGTGTACTAGTAGTTTGTGTACTAGTAGCCTGTGTGCTAGTAGATGGTGTACCAGTAGGCTGTGTACCAAGCTCCATAACATTCCATTGTTCTTTCTCTATAAGAAGGTCCTTCATATTGAGCTTCCATAGCTCAATTTTTTTACCGTTGAACTTCTCTATCTCGATTCTAGAAGATCTCGACATTCCTCCTTCTACACTCGAATAACCACTACAAAAGCTCCCACTAAACCCTGGTTTATCACAGACCCAAGATCAACTTGATCTATCAAGACCGAGCCAAACCATCAGCAACAAAGTCATCCCTCTGAATCCAAAAAAAGCTCTGATACCACATGTAAGTTCTAAACCTGTGAAGTAAAGCAATGCGTATATATTCTTAAGAAAAACATAATTTAATCAATGGCTCATACACATAGTACACAGAGTTTTTATACCGGAAACCCTCAACCGGGAAAACCTTTCTTATATTCATATTTGGAATTTCACCATTCACCATACAATATATACAATGTTTTTAGGTATTCTCTAGATACCAAAACCCTAATCCCTTAATCTGGGATTAATTTAGTAAACCGCTAAAAATAGCAAAATCCGCAATTGTCGAATCTGACGCGCCCATACACACACATGCAAAGAATATAACACATACCCAACATCCATGAATATTTTGGCCAGAGGAGTATGATGTAGGAGCATCGCTATCAAATCAAGAAACAATAGAGGTGGAAGTGAACTCGACACTTCATGCATTGAAAGAACCAAACCGACTCTTAACCAGCTTGGTAGCAGTGCGAAGATTTTTTGAATTTATCGTTAATTAAATTAGTTGTATGTAAAGTCGGGCCACCATTTGAAATGACAGAGAAATTGTAAATCCTTACATGACTGTAAAATATTGCAGGTGTAGGATATTAACCCTTATTAGTCATTAGGTTTCATTTAATTAAGCTGAGTATGTAACCTCTAGAGTAGAAGGTGATAGAACTTAGATAGAAGGAAGAATAGCGGGGAGTGATCTCGGTCCTTAGACAAGTATTTTAATTTTTTTGTCTATAATAATATAGCAGCTATAATCATGTGTTTCTGAAATGAATAGAACAGAGGAGAATTCATCCAATTGTACAGTGTTGATACTGTTTTACAGTTTTACTGTTATGAATTTTGTGAATGTATGAAGTTCATGGTGAATGAATAATTGAATAAGTTTCAAGTGTTTCTCTTCTGTAAGTTATGAAAGGAGTGCATACTGAACGCAAGGAGTGTGTGTGTGGGGAGTCTTTTGATTCGAAGCTCAGAAGATATAACGTGGAACTTTTTTATGCAGAGTGTGCATATTAAGACCAAAGAGTGCGTATGAAAAGTCTTTGACTTGTTGAAAACATTGGAGAAATAATATGGGTTTTCTCATAATACGGTGAAGAGGTCAGTTGCAAGGAGTGCATAGGAACATAAATTGACTAAGTGACGAAGAAATCCCTTTGAGGAATTCAAAGTTCGAAGGGAGAAAAAGTACGAAGGATTTAGCGAGAGAGATCCTTCAGAAGAAGAAATTTTGAAAGCTAGACAAGATTAAGGGTTAAGATCCATGCAAGAGGAAATGAACCATTTTAGATAGTTTAGTCTTTGAGAAGTTGTGCACTGATTAGTCATGAGGATCTTTCAGAATTTCATGAATCGAAAGATTGGAAGTGAAAATCTCTTATACAAGAAGTCACAAAGTGGATCTCGACCGTTGGTTGCGGGAGAATTAAGGGTCATCGATTATCCAGGGAGAATTCAAAATTCGTGAGTCAGGAGAAAGGAGCTGAGCTAACACCCAAATTCATGAAACACGAAGTCTCAAAGAACTTGAAGGTTTGAGCCTCAGGTTTTAGCTAGAGGTCACATAGACAAAATTTAAGGGAAGGATCTAGCGTTCGCTAGGCTTTATTCGGAGTTCGGAAGGTCGGAGAGTCGGGTTGACTCACAATAGAATACCCGAGGTTGCAAAGTGCGAAGCACCTTTTGATTAGGCTTGTGGTCACCATCGGTGGTCATGTAGAGGAGAAGCTTGCACCTGGTGCTATTTCACTCAGGTGGAGTTTCATAAAAGGACCTGTGGTTTTAGTCGTTGAATATTCCAGTGGAGATCCAAAGGGTCATTTCGGATCAGAGTCTTGAAAGATCCTAGATCGGGAGGTCACACAACTCTTGGAGAGAAGGGGGTATGCACCATAAGCCCCACAGGTCTCTGGTATCCCAGTGCCTCATGTCTCACTGCACCCTGAAGTCCCTGAAAATGATGGATGGCATGAGATTGTCCACCTGACAGTCTCCCAACATTGTGGCTGGCCTAACTTGTCTCTACCTGCTCCTCCACCTATTCATAAAATTTTCCAAGCCCCCCCTGTCCACTCACCAGTACAATCTTCTCATGATAGAAAAAGGTTAAAAATCAAGGCCCACCATGCTCCTGACAAAGGAAAAGCCACTACTGCCCCCTCCTCACCCTTAAATTACTCTGCCTAATCTGTGTCCTCCTGCATGCATTTGAGAGATGATTTCTCTCATGTGATCAATGAGATTAGGCCTAAAGGCTCCACACAACCTAAGGAAAATTTAGATATATCAAAAGGTGACAACAACAATAAAGGGAAGATTGCCTCCTAGAGTGACAAATATAGATTTTAAGTTTTTATTTATTAATTGTTGAGAACAATTGACTTCTGAAATTTTGGACAACACACTATTTTTTGGATATATGGGTAATATATTTTTGGGAAATAATTTCAATTATCATTGATATAAATTGTCAAAATATGAAAGTGATGATGGGAGTCACAGGGAAGGATGTTTTGTTGATTAACTAGTTGTGTTATGATTGTTAAAGAACTAAAGGGAGTCACAAGGGGTCCCACCTACTAGTTATTATTTATTTAAAACCCTTATTATGATTTTATTACTTTTCCCCCTTAACTAAAAAATTGGTTGAGTTTTAGTTAACTTAACTAAAGAACTAGTTCAACTACTTCAACCAATTCTAATTTGCTTAAAGGAAAAAGGAAAAGGAGGAACAAGAGGAGAATAGAAGGAGAAACATACTAAGGTTTTCTCTTTGAGTTTTGTTGAAATAATTCCGTTTTCATTCATTCCTTAATTCATTAGAAGCCTAATTATTTTTTATGATAAAAGGGTCCTGTTGTAGACAACAAAATTCAGGGCTGAATTACATCATTCAAACACTTGTTTTTTAGAGGTGTTGATCTATTTTTGATAGTCTGTGTAGACTTGTTTGTTTGTGAATTAGATTTCATGACTGACAAAGGATATTGTGCAGAGTCAAGTGGGAAACAATCTGTGGAAAGCTGATCCATATTTTAAAGTTCATTTTTTACTTTTTGTCAGAAGTCCTTTTGTATGTTTCATCGAGGACATCTAAGTTTGAATTTGGTCCAAAACTTCCTCAAGAAATTTTGTAAAGAGAACGATTCTTTTGATGAATTGGAATGAAATAAACGATTGCATTATGTCTCATTTGTCTTGATTATTGACTTGGTGTCTTTACTTCTGTCTCTATATTTATTTCAGCATCTGTTACGTTAAAAAAATTATTTAAATAATGAATTTTTCAACAAGTTTTTATTTATAAAAAACAAGCCTAAGCACTCGTAGACAATACTTGTGATTTAGGATACTAATTTTGATGGATATAAACATAGGGTGATATTCCTGTCTATCTTGATTTAGCCAAGCAAGATCTGAAAATGTTTGAGTAAGATCATTCCATATATTTTCCTCAACACCCCACACATGTTTTAAACTTGGGGAAGCATGATGTGACCAAGGTAGAGTCAAGGTGGTCACTATTTTTCATCCTTAGGTAGAATCCCCACCTTGGCTTCAACCTGGAAACATCTTAAAATAATAACAGGAAATAAATGGGCTTGGAAAAAGGTTGCATTGAAAATGAAGGTGCAACAAACTCTCTACAAAGGCACCCATAAATGAGACACTACAACCCCTTGTATGTCATTAGCCCCATGCCCAAAATTCTTTCCCCCATCCAATTCACCTCATCCACATGAATTATAAAGAGGTACCCTTGGGAAACACTCCTAAACTTGATGTATGATTCACCCAATAGGTCTCTCTTTTCAACCCTCCCATACCTAAACTTGGAAAATTACATAAGGTCTTTGAGAACTTGTTTATTTTGATGAGGTAGTTTGGATGTACATCCTTAGATGGCTATTTTATTGATTTGATTTAATCATCATGATGCATTTGAATTGAGATCCTTGGAGGGCGTATTCATTGTCTTTGCAAGACCTAGTTTGTGGATAGATTTGGAAGAAAAATCCCAGCTTGGGCTTCCTTGGGGCTTGAAATCCCACAGGTTGGATACCAAAGCCCAGACACTAGATGATGATGATATTCCTTTGGATTCCTATATGACACCTTGGAGGATCTCACCTATCCTCTATAATCCAAATGACTTGCCTTTGGAGGCTGAAATGTCATCTTTAAGGGCTTGACATCACCCTAGGGCTAGAGTTTGGTGGTGATTGGAGACACTTGGCACGTTTTGAGGGAGGGAGCCCTTGGATGATGGAGGATAGGATTACCTTGAATAAATTTGACCTTTGGAGGCATAATTCACTCATCTCCAACCCATTGAATTGACCTAAAAGTGCCAAAACGTTGCCCCAAGAGGGTGACATCATGTTCCTAGGGTTTATCTTATGTCCAAATTATGAATTAAAAAAGGTTATTTTGGAAAAGGGGAAAGAGTAAGGGTTTTTGTCCCTTTATCTCGTGGATTACCCTTTGAATGTGGACAAACTATGTTTTAAAGGATTTGTATAAATATAGATCATCTTTATTTCATTTTTATCATAGCTCTCCCATTGTGAGAAGACTACATTGGATGGAATTTGCACCCTCCTTGGGAAATTCTCTTTATTTGTCTTGGTTACATTATATTACTATGGTTTGTGTTTTATATTGGTGGAATAAGTGATGTTCACTCTCTCTTGGAGTATATTTCTTTCTTTATGGTGGATATTGTTTGGTTAAAGAAGGAGTTTATCTTGTTTTGTTCTTGGACTAGGTAAGGAAACTATCTTGTTGCTTATTTTTCTTGGTACAAGTATAATAATGATAAGATTATTGGGGAGTATAAGTGAATGCAACCCCACTAAGACCATAAGTTTGTCTTGAATTATTTCATTTCATAAGGGAATACTAGGAGGAGTAAAAGGGTTTACACCCTCCTAAGGTTTTTCCCTAGTTAATTTTAGCTTTCCTTGGTGAGTAAAAGTGTTTACACCCCCAAGGAGATATGTATATTAACTCATTAATTTTAAAGACTCCATAAACCAATAGCTAAAGGAACTAGTCTCTTGCATTGGAGAAACAAAATCATTGCAATGGGATACGTAAAAACACAAGATATTGGAATAGTTTGAGTTGGAAACTTTTCTGCATGTTAAGATATTGTCAAGGTCACTAAGGTATCTTGATTGGATTGTTATTGTTAGAGATATAAATCATTAAAATATACAACCATTAGGTCTGCAAAAAATCATTCTTTTACTTACACATAACTCGCATTTCAACCGTCAAAATTTTCTAGTAATTTACCCCTATAATCTACTAGTCCTAACAACTTTTTTGGGTGGATTCTTTTTATTTTTTGTGGCTGATTTTTCTGCTGTAACAACTTGTTTGATACAGACATAAGGATGAATAATATATATGAAGTACATGTTTCTTACAACCTTGTTTCAAGTCTTGTGCTTTTATGCTAGAGTTATACTAGTGTTTTTGCTAGCTTATCTCTTGCACCATTTACGTGACTTTTAGCAACTTTTTCAGCAACTCTAATAATCATTTGTTCATTGATATATATCTTTGTTGACTACCGAAAATAGGGACAAAAATATTAACTTGTTTTTCCACCTAAAATATATCTTTTATACTTGGTTCTTATTGTGTATCGGGAAGGTACAAACAATTTCTGCAGGTACTCAAAGACTTGGACACCTTAAACCATTTCCGAGACATGTCATCAAATCAATATTCCACTTAGAAACTTGACCTATAGGGACATCCATTCATAAGTATCACTTTCCATCTCATTTCCCCCTAGGGTCACCCAGGATTCCCCCCTTTAGGTGATCACTTCACCTCTAAAGTAATGGGAGTACCTATTTGAGGTGATAGTGGGTAGGTATTCTCCTAGTTGTTGTCATCTTGTGGTTTGGGTCGAGATTTTCCCAACCTACAATTTGTACTATAACAATTCCTATTGTTTGTATATGGGGATACACCTTGCAACATTTAAAGAAAACAAATGATATTACAATGAGTTTTTGAGAGTGTAATTTTTACCCCATTGGGGGTTTTCTCCACTATAAACCTCAGTGTTATTTTTTTCTACATGTTGGTTTACCTTGTGGGCTCGTGTATGCATTTAATATGAAAAAAAATTCAACATTATTTAACATGGTATGAAAGCTAACTATCATCAAACCAACTTTTTCCACCTAAGAACATTATGTGATTTTAAACAAAGACATCTCAAACCAACATTAACCACACTTAATACACTAGATGCATGATTTATAGGCCCATTTGCACAAATCAAATTATTGTCAAGATGAATCTTACCCATCTTGAGGGTCACGTGCCCATTCCTTTGCATACTCACATGAACATGCTAAAATTCCTTTGATACCCACATGACCTCTGTAAATCCATGGTTTGTGCATTTTCACAATGCATTAATGCTCAAAGTCACCCAAATTTACTAGGAAATAACTACAAGTAAGGTCTTAGGGTCCCTTCTTATTAATGGAAGGGTCCTTAGCCCTTTTTGTGTCTTATCAAGCATACATAAGAACATGGGTGCCCATACCCTAGCCTTGAGCATTCACACTTGAACCAATTAATATTCCAACTCAGCTTTATCCCATAAATACATGCCTCCTCCCACACATTTCATATAACTTCTTGGTATTAGAGTTATGATGTTGATATTTCAAAGGGTGAGAAACCGATTACTTCCACTCACATCTCTTGAGTTTCCTTACAATTATGTTGTTCATTTATTCCTCCAAAATTCCATTACACATTGCATAAGGGGAATTTTATGTTTCTATTGAGCCCCAATCCAACATTGAGAGGCCTAATTTCTTATAAATTTTGAACTTTTTCAGTTTTAGGCATTCTTAGGAAACCATGCAATTGTTTCCTAGTTTCTCATGCAATTTAGGTAAGCTTCTCTTAAATAAACACACAATTCAGTTTTCTCCTATTAATCATGTCATTGTGGTTTGTTAATCATGCATAGATAATGACAATATTGATTCCATAGCCAGTGGGGCCCTTGTTAAAATTCATTTTTAGTATCCTTTTATTCTTCTAAAAGTTGGCTTTAGCAAGTTGTTTTTTGTCATGAATTATTAAATATTTTTTTTCTTGTTTAATATCATTTAATTTATTAAATATTAATGAATTAAGTTGATAAAGAATAAACTCATTCCTTTCAACAATTTATTGATTTTAGTTTTGGCTTTAAAAAAAAAAATCATTTAGCATTTTACTTTCATGATTTCAATTTCATGTTGTTCTCACCACTTCTGCACACAATGAAGGACTTAAAGAGAATTCCACATCAAATTATGCTCATCACCTTGCACTCATTAATGATATCGGTGAATAAATGTTAGGATCCAACCCTAACCCCTCTTATTTAGTTATTAGTTAGCATGATATATATTTTCCATGTAATAAAGGCTGACATTAGTCAATAAGGCCTATTAAATAAATGTGAACAAGTCAATGTAAGAAGACCTAATAGAAGCGTTCACTTCTAGAAGGATCTTCCTATAGAATGTTATTTAGAATATAGAATTAGTATAAATAAGAGTAGGAGGTATGAGAAAGTGGGTCTTGAGAAATTATTGTAATAGAGCTCTACTTTGGTGGAGGTTTCCCCCTAGAAGAGGCAAGTGAACATTGATTTCTTGAATAAAGGTATTATTTCTAGTATTTCTCTCTCAATATTTTGTTGTCCCCTTAATAATTGCTAAATATTACATCTAGTACCTTACCACTGGTATCATAGCTCTTTCCTGGGAAAGAATTGTGGGTTAAATTTTTTCAAGGTAGAGACGTATTCCAACGTCTTTAAGCTACAATGATCTGTCATTCAACACATAAATCCATGGTCGGGGAAGCATACCCACAGGGAATACAAGAGGTTTTTAATATCACATTGTTGTACACCCTTGTAGCCCCTGTTGGTACCCCTTCAAGTGTTAGAGCATCATAAAACACCAGTATACAGACTAGCCTAGATATCTTGAAACCCTCCATAGATCAATCAATCAACCACTTGACTTCTATAGTGCCTCTGAGAAAAACACTTGACAAGATACTCTCTAGTACCTGGGTAATCGAGTAGTATGACAAAGGGTACGGTCGAGCCTCCTTAGTTGGTGCCTTGATATATTGGGCTGAGTATTATTGTTCGACCCCACACGTATATCAAACAGCTATAACATAGGGAAAACCCTTGTACATAGAAACCCTTCACACCTTAACCAAGAAGGAACATACCAAACCAGGTGAAAACATGATTTTCTGGCCGCGCAACCTTTCCTCCCGCATTCTGGTTTTTAATTGACTACACATTTGTTATTGCTAATAATTTGGGCATTTCGACACTGCAGAAATATTTAGATCAAAGTATTATCCTGCAGGAGTTCAAAAAAAAAATCCGGGGCCTACCCACACCCTTATTTGAGATCTATCCCATTGGATTCATCTTTTCATCCTGATCATAGTGATACCCATCATTTTTTACACCTTTGTTTCTTGTGGTTTCGACCCCCTTCCCAACATCCTTATTTGGGACCTATACCATTGGATTCCTCTCTTTTTCCTGATTGCAGTGGTACCTGTTATCCCCTAACCTAGGGATAACTAAGGAGATTATGTATTGAGGCCCACAAGTCCTAGAAATGGAGTACCGAGAGCCACATCAACTTACACATGGCCCTAGAGGGCCCATCCTTTCATTCTTTAGTGCCTCCACTTTGTCAGCAACAACAACATCCATCACCTTGACCTAGTCCTGTAGCAGAGATGGATCTTTCTCCATGAGGTAATGAGTCCGGGTATCATGGTATGTGTCACTCTGATCCTCAAAACCTTTGAATATGTGCATTTAATTATTTTTGTTTCTAACAGGTGCTTGGATTTTATGCTTTTCCACTTGACCACACCCGGGGGGAATGCCATGATGCCCTAGTAAGATGGTACCCATAGGGTTTGAGTTGCCACTGGGGGGATTCATGAAAGGCCATCATCCACTCCCACCATACTTACCACTTTTCATCTTTTTCCCACTCATACATCCCATTACATTGGTCCAGGCATTGGGTTGGACAAATATCTAAGGGTTGTACCTTACCTTGTGGGAAGAAGGGGCTAAAGGCCCATAGGGTAAAAGTAGATGGAAAAATATAAAATCCAAATTAATGAAACCTTGATATGCTTTGCCCAAGGATCCTTGAGAAAGAAATAAAAAGCTTCTCAGCAAGAAACAAAGGGACCTATAAAAATAATAAAACAAGACCTAGTTAGAGGATATGGGGTCTCATCACGATCCAACCTATTAGGTCCATGGGCATGTAGCGGTATGACACTACAAAAATTTGGTCACCACACCAGGGTAGTGGCTCTTGGTGGCATAGCCAAGAGAAATAGGGTCTCATCACGAGACAACCTTCTCATCTCTGTGAAATGATTGTGGGTAACATTTCCACCACTGGTCACCATGCCAGGGCAGTGTCCCCTAACTAGCCTCTTGAAAGAAAAAGAAATAGGAATAGATATAAAATGCATGGATGGGATTGGAAACATTTTCATCCATGATAGGTGCAACTCACCCTCTTCAGAGGCACCCACAGGTAATCCATACATTTCCCTTTTATCATTTCACCCCTTGCCCAAACATCCCTTATCACCTCATCCACTCACATGGCCTATATTTGACTTCTCCCAAAAACATCCCACATCCAATAAGCATTATCCCAATAGGAAGTCCCAACGTTTCCTCCAAACTTGTCTTGTATATTAGTATAATGTCTTTAAGCACTTTTACGGGTAAAGGGGGTTTTATGCACATGTTTAATAAAATTGATGATTAGATGTGATTGACATTTCTATGATCATTGTGACTTGTGATCCCATGGAGGGCGTATCTGTTGATGTTGCAGCGCCACACCTGATGGACAGGTACCCTGATGCATAGGTACACATGGGGAGAGGATTAGTTCAGACCTCCTTGGGGATAAAATCCCACCATATGGATGTTGAGACCCCAACAGGGGGCATAGATAGATCAGAGGATTACATCACAGAGAGAGGAGGACGTTTGACTAGGAGAAGCCTGACAGGACTAGACCCAGGGGGGTTGTTCCCTTTCCATCATGATGTAGGCCTTGGAATTCCCATGATGTCACCCAGGTCACCCATGATGCCATCCAACATTTTGGTAGGTTTTGGAGGCAGTTGTGTGCCAAGTGCAATGTGTGGCAGGCTCTTGAGGCCCAAGAAGGCCTAATGTTTTCATCTAGGAGGCCAATGTTGCCCAAAAATGGCCTAACATCACCCTAAAGGGGCATGATGTCACCTTATCATCTTGATTTAGGGTTTAATTATGACATTTAATGTAAAAATTGGTTATTATTTGTAACTGGCCATGTCGACCTTTTTGACCTAATTTTGGTCTTTGGTATTGTATAAATAAGAGGAAGTTGCCTCTTATTTTTCATGATCTTTCACTCACACTTTTGAGGTCTGAAATTTGCACCCTATTTAGGGTTTCATCACTGAAATTTAGTGCACACTTTTTGAAGGAAGGCTTTTCTTGGTGGAAAGTTTACAACTAGGTGATGTGCTAGATTATTCTTGGTGAATGTAAGTAAAATTATGCAATTCTTCTTTCTTTTGAATGGTTATAGTATCTTTACTTTGCATTTTTCTAAATATTATGAAATTGCTAGCTTAAATCCATAGGATATTAAGAACATGTTATTGTCCTTATCTCAATTTCTATCCACCTACTAGATTGAGCCAAGGTGTTGTTTTTCTTGAAGCCATTGCTAAGGGCCTTGCCATTGCAACACCCTAGCACTTGTTTCTTCATCTTAGCCGTCACTTGCTTCAATATTTGAGTTAAAGAGGGGGGGGAATATACTAAGGCCTAGGGTTACCTACACCTTAGTATTAATTTTCCCCTAAGGTTTGGTGGTTGAAGCCTTGGCTTACCAACACTTCATCCATCAACCCCTCTTGTCTTTGGCTCTCCCATTATCATCTTACTCCTTCAACATTTACAACCACTTTATTGACTCCATTTTCCATAAGAAAGCACTAGTCTAAGACCCTTATTGAGTTCTTGATCAAACAAACCTTCAAAACCTATTCTTCAAACAACCTACTAACACTTCCTAACCCTAGAATAACTTGATCTACTAAAGTAAGTTACAACCATTTAATGCATCATTAAAATCTCATAAAGCAATTGTAAATGTTGAATTATAGCTTGTCTTATGTTCTTATATCAAATGTTAGTGATATGAATTCAATGGTTAATGGTTTTTAGTCATTTTGAAGCTTGACTTAATACATTTTATGTGAAGTATTTCTCTATAAACATTGTTGTTATAAGATTTATGTTTACTTCATTATATTCAACAAACTTTCTTTATTTAGGAAAGTCAATGGTTTTATGAAGTGATAACTAGCAAGAGCTCTTGCATATATATAGTTTTCCTGTTGCTTTGTTTCTGGCAAGTACACTTCTAGCATGTCATTTCTTAATTGGTTATTTAACTGGACTTTCTGATTAGTGGTGACTTGTGAGAGGGGACCTTTTACCTAGCTCCTTTCCCTTTGCCTTCTCAAAACCCCAGGTCACCGGGGACGTCTCCCCTAGGCCTACCACCCTAAATAGAAAGAGACTTCCTATTGAGGTGACAATGATAGGATTAGTATCATGTTTCTCCAATTTGATTTCCATTTTCCTTTTCTTCTATCAAAGTACAAATTGCGCGATAACAGTACCTATTGATTTTCATATTTTTTTTTTCCATGGACCCGACCCCCCTTCTTGACACCCTAATTTTCCACCTATGCCACCAGACTCCTTATATTTTGTTGATCATTGTGGTATAATTCTACCTAAGCCTCCAAAATGGCCCCTATCACCCGCTCTTAGAACCTGGAAGAGTTGGATACAAAGGTAACCCATATGTCCAAAAACATGCCCCAACGCATGAACTCCCTCAACTAGAACTTGGACACCCTCACTAAGAACCTGAACACACTCACCCAATAAGTCCATGAACTTGTGTTTCACATCAAGGGTAAGCACCAATAGTACCATTATGATTCTCCTCACTCTCTCCATTATGCGAATACTGATCTTTCCCATTCCCCTTGGGGTTCTCCAAATTCCTATAATAAGGTGCCCAAAGTTGAGATGCATAAATTTGATGGATTAGACCTAACCTGGTGGGTATCCCAAATGGAACACTACTTCTCTCTCCATGATATTCAATATGATGAGAAAAAACTCCATGTGGGGGTTTTGTACTTGGATCAAGAATGATGGAAATGGTGGAGATGACATAAGAAATGCTATCCAGGACAACACATTTAGACCATGTTCACCAAAGCAGTCTGTGCCCGTTTTGATAGGGAATCTCATTTTTTTGCACAACTCAAAAAGATGAAACAAATAGGGTCAGTAGAAGACTTCATTAATGCATTTGAAAAGTTAGCTATCATAACTGAGGGCTTATCTAATGATTTCTATCTTGAATTTTTCATCAGTGGCTTAAAGGACGCCATTCAGGCTCATGTTTGCATGCATCATATGGTTACCTGGTTGAAGACATGCAAATTAACATTGGAGGTTGAGACCATTCTTTATTCCTAACTCCTTCATTTTGCACTTCCAAACCACCCTCGTCTAGAGGATACCCCTACTCTGAACGAAACTTTGAAAGTCTAATAAGTATCTCCAACATAAATAGTTGAACGTTGAAAGCAAGGAATTTTCTATTTTTGCGATGAAAAGTATTCACTGGGCCTTAAATGTTGTGAAAAAAAGTTCTTCCAAATTGATGGGTCAACATCCACCTCTGTTGGGGACAACCTTTCAGGTGAGGCCATAGACTCAAAGGACACACAACCAACTTCCCCCATCTTGATCTAGTCACATCTCGTGTGGAACCAAAGGAACCTATCATATATCTCCATGCCATCATCAGTATTTTTTCTCCATAGACATTAAAAATCAAGGGCTACATCAAACATATGATGGTTGTGGTGTTGATTGACAATGGTAGCACCCATAATTTTATTCATCGCAGGGTCACTGAGGATGTGAATTTTTTTGTTACATTGTTTTCTAATTTTTAAATTATCATAGCTAATGGTGGTACAGTGAAATGTGGGGGCCATTGTGAGAATGTTAAACTCCAAATGGGCAATTATAACCTGAAAAGTCACATGTTTTCCATTGCCATGGGAAGTTGTGATATTGTCTTGGGTGTTGAATGGATTTTCACTCTAGGACCAATTACCATGGATTATTAGGAGTTATATATGAGATTTACTCAATATTCTCACACCTATACCCTCCAAGGCCTACAAGTTGGCTCCACAAAAATGATTAGTTCTCACCAAATGGAGAAACTCCTGAAGAAAGGCCACCATGGCGTGATTTCTCAACTTAATGCTATCTAGGTAAGTGATCAATCATCTCCAATGATCCATCTTGATCTACAACTGGTCTTAGACAAACACCATAGGGTTTTTGAGATACCCACAAACATACCTCCCTTAAGGGGTGAGCATGATCACAACATCCCTGTCCTTCTAGTAAATTAGCCCCCCAATGTATGCCCCTATTAGTATCCATTTGCTAAAAAAAATGAAATAGAAAAAATAGTGTATGAATTACTGGAGGCCAATGTTATTCTCCCAAGTACCAACCCATATTCATCTGTTGTTGTGATGGTCTTAAAAAAATAAGGTTCTTGGCGCATGTATGCATATTTTCGCACCCTTAATAAATTGACCATTAAGGATAAGTTTCCAATTCTCGTCATTGATGATATATTGGATAAACTCTAGGGAACCTGCTTCTTCACAAAATTATATCTTCGCTCGGACTATCATGAGATTCAAATGAATGAAGTAGATATTCCAAAGACTGCTTTCCAAAATCATGGAGGCCATTATGAATTCTTTATAATTCCTTTTAGAATTTGCAATGCTCTATATACCTTCCAAAGTCTCATAAATAAACTATTGAAGCCCTACCTTCAGAATTTTTTTCTGGTCTTCTTTGATGACATCCTTATTTACAAATGCACTCGGGATTCCCATCTATACCATGTGGACAAAGTACTCTAACTGTTACAGGACAATCAATTTTTTGTCAAAAAGGCCAAGTGTTCTTTTGGGGTGAGCGAGGTTGAATACTTGGGACACATTGTGGGTCGTGATGGGGTCATAATGGACTCCAAAAAGATTCAAGCTATGTAGGATTGGATGAGACCCATGACTTTGAATATCCCTTGGGGTTTCCTGGGCCTCATGGGATATTACATGAAAATTTTCCACCATTATAGAAAAATTAACTAGCCATTGACGAACCTTTTAATAAGAATGAATTTCATTGGACACCGAAATCCAAGCAGGATTTCACATATTTAAAGCAATCCATGTGCACTACCCCTGTCTTAGCCACCCATGATTTCAACAAAACTTTTGTGGTGGAATCTATTGCTTCAGGCACTGGTATGTAAATGTGTTGAACCTGCACATAATAGATCTAGCTAAACAATAATACACACATTTGCAGAGAGAATTGAAAAGGAAGAAGAAAGAGAGAAAGAATGGAAGAATTCTCATTAACTGTATTCCACACTCAAAGAGTGAATAATTTACAATATATATAGTATAAATGAGTAACTAATGAGCCATAGTGGTGGTCTAGATTGATCTGGACACACATCAATAGTTAAAAGAGTAAACTACCACCTAGTCTAGTCTCTCAGGTAGTTACGGGAGTGAATTGCCACCTAGCTGAGTTAACTAGTCAACTAGTCTTCAGTTAACTGACTGAACAAAGAGTAGTGAGTTGGTGACGATCCCAATGTTGCATGGTGACAAAACTAATGCAACATCTAAACTCAACTCAACTAGTCAAACTGAAGTGTCAACTGAAAGAGAATATTCTCCAGGTGGAATATTCTCCCCTAAAATATAGGAGACTGGATAATGACTAATTATGACTAATAAACAAGGAATAACCTTAGGAAAAATAAATCCTAGGTGTGTGTGAAGTAACTCCAACACCCCTCTTGAACATCACTATGGTGAAAATAAAGAATGGGTCTCGTCTACGAGGCCATGTTAGGTACCTGAATACAAAAGATACACTGAAATAAACGAGGAAAGAGGGAAAACCTCATGGGAACAAACCCCCCCCTCAAATTATAATGCATATAATAAAAAATGAGAAGGAACAAAAACAATTGCTAAGCAACCCTGTCCTTCACTCCAAGAAGACCTCGCAACTGTGCAAGTTTTTGCTCGTTGAAGATTTTGTTGAAGATGTAGATGTCTACACAGATCTGATGAAGTATATGCACCATTGATATTTCTACACATATCCACTTTATCTTCTTGTAATGAATAATATCCAAATAAATTTTGGATGAAACTTTGAAAACCATGCGGCCGTTTCTGGAAAAACGCTGAAATTTTGTTGATTTTGAAACGATCATAACTTCAGTTCCCGGACTCCATTTCAGACGATTTTTTTTTTTTGAAATTGGATATTTTCCCGAGAGGAATTAAAATATCCAATTTGTTTCTTCAAATTATTATCAGAAAATATCATAATTGAGTCTGATGTGCACTTCTCCCTTTTTGTCTCCTGAGATGCATGCATTGCACATGGAAAAGTGTTTGCATGTGACCCCTGAGATGCATGCCATATATATTCCACATGAATTTCAGAAAACAAATCTGAAATGGAATAGACATCATCTTCAATTGATGGGATACAAATTTGTGCAATTTTTTTTGTAGAAGACTCTTCATAATAAGAGACTTGATCTTCCAGTAGCTTTTCTACATTCTCTATCTTGTCAACATTTTGCATGCATTCTTCCTTATTCAAAAATAAAACCTCCAATCTACTCCATAAATAATTTGGAGTGAATTCTTGTGAGTCATCATATACTTGATGGAGAATTTCGGGAGAAATAAAATAGAGGATACATCCTATGGCCATATCTTGTCTATTGAGAAAGTCATTTTTCTCATTGACAGAATCAGGCTCTACTTCCATTGCCATAGTTATTTGGTACAAGCCTCTGCATCTGAGCATAAGAAGAATTTTTGGCTTCCATTCCAAATAGTTATGAGGCGTGAGAAGTATTTCTGGCGAATAATCCATCTTTTTGTTGTCTTCAATCTTTTGTACCTGCAAAACAAATTTGGTGTAGCTTTTGCTTAGTAGTCTGTCGGCTCTGATACCATGTAAATGTGTTGTACCTGCACAAAATAGATCTAGATAAACAATAATACAAATATTTGTAGAGAGAATTGAAAAGGAAGAAGAAGGAGAGAAAGAATGGAAGAATTCTCATTAACTGTATTCCACACTCAAAGAGTGAATAATTTACAATATATATAGGATAAATGAGTAACTAATGAGCCATAATGGTGGTGTATATTGATATGGACACACACCAGTAGTTACAAGAGTAAACTACCACCTAGTCTAGTCTCTCAAGCAATTACGTGAGTGAATTGCCACCTAGCTGAGTTAACTAGTCAACTAGTCTTCAGTTAACTGACTGAACAAAGAGTAGTGAGTTGGTGATGATACCAATGTTGCATGGTGAAAAAACCAATGCAACATCTAAACTCAACTCAACTAGTCAAACTGAAGTGTCAACTGCAAGAGAATATTCTCCAGGTGGAATATTCTCCCCTAAAATATAGGAGACTGGATAATGACTAATTATGACTAATAAACAAGGAATAACCTTAAGAAAAATAAATCCTAGGTGTGTGTGAAGTAACTCCAACATGGTATTGGTGTAGTTCTAACACAAGAAGGTAAACCTCTTGATTTCACTAGCCAGGCTTTGAGTGGCTGCAATTTGGGAAAATATACATATGAAAAGGAAATTATGGCCATTCTCCATGCTGTGCACACTTGTAGACGATATCTTTTGGGCCACTATTTTCAAATCAAAACAAATAACCATATTCTAAAGTATTTCCTAGAAAAAAGGTTATCCTCCCCAGAATAGAACAAGTGGCTAACCAAAATTTTGGGCTATGATTATGAGATCATATATAAAAAATGAAATGATAATGAAGTGGAAGATGTGTTGTCAAGACAATTTGAGGATGGATGTCCCCTCTTTGCATTATCATTACCAATTCCTAATTGGATTGAGGAAGTTCGATAAGAGTGGCTCACCCACCCAACTATATCATAGGTAATTCAATGCCTCTAGGAGGATCCTAACCCACCCACCGACTACACCTGGAAAGACAATATCCTTCAATATAAGGAGCACTTGGTTATGTCTTTGACTTTAATACTCAATCCTAGGATCTTAAATGGGTTTCATTCATCTACCATCGATGGTCACTCAGGATTCCAAAAGACATATTCTTGTTCTTATCATTCTTTTTTCTCGGAATGCATGAAGAAGGACATCCTTACCTTTGTCACATAACATGATATTTTCCACTGCAATAAAGGCGAAACCTTCAAGACCCAGGAGATATCCAACCATTACCTATTCCAATTTCTATTTGGAGGGACATCTCCATGGAATTTATTATGGGCCTTCCAAGAGAGGGCAACAAGTTAGTCATCATGGACGTGGTAGACCACCTCTCAAAGTATGCACATTTTTGTGCTTTACCACACCCTTTTATGCCCACTATGGTAGTGTAGGTTTTCATTGATCATATTTTCAAACTGCATGGCATGCCAACATCCATTGTGTTCGATCATGACCCAAATTTCACCAACACATTTTGGCAATAATTGTTTAAATTTCAGGGCACATAGTTGAACATGAGCACAACATACCACCCCCAGACAGGTGGCCAAACATAAGTTGTGAATAAATGTTTGGAAACCTACTTGCATTGTTTTCGTAGGAAAAACAACATCAGTGGGTGCAATGGTTACCCTTGGAAGAATGGTGTTACAACACTTCTATCATACAACAACCAAAATGACACCATATGAAACGATGTATGGCTAACAATCACCTACATAAACTTCATATATTCCAAGCAAATGAAATGTCTAGGCTATTGATAAGTTGTTGCAAGGTAGAGAAACTACCCTCACGGCTTTGAAGGATAACCTCCACATGGCCCAAAATCATATGAAGCAACAAGTTGACCAACAACGTTTCGAACAAGTTTTCCAAGAAGGTGATCATGTGTTTATCCGACTCCAACCTTACAATCAAACCTTCCTCAAATCCCATGGCCACCATAATATGGTACCAAAATTTTGTGGCCCCTATTAGATTATCAAATGTATTGGTCCAGTTTCCTACAGATTGGAACTTCCAGCTGCCTCCAAAATACATCCAGTGTTCCATGTTTCCTGTTTGAAGAAAGTGGTGGGTCAGAATTGCAGGGTTCAAACCATCCTTCCTGAATTAGATGAAGAAGGATCCATTTGGCTAAAACCAAAATCCATCCTCAATGTGTGCACATGTCACTTACATGGATGAACTATCAAAGAAGTATTGATCAAGTGGAAGGACACATCTCCAGAGGATGAAACTTGGGAATCAACATCCATATTGCAATAGTTTCCACATCTTCAGCCTTGAGGACAAGGCTACTTTTGAAGGGGGAGGGAAAGTTAGGATCTGATCCTAACCCCTCTTAGTTGTATATTAGTTATCATGATATATATTTTCCATGTAATAAAGGCTGACACCTGTTAATAAGGCCTATTAAATAAATGTGAACAAGTCAATGTAAGAAGACCTAATATAAGCTTTCACTTCTAGAAGCATCTTCCTCTAGAATTTTCTTTAGAAGATATAATTAGTATAAATAAGAGTAGGAGGTATGAGAAATTGGGTCTTGAGAAATTATTGTAATATATCTCTGCTCTGTTGGGGGTTTCCTCCTTGAGGAGGAAAGTGAACATTGCTTTCTTGAATAAAGGTATTATTTCTGGTATTGCTCTCTCAATATTTTGTTGTCCCCTTGATAATTGCTAAATATTCCAGTTTATGCATAATATATTACATTTGGTACCTTACAATAAAAAATGGTTGGAAGTTTTAAATACCTCCTTCACCACTTATTTAAAGAAAACATGCTTGGTTCATGTATCAAATCCAATACTTTTAAAATCAACACACAATATTAATCTAATCCGTTAAAATACTCCCTTATGACCAAAATAATTTATAACTTAGGTTAGGGATGTTGGGTTAGGCATACAAACAAAACCCCATGGATTTGTCTCATTAAAACATACTTATTTCGTAGGGTACTTAAAATCATTTCTAGTGGATGTGTTTGCTAGGATAAAGGACACACTCTCTCTTGTGTGTTAATTCTTAGGTTAAGAAAAATAATTTAACAAAGCCACCTAACTCTTTTAAGTTATGTGTTTCCCCTTAACAGTTGAAAGTTGATAACACATTTTAGATGATATATGAATAAGTATCCTAGTGACTAAATATTATGTTTATCAATGATTGGTTGTTGTGGGATTCTAGAGACACTTGAGATAGATAGTTGTTACCATGTTGGACCTTTCCCCCAAGAGTGCTTCACTATAACTATTTCTATCACACCTTCACTTTTGTTTTGTGGTGGATTTCATCACCATTTTGTGAGACAAATGGTATGCCAAGTTACCCAACCATTTTTTTCTTGAGCCTTGATAGTGTCATTAGAGGTGCAATTTTTTTTCACTTCCTACCATAGTCAAAACTTGTCTCTAGAACCACATTTTATGAACATTGGAAAATGCACTTGAAAACCACATTGTTCACCACATAAGAAATGTTTTCCTTCAGATACATGGTGGTCCCCACAGATGGAATTAGAAAACACATTCACCTTCCTTGCATGTTAACTTGTATTATATTTTTCAACCCAATTCAACCAAAGTTGGGCCTCCCACTAGATCCAGATTGACCATCAACCACCACTTAAAGGGAGTAAGTTGAAGAAAACATACCAAGCACACATGGGAAACAATATTAGTTTTGGGGGCACTTACAATATCCACCAAAACCACTCTTGAAATAGGAAAAAAAGAAACACTCATACTTGGACAAACCATCCTTGCACATTTTGCAAGCTATAACATTAATACCCTGATTTGACTAGGGAATAGCCCAAGTTATTTTTTTAGAGTGCACTCATCAACACCATCAAATTAGTGGTGTTCCTTCTACTAAATCATGATACTTTCTCTCTTATAATGAACCTATCATTTCACTAGGTGAAGTTATATGATCCTTGACCTCTAGAGCTACCTCTCATGAGGGTAACCCATTATCCCACCTAATCTACTTCATAGATGGGGCCCAATCATACAGAATTTGGGGCACCCATTACACCTCTAGTGACATGATGTTCACAACCTATCCTTGAAAAAAATATAAGTGACCACCCCCAACAATCACATGCCATCACTTTTGATTGGGACCTACATATTAAATCATGCCTCTCATTTAAAGTATGCATCATCATTTAAAAATTCATGCATCTTGGAAATAATTGGGTTCTCCCCCTCTCATTCAAACAATGACCAATTTATAAGGATTTGATGGTATACTTTGTATCCTCGTGGCGATTTTTCCTAATATCCTCATTAAGTTAGGAAGTAATATTGTCTTGATCAATGTCACTGCCATAATTGATTGGTGGACTAAAATATCCTCCTTTGAGGTGATTACATATATTCCATCAATGTTGTGGTGTCTTCACTCTTTTTGGTCAAGACATTACCTTACTAGGGATGGATCATCACCATTTATCACCTCTCAAACTATGATCTCCTCTCACATATTTCACATGATGGAATCTCACCTTCTATTAGTCACATTGAGATGATCAAACATGTATCCACCTCCAATAGTTTTACAACATCCACTCCCATTGAGTAGAATCCCATGGATCTAAAACATCCTCCTCACCACTTTTTCTTAGAGGATGGTTGATTTTATCCACCCTTGGTGGCATCCACACCCATTTCTTCTCCCATTTTCAAAAGTAACCTTGCCTCCTTGACCAAATTATTCCCTAATGAGGTATAATTATTTGAGGCTATAAATTCTTTCACTAGTCATAGTGATAACCTCCACATACATTCCTTGTAAAATCCCCACTATAATACCCAGTTTAATTTGTGCATGATGAAGATATGAAATGTGGCTATGTCCAAGCGATGTAATATGTGATTTGTAATTCTGATTTTTAATAAATAAAATGTGGTGCCAGCTATTGGGGGACATGGAAAGATATGGGGGCTAATTTTTCCACAAGAGAATGGAGTGTCTAAGAGGGGTCCAAGGGGGAAATTATTTATGGGTATTAGTCCAAACCCACATTCTTGAATTTTCATATCATTTTGTATAAAACCTTATATTTTATTGTTGAGTGTTCCCAAATCCAATCATTAAAACATGTAATAGGATGGGTGTGACTGTTACACATAAACATTTCACACTTGAGTGCCGCACCCTAAGTGTCACAATTGTCACAAAGTGATGTATGCACCTTGTTAAGTGTCACATGCACTATCTCAAGTTTCATATACAAATTACCAAGTGTTGCATTGAATTTTCTAAGTGTCGCAACCTGTTGACACCATGAAATACATTTTTCACAACCCCTAAGTCAGTTTGGAATAAAAAACTAGCCATTTGGAGCTCGAAACCATACCTTATTCTTGGAAAAGTTAACCATTTTTGGGCATTTTAGAAGGGTGGCGCTCTCCTACTCATGATAAGGGGGAATCAAAACTCCCCCTTCCATGTTAAGGGGGCTCCAGTGGCACTCTATCTCTCACTAAGGAGGGGGGGGCACCAATATTGTTAGAGGAAAATATGGGATCTTCGTTCTTTTCCTAAGGGCCAACTATCTTGGGATGAGTTTGGTTGTGATCGACTCCTATGCTATGGATCTATATTAGGATATAATCCCAACTTAATAAGCCATATCCTCAACCATTTCCATCATTATCTCATGGTGGTTAAGTTGCTCAAGCCTATATATTGAAGGTATTTCCAAGGTGAAGGGAGGGATATTTAAGATTTCAAACCTTTGATCTTGGGAGAAGCATCAACATTTTGATTTCAAAGTTCATGAAAGGGATGGACGATGAGAGCTTGGATAATATTGCCGAATCATCAATCATGCTTTGTGATGATGATTAAAATCATAACGATGAAATTTGCCTGCAAAGTATTGCTAAAGCGCTATTATTTAACTATGCTAATAATATAATACTAGTAGGTGGGACCCCCTTGTATACTAGAGGCGCAAGGATAGACATATTATACATGTTTTGTTGTTGTTTTTGATGTTTCCTACACAATCCTACTTTTTTGACGATGCAGTATTGGTTTCATTTGACATGATAATAGGTGGATGATGCATTTTTGTGGAATGATTTTTGCGATACAAAACAATTTTATGGTTATGAGGAGCATATTATTTACAGTTGCTATGATTTAAAATTGTCACTAATCCTTATGATTGATTACCTAGCCACCTATATGCAAGATACATTTTAATGGTAGCATGGTCAAAACAAAGAAAAAACCCTATGAAAAGATCCTAAAGTATAACAAAGGGAAAGAAGATATATGTTTGAGCTATGATAAAGGACTATATGCAAGTTTGAATGGAAAAGTTAAGGGATATTAGTGTTAGTCCTAACTATTATGATATTGTTTGTTAGTGAACAAGGAAAATTTCATGAGATTTGAATGGAGGTGCATATGGCATGTTTAATATGTATTATGGCATGGAGTTATGACAAGGGTTAATGTGTAAATTATATTGGGTGGCGCACTATGAAATGGATATTGTCTCAGATTTCACGATGGTTTGGCATTGAATACACATTGGTTATACAATTTAATTGTTGGTGAATGTGATGTTTATTGTGTTATCTTGTACTTTGAATTGAATGGGCCAGGTGATGAAAGCGATGTGCATTTATTTCATGTCACTCCATACTTTCCCTATCACCTGTCACCCTAGCATTTTTCCATTGTTGCATTTTTTTCTCTATTCGTTGTGAAGCTTCGCATTTTCAGGCTCTTGGAAGAAAGAAGGCTCGACCAACTTGCCATTTAAGCATATTGCCACATGTATGATTATTTTTCTCTCCATCCATGATGTATTCTCTGTTGTATGGACCAAATGATGGCTCAATGATGCTTGGATTCTGTATGCTATTGAGAATTTCATCTGTGTAGATATGCGTTATGGCTCTCTTTGATGACTATAAATGTTTAGGATTGCAAGTAAAGAAATGGGTATTTTAAGTTGCGCATTGGTTGTTTGCTTGGTCATTTTAGTATTATGATGGGTCTCTCTGGAATAATAAGTGAACAGTAGTACAATATGGATATGCGTTGATGATGGAGGGTTTTTTTCTATTTATTACTGTCAGTTAACTCGTTTCCTCACAGTCATGGTGGTAACCCTTACCTAGTCGCAGAGGAATTGCTAACAGTTGTTGTGTTCTTTCTTCAAAACTCAAGTCGTGGCCATTGGCCCGTTCTTATTGTCTTTTCACCAAAGTATCCAAATATCTAGTCTTGGTTGGCCCTAACATTAATACATGCCTATATGGTTTTGGATTGATACAAGTTGTATCTGAACATTCTGTCAAAAGGACGAGTGTGTCCTCACTGGTGTTGTTGTCATGTTGTTCGGTTCTTAAGTATTGGAAAGGGATGTTATATCTCTGTGTTTTTTTTATAACTTCCACTGTTAAATTAACCCTCGCCTCTCCTCTACAAGTGTTAAACAAACCATGTGCATTGGGTTATTTTACTTTTCTTGTATTTTCTCTCCTCGGGTGTCGATCATTGGTTCCATCCAGGACTTGGAGTAATAAATAAGGCTGTGTGGATCACTGCTGTGTCTTTTTCGAAAGGTATTTTTGCATGTGGTTGATATAATTCTTGGAAGACCATCAACTCTCTTTGTTGTTGTTTAAAAGAAGAACGAGCTCTTTTTGCTTCCCTACATTTGATTTTGACAGAGCCTTATGTAGACTCTATTGTCTTTGCTCACCTCGGGCACCTTCTAAGGCTGTCTAGTATTGGGTATCGGTGAAATGGTTATGGAGGTCTTTAAAAAACACGCTCTATCATCGAGTCTTTGTATCATACTTGTATGGTTAAATTGTTGAATAAGAATGAAACAGGCACTTGCACACAGTGGAGGGTTGTCTTCCTATTTGTTATGGTTTCGCTCACTGTGTTTTAACCAACATGGTCTTGATTGCATATGGAAACACCTGTGTGGTTTTTTCTAAGCCCGATCAAGGTTCTTCCAAGTTTAAAAATGAGGCATGTGTGTAGTTTGGTTATGTTTGCTTCATATATTATATTGGAATCATTGCTAGATTGCCAATGGTTTTAAAAGAAAGTTATACCCACAGAGATAAGGCTCGGGGTTTATGTTTTGGTTGACTTTTGTTTTATTTCAATATTTTGTGATTGATATGATGAATACTGTGTATAATCGAGCATATTTTGAAGTTTGTTCATGTTTGAAAAGAGACCTATGAATATTTTAATTGGGCCCAATTGTTGATTGGTAAACAATGGATGTTGATTATTATCGTAGTGCATTATGGATTATCAGGGATAGATGTCGAGAAAACTACTTCGCATTTTTTGATTATTTTTAAAACAAAAAAAAGAAAGAAGGGATCAACGTTTTATTAAACATGACTGTTGAATGGAAAGGTTTTCTTTTTTTATAAGTTATGATTGCACAGACGATTATGAATTAAGGAATTCTAGGAAATTTAATTATTGGAACAACAAGCAGTTTGGTATACAATTGAAAAACAATGAATGTTGGTGCTTTTTGGATTGATTTTAATACAGAGTTATGATTATTGATTATTTAATTTTTTTTATGAACAATATCCATTAAATCCCTTATCATTTTATCAATTTTTCTCTTATTATGAATCCCCTCACAATCCCAGATTCACTTTGCACGCCCTGTTCTTAAAATTAAATGGAAAATTTGTATTACAACAATTAAAAGATGACACAGAGATGGGTCACAATTGATATGATTTTGTTATTAACACAGTTGATTGTTTAATGATTTTTTGAGCAGTAATCATGGTCTTACTCCCTTTCATTTTATCACCTTTCCTCTCAATACAACCCCCTCAAATATCCCATAACCCTTATTCACCCCCTGCTCATTGACAAGTATTAAATGAATTTTATGGATTGGATTGCATGGGTCTGATGTGATTGTTGAGCCAAACTTTGTTTCATATTAAAGAGATGCCATGTATGTTTTTTTTAAGAAGCTAGTTTCTAATAAACACTGCATACATGATGAGATTCTTCAACAGAGGAATCCATGGCCGAAATGATAGGGGAAGAGGGAATTGGAACAGAGGGCCTAGAAGTCCAAGATTCTCGATACATTTTGATGTAGATCCGCAAGATTTAAATCCACTCCTCCAAGATGGATTTTTCAATTGAATTGGACAAGGGGTAGTCGAACCTAGGCCAGAAAGGCCTCCCTTCCAACCCCAACATGTCCCTGGTATCCTTGTCCCCCCTCATGTTTCATTGCAACCTGAGGTCCTTGAGAATGACAGATGGTAGGAGATTGTTCACCCAACAGTCTCCCAACATCGTGGCTGGCCCAATTTGTCTCTTCCTACTCCTCCTCCACCGGTTAACCCAAATTTCCAAATTTCTTCTGCACACTCACCTGTACAGTCTTCCCACACAAGCAAAAGACTCAAAATAGAAGCCCACCACACACATGATAAAGGAAAAGTTGTTGCTGCCCTCTCCTCTCCCTCAAGTGATTCAACCAAATCCGTTTCATCCTGCATGCACTTGAAAGATGAATGTTCTCATGTCATCAATGAGATCAAGCCTAAAGGCTCCACACAACCTAAGGCTAATTCAGGAAGGTCAAAGGGAGACAACAACAACAAAGGGAAAATTGCCTCCCAAAGTGGAAAATATGTTTTTTAAGTATATTTTATTATTGATTGTTGAGAACAGTTGACTGCTGAAGTTTTTGGACAACATACTTTTTTTTTGATATTTTGGATATGGTTTAAAATATCATTGATATTTAAATTCAAATTATGAGAATGATGATGGGAGCCACAAGGAGGGATGTGTTTGATTGATTAACTAGTTATGTTTATTTTTGTTAAGAAACTAAAGGGAGTCATAAGGGGTCCCACCTACTAGTTATTATTTATTAAAAGACCCTTATTATTATTATATTAATTCTTCCCCTAACTAAAAGTTAGTTGAGTTTTAGCTAACTTGACTAAAAGAATTAATTGAACTACCTCAACTAATTTGGGATGCATAAAAGCAAAATGAAGAGGAAGAACAAGAGGAGAATAGAAGGAGAAAGCATACTAAGGTTTTCTCTTGAGTTTTATTGAGATAGTTCAGTTTTCATTCATTCTTCAATTTATTAAAATCCCAATTCTCTTTTATGACAACAGGGTCCTATTGTAGACAAAAAGATTCAAGCTGAATTACATCATTCAGACACTTGTTTTCAGAGGTGTTGATCTATATTTGATAGTCTATGTAGACTTGTCTGTTTATGAATTAAATTTCATGACTGATAAAGGATATTGTGCAGAGTCGAGTGGGAAACAATCTGTGGCAAGCTGATCCTGCTTTTAAAGTTCAGTTTTTTACTTTCTGTCAGAAGTCTTGTTGTATGTTTTTCATCGGGGACATCTAAGTTTGACTTTGGTCCAAACTCCCTCAGGGGTTTTTGTAAAGAGAACGATTCTTTTGATTTCTTGGAATGAAATAAGCAATTTCTATTCTGTCTCATCTATGTTAATATGTGACTTGGTTTTTTTCTTTTGTCTCCACATTTACTTTTACATCTGTTATATTCAGAAAATTATATAAAAATGTTGAATTTTACAACAATCTTCTATTTAAAAAAACAATCAGCCTAAGCCCTTGTAACTAATGCTTGTGTATTAGGAAACAAAATTTGAGGCTATAAACATAGGGTAATATTACTGCTATCTTGCCTTAGCCAAACAAGATCTGAAAATGTTTGAGTAAGATTATTTCATATAGTTTCCTAAACATTTATTTGCAGACCATACTAGGGAGATCTTCCATATCTCTCTGGGGTTTTTTTATGCTTGATTATAATTGAATATATTTACATTTATGATATTGATCCTTTGATTGTTTCATTTCTTAATGACTATACATGTTGCAAGGCAACCCAATATATAGCCTGGTCTTCAAGATCAGAGTAGCATTTCTTTAAACTTATTTAATACCATCTTAGATACCGCTAATACACTGGTTGAGATTAATCTCTCATGGGAAGCAATTGAACAAGACATAAGTGCCCAAGAACGTTGGGAAGCTAGGCAAATAAATCCTAGGAATCAACCATAGCTTTCTTTTTTCCTACAGTTTTGATCTTCTTTTCATGTCCTTAGACCCTCGTATTTCTAGGAGAAGAAGAGGTTATCATCGGAAATTAATCCTATTGCTGAAATAGGAAGAAGGAAAATTCTGTTGTTGTTGGCCCTCGACTAAGTTTTGTGGAAACAATGGTCATGTTTGACCAATTTTGGGACTTCGACAGGCTGGTCGAAGACAGATCACCAGGCGAAGTGGAGATCGTGGGATCTCACCCCCTTTTGCCAACCTTTTTGGGTTTAGAGTTTATGTAACAGGTATGGGATGTCGGCCCATGGGTTTACCCATGTTTTTCCCCTTTTGTAATGTATAAATAGAAAGATAGGTGATGTAAGTAGGGGGTGATAAGGGTGATATCATGCTAAGTGCAAGCAATGTAAGTAGTTGATCTATGTGATTGTAAAGGCTTTGTGCATACTGTGTGTTGAGAACTTGCAGAGTTGAGTGCAAGTGATTGTAAAGAGGCTTTGTGCTGGGCCAAGATCAGAGAAGGAGGATCTGGTGAGGTATACGCAGATCTCCTGTCCTATGCAAATTTGGTTTTGTGGCTCTGTGCATGAGAGAAGATTGAAAGAAGATAATATCCTGGGGGTGAACCACATATATCCTATGTTATGGTTGCTTTGTGTGATTGATGTGATTTGTGTTTGGTGTTGTCATCTTTCTGTATGTTAGATGCATCTGATATAGTATCTTAGTGCTTAGTAATATGAATTAATTCTAGATATGATCTATTTCTATGTGCTAAGTGCTTGGATGTGTTAGATCTTGTTGAATACTGTGCTACTATGTAATTAGGGTTTTACCTGTGATGTGAATAAGGGTTAAATGATAATGAATGTTAATTGCTAAGTGATTTGTTAAGTATTGTAATCATAGATCTGTGTCCCAACTAGGTTGTAGACACTTGAGTCTTGCAACCCCCCCTTGGGTGAGACTTCATCTACTTTGCAGGTGTTGCCAAAAGGGTCGGTAGTTAGGGATTTTTTGGTGCATTTTTGAAGCGTTGAACCCTGGGTCTACCCCTATGCCAACAAATGGTTCCGTTGTCGGAACCTAAAACTGTGATTGTTGGGAAATAAAGAAAATAAGAAATCCTTGTGCGTAGACATGCTACTATGGTGTGCAGTAATCTACTTGACTTGCGAAGCTCTGTGCTAATAAAATAAGCTCAATCTGAAGAAAAGAGGTAATATCTTAAAGCTTTGTGCTTTGATAAAGGTAAGATAAGTGAAATTTTTTGTTTCAAAAGAATGGATCTAGGTATGATTGATAGATTTGTTCCTAGTCTGAAAACTAGGGCACAGCTAGAAGAAAGAAGATATGATATGAATAGATCTGATAGAACTAGTGAAATATATGTTATTCCTATGCATAGAAAGAACTGTTGGACTAACAAGTGGATGTAGGATCCTAGAAATAATTTTGCAGATCCACCACTGTGATCCCAGTGCACAGTACATGAAAGGTTGGGGATAGTTCGAGAGAGAGAGATGATTGACTCTTTGTTATAATTGTATAAGACTAGGACATATTGATAAGGAATGCCCTAATCGAGGTCCTATTTTCTTTTGTTGTAAGGCTACTGGACATGAAGTTTTAGATTTCCCTAGAATGATTGCTAAAAAAGAAAAGATGAACATGAGACAAGAAGACCATGAGGAAGGTCAAGAGACTAAGAATATGCTCAAGAACCAGAAAGAATCAGAGACTATATTATTGAAAATGAAAGAAACATTGAATGATCACAGAGACATCAATTTATCAAAAATCTTAAAAGAGAAAGAGTGCATAGAAACAAGAATAGGAGACTTTGACATAGACTGTGTATTGGATGCAGAAACACAGGTGAACATTATGACAAAAAGAACATGGGCAATTTTGGGAAAGCCTACCATGGTTCCTTCACTGGGAGGAATATGATTGTTTAAAGGAAAGATGATAACCCTATGTGGAAGACTTACCCATGTAGTTATGAGTGCTCATGTATCATTGACAGAAGAAGAATTTGAGGTCATTAAGTTTGCTGAGAACAACACTCCTTTTTCACTTTTGTTAGGAAAGACCTAGATTGAAAGAGATCAAATCCGAAGGAAAGAAGAAGAAGAAGCTATAAAACAGAAAAAGAAAGACTTAAATGATTTCATGGCTAGGAGAATAGCGCGCTTAATCGAATAACAAGAGGACAATTTGAAGCAACTGAGGACTAGAGACCTAGCTGTCGAAGTTAAAAGAATACAGGAAGACTTTAAGAACTTATTCATGCAGGAGAATAGAGAACTTACTCCAGAAACAACAAGAAAATAAGTATTATCCTAAAATCTTGTGAAATATCCTCAACAGTGCGAAGTTAATATGATAAGAGAAAGAAAGAATCAAAATGGAAAGAGGAACCCAATGACTCAGATCACGGGAAAGAAAGCAAGGAAGCTCAGTAAGAAGAAAGCAAAGCTAGAAAAATTGCAGGAGGTTCCAAAGAAGATAGAAAGCTTGCAGAACTTGAACCTTGCCGGAATAGAAGAACAACACCGATTGGCACTTTGACACGGCGAAGTGATATGACTATTGGAGGCATCTCGACCGTTAGAATGATGCTCCAGAATGGCTAGAAACACAGTTATTTCCGAAATGTTTTCCATTGGACCGTTGGGACCGTGCCATAACGGATGGAATTGCATTGATTGAGGCATTCCTTCCCATTGGAGGAGTCCATTATGATGTTGCCTATTTATCCCATCGAGCGTTGCACCGAGAAATTTTTTGCCAATTGTGATTATTTGAGCCCACAAAGAACTAGTTGCTTTCGCACAGTGCTTATTGAGAGCTCGCCACCCGTTATTTTACATTGAGTGTTTTCTCACCGACTTGACATATCTGATCTCGAGCGTGCATGTCGTACAACATTAGGGTAGTAGAAAAGTTTGTCGAAGAGATCCTAATAGACCTCATGGATGAAAAGGTGATGTCCGTGAGCATACAAGATTCATTGATGTGAGGATTGGAAGCATCCTCGTCGATTGCGCAACGTCGGTCTAGCTGACCCACTGTTGAGAAACGTAGCAAGCATCATGATGACTTGGCGAATGAGAATATCACCCCATATATCCTGCCCAGCTATATCCCACCTCTGGTTTGCATGGTTAGTCATGAAAGTGTCCCAAGGGACTTCGACTACACCTTGATCACTGTGTACCTCCCAAAGGGGATACACGTAGTTGGACTACAGTTGGGACAAATTATGACGTTGAAGATCAATGAATTCAACTTGGGAGATCAAAAGAACTATGCCATGCTCACCCCACATAAGTATTTGACCAAGACAAAGGGGACGGAGTTGAATATCACCCCCCAGCCATGGACCATGGACATTGCGAGGTCCACCATCCTGAACGTAATGAAGATCCCCACTTTGGAAGGCATCAGGAGGTTAACGCGTGCGTTAAAATCCTGTTGTCTTGCTTCCATGGCAGTTATTTGTGGTTGGATAGACACATCACTGTAGATCTGGTGCTAATCCATCAGATCATCGGATTAAGCATGCAAGGACTAGACCCACAAGACTTTTATCCAAGGAAGGCTACAGATCATGCCCTGGTGTAGAGAATCAAAGACACCTATGGCGATGTGGAGAAGGGGAAGCGAGGCCAGAAGGTAGCTTCCATCCAGAATGACGTAGTGCACCTAGATTGTCAGTTGATCACTGGTAAGCTCGTTAGAAAGAATAGGCCAACGCAGGTCATGGGGTTCCTTATCGACCTCACAGGAAAATGCGTTGAGGGGATGCAAATGAACTGGGTGAGCTACCTCATCAACCAGTTAGAGAAATATTTTCATGAAGCTCAGGATCAGGGCTATGAGTTTCATTTTAGTTGGTTGTTGATTCTCATCGCCTTCACTGCTTGGGAGATGTCGAAAGGAGCGACCTTCCCTGAAATTGAGCCATTCAAACCACTAGTTGCGAAGTTCACTTCACTATGGTATTTGAGCGACAAAGAGTAGCAGAACTAGAATTACAAACAGTGCCAAGAAATCCACAGGAAGTGCGAGACCAATGGGAAGAAACTGTCGGGAGCATAGTCTAGAGAATCAAGGCATTGGCCTTAGAATGAAAACAACTTAGCAGTTGAATTGCACATACTTATGAGTGCCTTGTAGAGGACCCTAAACTAAGGAAACTGGAGTCACAACTCTAGGAAGTGAAGCAACAAGTAGTAACAGTGCAAGCACAATTGAAGCTATTGTCACCGGTGGAGAGGATGAAAAGGTCACAGGAACATTGCACGGTTCAACAACAGGTCCATGCCATCCAGAGTAAAGTCATGGAAGTGACCTAGGGGCTCCAACCAGTGCAAGATGAAGCTTGCACACTCTTTGAGGAGATTGAAGGACAAGGTACAGAACTAGAACAAGTGGTCACCTCAGTTGAACAACGATTGGAAGGACTTGTCACTGAGAAGGTCATTCAGGAGTTCTCCGAGCAAGAGGCTCCGGAGAAACAACAGGTCAAAGTAGCTCGAGCCAAGATCAAGGCCTTCAAGGTAGAGTTACCCAGATTAGAGTGACTAGGGACGAGTCACAAGTGAGTGTTGGGGGCCTATTGGCCCTTGACCAGGTTTTGTGGAAACAATGGTCATGTTTGACCAATTTTGGGACTTCAATAGGCTGGTTGAAGATGAAGCACCAGGAGAAGTGGAGATCATGGGATCTCTCCCCCTTTTGCGGGCCTTTTTGGGTTTAGAGTTTATGTAACATATATGGGATGTCGACCCATGGGTTTACCCATGCTTTGGCCCCTTTTGTAATGTATAAATAGAAAGCTAGGTGATGTAAGTATGGGGTGCTAAGGGTGATATTATGCTAAGTGCAAGCAATGTAAGTAGTTGATCTATGTGATTGTAAAGGATTTGTGCATATTGTGTGTTGAGAACTTGCAAAGCTGAGTGCAATTGATTGTAAAGAGGCTTTGTGCTATGCCAAGCTCAGGGAAGGAGGATCTGGTGAGGTACGCACAGATCTCCTGTCCTATGCGGAGTTGGTTTTGTGTCTCTGTGCATGAGAGAAGATTGAAAGAAGATAATAAAGAAGACAAAGAGTTGGTGGACATAGCCTCGCACTGGGGGTGAACCACATATATCCTATGTTATGGTTGCTTTGTGTGATTGATGTGATTTATGCTTAGTGATGTCATTTTTTTGTATGTTAAATGCATATGATATACTAGCTTAGTACTTATTAATATGAATGAATGTTAGATCTGATCTCTTTCTATGTTCTAAGTGCTTGGATGTATTAGATCTTGTTGATTACTGCGCTGCTTTGTAATTAGGGTTTTACTTGTGATGTGAATAAGGGTTAAATGATAATGAATGTTAACTACTAATTGCTCTGTTAAGTATTGTAATCATAGATTTGTGTCCCAGCTAGGTTGTAGACACTTGAGTCCTGCAACCCCCCCTGCCTCTACCTCGGGTGAGACTTCATCTGCTTCGCAGGTGTTGTCGAAAGGGCCAGTAGTTAGGGTTTTTTTGGTGCATTGTTGAAGCATTGAACCCTGGGTCTGCCCCTGTGCCAACAATTGTCAACCCAAAAAAGTACTCTAAGGAGAACTTTGTTTGATTCATCTAGTTCATCTTTCTCTCCCTTACCTATCATTCACAAGATGACATCTAATGGTGGCTCTGGTGGCACTGGAGGTGCTTATTCATCTCAATATTCAACTTCGTCAGTGATTGGTAGCTTATATAGTCACCAAGTCCCTATCCAATCTACTAACCTCGCCAAATTCATTAAAAACTATGGTTTTTTTCAGTTTGAAGATGATGATACAACTGCCCCGTGGCATGTTTCCTCCCCTCTTAACCTAGCACCTGCTACTCATCCACTTCCTAAATTCAAAGAAATTCTCCCTAGGTTTTTAGGGAATAACACTGTCACTACGAATGAACACTTGGTGGCATTTTCTAATTCATGTCACAACATAGGATCCAATGACAATGATACTTGTATGTGCTTATTTGAGAATTCCCTTGAAGGGAAGGTTGTGGATGATTTATTTGATCTCCCTCCTAATATTTTATCTACTTGGGAGGAGTTATTCTATTGGTTCAAATATATCTATGGGAAATCCAAAAGCCCAGTCAAGAAGTTATGGGAGTACAACAACATCTCCTATAAGGAGGGTGAGACTATCAAGTCCTTCAACTTGTGTTTCACCAAATCGTACAAATAAATCCCTGAGATCATCCACCCTCAGAACCAAGACACTTTCCTGCATTATTATAATGCATTACCTTCCCCCTACCATCATAGGCTTGAAGAAAAGTCCATTGATAACCTTGGTTCCGCTCTGCACATTGTTTAGAGTATGAAAAACAACTTGAAAGAATAGGTCTTCCTAAGGGAGGCTCAGTTAAACAAACATACATGTCTGCCCTCTTACAACTTGTACAAGACATGAATAATCGAATGATAGTGTATGAGCAGAAAGGAAATGCCCCCTTTCTTACCCATAGATCTTCATCTTCTTTTGCATCCCCCTTTAGAAATCCAAATGAAAATAATTTTAAGCCTAAAGCTATCATGCCTCGTATTTGGTGTAACTTTTGTGAGGAACAGCATGAGGAAAGTACATGTGAGGTAAAGAAGAGTGCCAGAGATAAAATATTTGGTAAGAGACCCAAAACTACTATTGATGTCCTAGAATTTGCAGAGCCAGAGGATGTCATGATCATAAATACTATGAATAAATCCTATGCTCCCAAAAGAAAACATGATCCTCCCCACACTTCTTCTATCCCAAGCTCATCTTCAACAGTTTCTGTTGTCCAGGTTCTTAAGGCTCCTGACAGTCAAGGAACTGCCTCCCCTCTTCCCTATTCCAAATACAACATTCTAAATCAGTTGGCCAACATCAAAGCAGATGCTACCCTCCTGGACATGGTTTTCATCCCTGAACAACAAAAGAATCTAAAAAAATTCATGGAAGCAAAATATTCCATTGCATCCAACCTCTCTGAAGAGGTAGATGAAGAGGATTCATTTGTAAATAAAGTAGGTGCACAAAACTTTATAAACCCTATAAAAAAAACCCCATTTTATATTTATGTAAATATTATGGATAAGATTGCCCATTGCTGTCTCATTGACGGCGGTTCGGGCCCGAGTGTATTGTTGAAAATTATTATGGAAGAGCTAGGCTTATCTTGTATAAATGAGAACGTCAAAAACATGCTCTCTTATAATAGTTTACAACAAACAATCATAGGTGAAATCAAGTACGTGACCTTGGTTTTGTGTGCGCATTCTGAAATAAGGACAACCCTTAATATTCAGGTAATATATATGCCAGTGAGTAATTGCTCGATCATCTCAGGAAGAGAATCACAAGCTTGAACAAGTGGATACATTTCACTTGACAGGACACACTTGTCCATCCATCGGAATGGTAAAAACATCATAGTCCTAAGACAAGGGAGAATCTCACCTTACATAGAAAGCATCCCAAAGCCTAATGTGAATTACATTGAGGAAGACCTAGGAGTGTATTCCATCTTTGCATATGAGGACAACACTACCTTGGAACAAATCGACTTAGACGATGGGATGTGGCACTTCGATGGTTCATGCTCCAATGAAGGAAATAGAGCTGGTATTATCTTGTACTCTCCTGTGGGTAAGATTCACAACTTTTCCTATATGTTAGAGTTTGCTTGCACAAACAATGTCACTGAATTTGAAGCGTTACTGCTAGGCATTGAAAATGCCTATAATCTGGGTTGTGTTCACCTTACAGTTTTTGGGGATTCCAAACTTGTTGTAAACCTTGTCCATAAGATATACTCTCCTAGCAACAAGTTGATGAAACATTACGCCCAAATTGTTTGGGAACTTATCTTGAACTCACTATCTTTCAACATCACTCATGTTAAAAGGGAACTAAACTCAATGGCTGACAAGTTAGCTATTTTTGTAGCCTCTCCTACTTAGAAACTTTTTCCACAAAGACCTGATTGTACCTTTCAATCTATGTATCGTCCACACATCCTTGAAAACATAGAGTCATGGCAAGTCTTTCCTAGTGATGAGAGCATCTGTGCTTTCATTCAAAATGAACCTTATAAGCCTAAAGGCTTGAATCCTATGGAAAGTTCATTTTCATCGAGTGATGTAGGAAACAAAGAAAAACATAAATAAGAGGATTCAAAAAGGAATGTGGGTGAAACCATTTCCTTGAACATTGGAACACCCGAGTCTCCAAAGAATGTTAAAATAGGTGCCCGATGTTATGATGAAGAAAAATTGAAGTTCTCCAAGCTGCTTGGTGAATTTCAAGATGTTTTTGCTTGGTCTTATGAGGATCTTCATTGTTTTTATCTTGCTCTTATACATCATGCCATTCCTATCAAGGAGGGCATAAAACTAGTTAGGAAAAAACAAAGACCCATTAACCATGCACTAGAAGCAACTATTCGAAAGGAGTTGGAAAAACTCTTGAAGGATGGGATCATTTTCTCGGTTAAGTATTCTGAGTGGGTTTCCAATTTGGTTCCCATTCATAAAACAACTGGCCAAATCAGATTATGTGTATGTTTTTGTGCATTGAATAGGGCTAGTATAAAAGGTCACTTTCCTCTCCCTAATATGGAAATGATTTTGCAGCAAGTTGCAAGGTAAAAAAGGATGCCCTTACTAGACAGTTTTTTCTGGGTACAATCAAATCAAGGTAAAAGGACAGAAAAATATAAAACCACTTTTATTACTCGTTGGGGCACTTTTGCTTAGGAACATATGCCTTTTGGATTATCGAATGCAGGTGCCACTTTTCAAATAGCTATGAAAAAATATTTTTACGATTTGATCGACAATATTATTCAGATCTATCTTGATGACTTAACTATGTTTTCTAAAAATCAATCAGATCATTTTGGTCATCTTAAAAGAGTTCTCATGCGATGCAGGAAATTTTTTATTTCACTAAATCCTTCTAAGTCTATTTTTAGCGTTACCAAGGGAAAGCTCCTTGGCCACATTGTCTCTGATTCAAGAATTAGTATTGATCCTGAAAGGATTCCGCTATCCTAAATCTGCCAGCTCCCACTTCCAAGAAGGAGGTTCAAGCTTTCATGGGTGTTATTAACTTTGTCCATAGTTTTGTTCCTAATTTTTCTGTAATGCTCAAGCCAATTCATAATATGCTTAAGCAAGATCATTCCTTTTCTTGGAAAAATGATGTCGAAAATGATTTTGTAGGTATCAAGAAAGAAATCAGTTCCACATTGGTTTTGGAGAAGCTGGATTTTGAGAAAGAATTTATTATATATACTAATGCCACAGAGGAAGAAGTTTCTGCTATCCTCATGCAAGGTGATGACCAAGGTAATGAAAAACTAGTGGCTTACATGAGTCAAATCTTGTTTGATGATGAGTTTAAATATTCTTTTATTGAAAAGCATGCTTTCACTCTTGTTAAAGATGTTGAAAAATTTTGCCACTTCATCTTAGGTAAGCACATGTTGGTAAAATTCCCTTTACCCGCTGACAAGTTTTTGCTCTCACGAACTTATCTTTCAGGGAAGCTTGCACATTGGCTTGCCAATATCCAAGAGCATGATTTAACTATCGTGACTTCTAACACCATCAAGGGATGTGACTTAGCCCTTCACTTAGCTCAACATGCTGAAACTAGTGAAGAAATTGATGAACAATATAGTTCTCTAACAACATTGTTCTACATTGATAATCAAATCCTTCCTGTGTCTGAACATCCTTGGTATACAAATTTGGTTTACTATTTGAAAAATCAAAGATGTACAGATAACTTAGACACCCATCAAAGAAGAAGTCTTTGTCTCGAATCTACTAGATACGCCATTATAGGAGACTTCTTGTTTAGAAGATCTTCTGATGGTATGTTGCTTTGATGTGTAAACAATGAGGAAGCACATAAACTGTTGCAAGAAACTCAAGGTTCTTAAAATTATATTATTCATGTAGGAGGTCATTTTTCTACTAAAACCATTGCTTTTAAGATGATCATAAAAGGATACTATTGGCCTTCAATCTTTTGTGATTCTTATGTTTTTTCGATATCTTGTGACAAGTGCTAGAAATTTGCTGGGAAATAATGCCTTTTAGCCATGCCTTTACAGCGTTTCCTCTCGGACTTTCCTTTTTCAAAATGAGGTTTGGACTTTATTGGTCCTATTAATCCTCTATCTTCAACAAGAAAAGTCTTTATATTGACAACCACATACTATTTTACAAAATGGGTTGAAGTTGTCCCGCTTAAACATTCGCAGGATGAGCAGGTGATTTATTTCCTTGAAAATAATATTTTTTCTAGATTTAGTCTTCCTTTGGAAATTATTATAGACAATGGTCCCGCTTTTATTTATGCTAAGCTGACCCAATTTTTAGCTAAGTTGGGGGTTAAACATTTTACTGCATCAGCTTATTACCCCCAAGGAAATAGGCATGTCAAGTCTACTAATAAGAATGTGGTAATAATTATTAAAAGGATCATCGAAGATAAGCCTCGTCAATGGCACACTCTCCTCACTTACGTCCTTTGGGCAGATAGAACTACCACCAAGGTGAGCACTGGTTGCACTTCTTTCCATCTTGTTTATGGTCAAGAATCCATTCAGCCTACTGAGATGGAAATTTCCTCTTTAAGGTTAATGCTATAGGTTGAAGAATTAAATTATTCTAATGTTTCTCAAAGAATGAATGCACTTTTGGATTTAGAGGAGAAAATGACGTTTTCCTTGGGTAATATAAAAACAAGACAACAAACTGTTAAAAAATATTTCAACAAGAGTGTCAAAGATGTCAAATTTAAATTCAATGAGAAGACTTTTGTGGGATTCAACTCATGTTGATAGAGGAAGACACTCAAAGTTTCAAAGATTATGACTGGGTCCTTTTAAGATCGCTTTTGTCTTGGGTGCAAACTCTTATATTCTAAAGGACTTACAAGAGCGATTTTTTTCCTACAACACTAACGGTTCCCACTTAAAACATTACGTGGAACCAACTTGAAGAGTTTAACGTTGTTTGGAGTATTTATGTACATTAGTAGTTTTCATTTCTTCTTTTACATTAGCATTTTTCATTCCCGCTTTTACATTAGTTAGTTTTCCATTTTTGCTATTTCATTTTTTTTCATTTCATTTCTGCTTATTTCAATTTTGTTGTTTCATTTCTGCGATGACATTTCTTTCTTTTTGTTCTTTTCGACTTCATTTTTTGTCAAATAAAATGTTGGATCAGTTTTTCCACACTAACGCTTCTTCAAAGTATTGTTAATCAATGGAAATCAAGATTACATAGCTGTCATGATGTTCACCTTGAAGGCATCGTTAAAAGTGTTATCTGCTTTCATTGTTGTTTTATGAGATAGTTGGTTTTATCCAGCTTCTTCTTTCCTTTTCTTCATCCATTTCAAGATTCAAAAGAGCAAGTTCAGAAAATTTGTCTCCTTGAAGTCAAGAACAATTTTTAGTTGAATGATTATTCTTACAGGGATAAACCCCCACATACCTGACACTTTCCATGAGTTATTCCCAAATTCCAGGTCATTTTTCCATTAAATCCGCTCACTTCCCCCTGTTGCATAATCATTTTGATTTATACCTTCTTGATATGATGTTACTTGGTCTGTGAAACTAGACATTCTGAGTTCTTAATCTGTTGGAAACAAATTTCCCTGTGGAGTCGCCAGTTTGTTGACGATTAAAATCATAAAAATGAAATCTACCCACAAAGTATTGCTAAAGCGTTATTATTTAACTATGCTAATAATATAATACTATCAGGTGGGACCCCCTTGTAGACTAGAGGTGCAAGGATAGACATATTATACATGTTTTGCTGCTATTTTTGATGCTGCCTACACAGTCCTACATTTTTGATGATGCAGTCTTGGTTTCATTTGACATGATAATAGGTGGATGATGCATTTTTGTGGAATGTTTTTTGCGATACAAAACAGTTTTATGGTTATGAGGAGCATGTTATTGATAGTTGCTATGATTTAACCTTGTCACTAATCCTTATTATCGATTACCTAGCCACATATATGCAAGAGATATTTTAATGGTAGCATGGTCAAAACAAAGAAAAAAACCTATGAAAAGATCCTAAAGTATAACAAAGGGAAATAAGTTATATGCTTGAGCTATGATGAAGGACTATATGCAAGTTTGAATGGAAAAGTTAAGGGATATTAGTGTTAGTCCTAACTATTATGCTATTGTTGGTTAGTGGACTAGGCGAATTTCATGAAATTTGAATGAAGGCGCATATGGCATGTTCAATATGTATTATGGCAAGGGTTAATGTGTAAATTATATTGGGTGGCACACTATGCAATGGATATTGTCTCAGATTTCACGATGGTTTGGCATTGAATACACATTGGTTATATGGCTTAATTGTTGGTGAATGTGATGTTTATTGGGATGTCTTGTACTTCAAATTGAATGGGCCAAGTGATGGAAGTGATGTGCATTTACTGCACGCCACTCCATACTTTCCCTATCGCCCGTCACCCTAGCATTGTTCCATTGTTTCATTTTACGCTCTGTTGGTTGTGAAGATCCACATTTTTAGGCTCTTGGAAGAAATAAGGCTCATCCAACTCGCCATTTAAGCGTATTTCCACAGGTATGATTCTTTTTCTCTCCATCCATGATGTATTCTCTGTTGTATGAACCAAATGATGGCTCGATGATACTTGGATTCTGTGTGTTCTTGAAAATTTTGACCGTGTAGATATGTGTTATGGATCTTTGTGATGACTGTAAATGTTTAAGATTGCAAGTAAAGAAATGGGTGTTTTAAGTTGCGCATTGGTTGTTTGATCGGTCAGTTTAGTATCATGATGGGTCTCTGTGGAATAATAAGTGAGTGGTGGTACAATATGGCTCTGCGTTGATGATGGAGGTTTTTTATCTATGTATTACTATCAGTTAACTTGTTCCCTCATAGTCATGGTGGTAACCCTTACCCAGTCGCAGAGGAATTGCTAACAATTGTTGGGTTCTTTCTTCAAAACCCGAGTCATGGTCGTTGGCCCATTCTTACTGTCTTTTCACCGAAGTATCCCAAGATCCAGTCTTGGTTGGACATAACGTTAATCCATGCCTATATGGTTATGGATTGATACAAGTTGTATCTGATCATTTTATCAAAAGGACGAGTGTGTCCTCACTAGTGTTGTTTTCATGTTGTTTGTATCTTAAGTATTGGAAAGGGATGTTATATCTCTGTGTTTTTTTTTATAACTTCCACTGTTAAATTAACCCTCACCTCTCCTCTGTAATTTTTAAACGCACCATGTGCACTGGGTTATTTTACTCTGCCTATCTTTTCTCTCCTCGGCTATCGATCATTGGTTCCATCCAGGACTTGGAGTAATAAGTAAGACTGTGTGGCTCACTTCTGTGTCTTTTTTGAAAGGTATTTTTTCCTGTGGTTGATATAAGTCTCTAAAGACCATCATCTCTCTGTGTTGTTGTTTAAAATATGAACAATCTCTTGTTGCTTCCCTGCATTTTATTTTGACAGAGCCTGATGGAGACTCCATTGTCTTTGCTCACCTCGGGACCTTCTGTGGCTATCTAGTATTGGGTTTCAGTGAAATGGTTATATAGGTATTTAAAAAACACGCTCTATCGTCGAGTCTCTGTCTCCTCCTTGTATGTTTAAATTGTTGAATAAGAATGAAACGAGCACTTGCACATAGTCGAGGTTTTTCTTCCTATTCGTTATGGTTTCACTCACTGTGTTTTAACCAGCGTGGTCTTGATTGCATATGGAAACACCTGTGTGGTTTTTGCTAAGCCCGATTAGGGTTCTTCCAAGTTTAAAAATGAGGCCTATGTGTAGTTTGGTTCTGTTCGCTTCATATATTATATTGGAATCATCGCTCAGATTACCAATGGTTTTAAAAGAAAGTTATACCCACAGAGATACGAATTGGGGTTTATGTTTTGGTTGACTGTTGTTTCATTTCAAGATTTTGTGATTGATATGATGAAGACTGTGTATAATCATGCATATTTTGAAGTTTCTTTGCATTTGAAAAAAGACCTGTGTATATTTTAATTGGGCCTGATTGTTGATTGGTAAACAATGGATGTTGATTATTATCATGGCGCATTATGGATTATCAGGGATAGATGTCAAGCATATTGTTGTGCATTTTTTGATTATTTTTAAAAGAAAAAAAGGAAAGAAAGAAGGGATCATCGTTTTATTAAACAGGATTGTTGAATGGAAAGGTTTTCTTTTTTTATAAGTTATGATTGCACAGACTGTTATGAATTAAGGAATTCTGGGAAATTTAATTATTGGAACAACAAGCAATTTGGTATACAATTGAGAAACAATGAATGTTGGTGCTTTTTGGATTGATTTTAATACAAAATTATGATTATTGATTATTTAATTTGTTTTATGAACAATATCCATTAAATCCCTTGTCATTTTCTCATTTTTTCGTTTATTACGAATCCCCTCACAATCCCAGATTCACTTTGCATGCCCTGTTCTTCAAATTAAATTAAAATTAAATGGAAACTCTGTATTACAACAATTAAAAGATGACACAGAGATGGGTCACAGTTGATATGGTTTTGTTATTAACACAATTGATTATTTAATGATTTGTTGAGCAGTAATCATGTTCTAACTCCCTTTAATTTTATCACCTTTCCACTCAATACAACCCCCTCAGATATCCCAGAACCCTTATTCACCCCCTTCTCATTGAAAAATATTAAATGAATTTTATGGATTGGATTGCATGGGTCTGATGTAATTGTTGAGACAAACTTTCTTTCATATTAAAGAGATGTCATGTATGGTTTGTTTAAGAAGCTAGTTGCTAATAAACATTGCATATAGGATGAGCTTCTTCAGCAGAGGAAACCATGGCTGAAATAACATGGGAAGAGGGAATCAGAACAGAGGTCCTAGAAAGCCAATATTCTCGATACATTTTGATGCAGATCCACAAGAGTTAAACCAACTCTTCCAAGCTGGATTTTTCAATTGGATTGGAAAAGGGGTAGTCCAACCTAGTCTAGGAAGGCCTCCCTTCCAACGCTAGCATGTACCTGGTATCCATGTCCCCCCTCATGTTTCATTGCAACATGAAGTCCCTGAGAATGACGGATGGCAGGAGATTGTTCACCCAACATTCTCCCAACATCGTGGCTGGCCTAATTTGTCTCTACCTGATCCTCCTCCACCAGTTAACCCAAATGTCCAAATTTCCCCTTCACACTCACTTGTACAGTCTTCCCACACAAGGAAAATACTCAAAACCGAAGCCCACCACATGCATGATAAAGGAAAAGCTATTGCTGCCCTCTCCTCTCCCTCAAGTGATTCAACCAAAACTGTTTCATCCTGCATGCACTTGAAATATGATTTTTCTCATGTCATCAGTGAGATCAAGCCTAAAGGCTCCACACAACCTAAGGCTAATTCAGGAAGGTCAAAGGGATACAATAACAACAAAGGGAAAATTGCCTCCTAGAGTGGAAAATATGGTTTTTGAGTATATTTTATTATTGATTGTTGAGAACAATTGACTGCTGAAGTTTTTGGACATCATACTTTGTTTTGGATATTTTGGATATTATATGTTTGGATATGGTTTAAAATATCATTGATATTTAATTTTCAAATTATGAGAATGATGATGGGAGCCACAAGGAGGGATTTGTTTGATTGATTGACTAGTTATGTTTATTTTTGTTAAGAAACTAAAGGGAGTCACAAGGGGTCCCACCTACTAGTTATTATTTATTAAAAGACCCTTATTATTATTATTATATTAATTCTTCCCCTAACTAAAATTTAGTTGAGTTTTAGCTAACTTAGCTAAAATAATTAATTGAACTACCTCAACCAATTTGGGATGCATAAAATAAAAATGAAGAGGAAGAACAATAGGAGAATAGAAGGAGAAAGCAAACTAAGGTTTTCTCTTGAGTTTTATTGAGATAGTTCAGTTTTCATTCATTCTTCAATTCATTAAAAGTCTAATTCTCTTTAATGAAAATAGGGTCCTATTGTAGACAACAAGTGTTAAGAACCAAACATCAATATAGCATAGAAAAACTTCAGGAAAGGTACTCAACGCCTTGAAAAAGAGATAATTTCAGATAATAAGCCTCTTCGAGGGGGCAACCTCCTTTTACCCCACTTAAATGTTCAAGTACAAGA
>ML789078.1:126103-176784 GCA_009831015.1 Picea engelmannii | reverse complement strand
TGATTCAAAATGAAAATGTCTCCTTGGTATATATAGGAGACTAGGAGGTTTTAATGGCCTAAAGCCGACATAAATAAAATAACATTACTAATCTAATATGCCCCAATTAAGTGGTAATGAGCCAATATTAGGGCTTAACAACAAGATTCAAGTTGAATTACATCATTCAGACACTTGTTTTCAGAGGTGTTGATCTATCTTTGCTAGTCTATGTAGACTTGTCTGTTTATGAATTAAATTTCATGACTGATAAAGGATATTTTGCAAAGTCAAGTGGGAAACAATCTGTGGCAAGATGATCCTTCTTTTAAAGTTCATTTTTTTACTTTCTGTCAGAAGTCCTTTTGTATGGTTTTCATCAGAGACATCTAAGTTTGACTTTGTTCCAAACTCCCTCAAGGATTTTTGTAAAGAGAACGATTATTTTGATTACTTAGAATGAAATAAACGATTGTTATTCTGTCTCATTTGTGTTAATATGTGACTTGGTATTTTTTCTTTTGTCTCCAAATTTACTTTTGCATCTGTTATATTCATAAAATTATATAAAAATGTTGAATTTTACAACAATCTTCTATTTAAAAAAAAAAAATCAGCCTAAGCCCTTGTAACTAATACTTGTGGATTAGGAAACAAATTTTGAGGCTATAAACATAGGGTAATATTCCCATCTATATTTCCTTAGCCAAGAAATATATAAAAATGCTTGAGTAAGATTATTTCATATCTTTTCCTCAACACTTTGTAAGTGCCTTCTTTGGATTTCCAATTAATATTAACTTGGCTTATTACCTTCAAGTTCATGTGTTCTACATATACATATTGCTTGTCTATTGTTGTTTCAGTCTTCATAGATAGATCTGCTTTGTCTAATCATATAGAGTAGGAGGAAGAGTTCCTTTTCTAATCTTTGCAAGACTTCAGTTGCATGGAGGAGCTTGGAGATCAAGCCCAAGGATTGGAGCAACGAGGATGAACATCACAACAAGGTATGCTACATTATTCTTCTCTCTTTCTTGATTCGTCAAGTTAGATCTATAGGGAAACTAGTAACCACTTGTTCACTTTTGTCTTTGGACCAAAGATAGGGGTCTTGTTCCAAAGGGGACCTTAGCCTATTCATAAGGTAAGATTTCTCACAACAGTGAGAAGTCACATCCCATAGTTATTTTGAGCATGGGGGTGAAGTAAAATCAACATTAGGGAGAGTGAGATTCAATTTGGTTGGGGAAAAGAGAGGAAATTTGTATGGGTAGAATAGGTAGTTTTGGAAAGTCATGTTTTTGCATGAGTAGGGGGAGAACAAGAAAAAGAAGAGCTCTGGAGCTGGAACAAAAATGGAGGGAGAATTATGGAGCATTTTTAGAGATGTTGAAGAATGAAGAAGCAAGTTTTCAGGCTTGTAGAAGAAACATGTTTTTAGGCTTGAAGAGTGAACTCCTATGTGAGTTGCACTGTAACAACAAGTGTTTTTTGTTGTTTTACTGGTAGTTTTCCTAGTAGCAAGTTTCATGGAGTTCCTAGTAGCAATATTCCTGGTTACTTGTGCTAGAGAGACCTTGATAAATTAATGGAGACCCAATGGATTGAGAGCAGTGAAGGGGTACATTCCTTGGGTTAGGTAGGTCAAGAGGAAGAGAGCTGGTGGAAATCAGGATAGTTGTAGGAGAATACCAATGGGTTGTGGGATATCTGAGTTGTGAGTGAATTGTGAGAGACACTGTATTTTGTGGATTCCTAGCCCCATATTAGGGGTGAATTTCCATTGATATATATAACAATAGGTCTATGTTTGGGTGGAACATATTTCCCAAGTAGTTGGTTGCACAACTATTTTACAAAGATAAGTGTTTATCTGTTTTTCTAAGTTATTTATGAGTTAACCGTTGTGCATTTTTACTCTGTGTATGAGAATGAATTATATTTTGTTGTGATAATTTTTTTAGTTGAATTCATGTTTATTTTGCATGATGTATATGCATTTAATTAATGGTATCCAAATGGTTAAATTGGTGTGTATTCATGTAGCTGATAAGCTACATGACTAGTTAGCAAAAAATTTCAATTTTATGTGTATTTTCGCATGATAATGTTCCTTGTTTAAGCTGGGGGACATTACATTCCCCTATTTAATTACTACACATGCTTAATCATTCCATTAGTGGACCCTGTGATTTCTAGCACTATATTTTCTCCCTCTCAACTTAGACCACCTCTAGTGCTTAACTGAGATTGTTTCGCTGCCATGCCAAATGTAAAGGCCATTGATTTTTCCCTTGCATGAGATGTTTTCAAACAGTTTTAGGCCTCAACCATACCCATATATGTTATACAACTTAAATAATTTGATACACTTTTTTATATCATCTCCTATGGATGTCTATCCTTCAACTACCTCTTTTTATACCTTTGTTCCATTATCTTGGGTATTTGGCAACGATCCTTTCCTTATCCTACATCCACTAGTACCATTCCATGATCATGAGACAACAAAAAACCATATGGGAATCTTCATGGGAATCATCATTACATGTGCTTATTTTGTGCATGTCTAGATGTCATACAATTATGATCCCCATGGCCTAATAGAACTGACCCCTTAGGACAACATCATCACATTGCATGGAGGGTCCCCTTTAACTTCAATCTAATTAGTTATCTCCATATGGGTGACTTGGACTCCTTCATGGGAGTGCATTCTTTGGGAGTTCACCTTTCTTTGGCCTCCTTCACATGAGTGCCTCTTTTGGGAACTCCTCATTCCCTAGCCTCCTTTATGGGAGTAAGTCCTTTGGGAATTCATAATCCACTAGCATAATAACTAAAGTATCCCTTTGGGGAAAACATTGTTCCTTGTCCTCCTTTCTGGTATTTCCTCCTTTGGGAACTCATTGTTTCTAATCATCATTTGGCACTCTTAATTATCTAGCCTCCTTTGTGGGAGTTTATTTTTAAGGTACTCATTGTTACATGGCCTTTTTCATGGGGGTTCCTCCTTTGGGAAATCCTCCTTCCACTACCTACCAAATATCCATCAATATTGGCATTTTTTGTTGATCACCATCCAAGCAACACCACAAGCAATGTCATCATGGGATACCTTTCCAATCGTATTTTAATCCTTCATCACACTAGCAAAGGAGTCCTACATAGTATCTATATTTTTTGTTTCGTTTTGAGAACAATTATGCCACAAGTTATATTTGTATGTGTGAAATATACATTCAAAGTATCTCATCAGGTAGTCCCCCATCATGCATATTCTTTACACATCATTTGTAGTCCACCATCAAGTATATTCTTTACACTATAATTTAGGTATAGGATTACCCTATGCAATCATTGTATTTTACCTTTTCCACCTTTTGGCCTTACCTTAGCTTTCACCCCATCCCGAAAAGTCACCTCACCATTTCAAGATACATTGACAAACTTGTTGGATGATAGCTCTCTACTTATCATTGGATTCCCTAGTTCAGAACCATTGGGATTTTGACGTCCATTATACTCATTTCCCATTAGAATTGAGAGACATTATATTCCACTTGGAATCTAGAGCCTCATGATTTTTTCTTACCATTAGTTTGCCTCTACCACCATAATCCCAAGTGGTTAGTTTTAGTTTATACTTTACTTCTCACTATGTCATTGAACTCACAATTGACTCCACTCATTTCTAAATGTCTTTCTCTATTTGAGCCCATTGTTAAATAATTTATTTTATTAATCCATGAAAGGCCAGAGTGCCCAAACAATCGAAAGAGGCTAGTGTGCCTAGGAAATGTAATATTTCATCATTATTAATAAAAAATACATCATTGGTTGCTAAACGAACAAGGACAAGAGTTATAGTTGGCTATGATTCCACAAGAGAGGGGGATTGAGGGGATAATTATTTATTTTATATTTTATTTACCCATTTTTTTTAATGGAGAATAACAATTACATGAGATTCTTGGGGGGAAGGCCAAGTGGTTCCTTAATTCCAAGAATTACATAAATCCATCCCTTGTCTATGGTGGGGGTTGCTTCTTCCTCTCTCATTCACTAACTCACTCGCTCATTTTTGCTTGTTGTTCACACCTTTTATTTTGTTCTCACTCCACACATTCTTTCACCCACTCGCCTTTCCTCATACATTTTTTGGCTTGGGAAAGGAAAATGAATTGTTGGAGAGGATCCATGGTTTTGTTGGCTGTAAATACCGCTAGTGTATTCCAGTAGTGAATTAAGGCCTGCATGTATGAGATGATTTGGCATGTGTTCAACTTTGCTCATAGCTGGAAATCCTAAGAGTCCCAACATGGAGATTTTGTACTAGTTGCATTGGAGCCTTGGAAGGAGATGGACAACCTAAAGGACTGTGTGGAAGATAAGGGGGTCCATTCTTGTGGGTTGCGCAGGCTGGGTAGAAGAGAGTTGGTGTACTTCGGATTGTTGTGGGTGCTGAAAATATTGTGAGATCTTGAGTGTTGACTGGTTTGGGAAGCTGAGTGACACTTAGGAACCATCCTTGTGGATTCATAGCCCTGGCTCAAGGGTGACATTGTTGTTGAGACTTGGAACATCAATGTCTATGGTTGGGTGGAACATCCTTGGTCTGCAACCAGTTGGTGATTCATTTTATGAAAGATAAGTGCTTTCTGTCATGGTTTTATTTACTTGTGTATTTATTCTTATGTGTATTTATATATGTATGAATTTTGTATCCATAGTATGGATTCTTGCTGGTTATTGTTGTGTACGGCATATGGTTCATTTATTTTATGTTGTAGCATGAATCTTGATCTATACTTGTGAATACTTCTTGCATATTTATTAATTAAAAGTTAGATTAGAAGTCGAAAGGAGTCCAGAAGTGGGATTGAAGTGGCATGCTCGACTTGTGGGTGGTTGGGTACGTTATAGACCACTAATTCATTCATTCATTCCAAGGAGACCCTAGGTGCCCACCCTTGTTTCCTTCATCTTCGCGTGCACAAATTTGAACCTATACACCCATATTTAGCATGTGCATCAACACCATAAGGTACTGCATGCTCCATGCACCTATAACCAATGTGGATTGCTTCTCTGTCGCACCAATAACTGGTGCACACTACTTTTGTGTTGCACATCAATATCCACCGTGCACAATTTTGGTTCATGCACTAATACTTGTTGTGCACAATTTTTGTGTCGCATGCTAATATTACACATGCATTTTACTCTACATGTTGCACCATGAAAAAATTTAGTAAGCCCCCACTGTGCACCAGTACTTCGCGGGCACCACTAATTAAATTGGCGTGCGACAACATATACCCATAATGTGCGCTCACCAACAAAATTCCTCTGCGCTCTGACAATACTATGCACACCACACACGCCATTATTATGCGTGTGCACACCGTGCATGCCAGTATTACGCATGCACTACTCAATCCGCACCGTACAATGCTAAATTTAGTGTGCACCAAAATTTTTCTGTGCATTACCACTCTGCATCGCGTAGAGCCAAAATTAAGTGTACACACCCGCACATCAATATTTTTTGTGCATTACCACTCTGCACTGCGTAGCGCCAAATTTTAGTGCGCGCACCCACACACCAATGTTTTTTCATGCAATGCCACTCTACACCGCACAATGCCAAATTTTAGCACGTGCACCCGCACGCCAATGTTTTTCCACGCAATGCCACTCTGCACCGCGCAACGCCAAATTTTAGCACGCGCACCTGTACGTCAATATTTTTCCATGCAATGCCACTCTGCACTACGCAGTGCCAAATTTTAGCGCGCACAACTGTACGCCAATATTTTTCCACGCAATACCACTCTGCACTGCGCAGCGCCAAATTTTAGTGTGCGCACTTGTGCGCCAATATTTTTCCACTTATCACAAGCTTTTCACTGCGCATCATGCATTTTTAGTGTGCACACACGCACACATTCATTTTTATGCGCATCAATTCCTCGTGAATTTCGCTGCAGAAATTGGGCTTTTTCCAAACGTTTTTCTAATTTTTTCCATAGACATTCTGCAACTATGAATTTTTTTCAATTTCACCCTGATAACACCAATTCAACCTCTAAAACAACAAATCGTTGTTGGTTGACATTCCTGGAACAAATTTTTCCCCAAACTCAATTCACGAATTGAGAATTTTAATCAACTAATCTCGCTCCATCTGTCATGGATTCCCTATAACTTGAAATTCGACCAATTCCAGGTCCAAATTTTCTAGAACAGATATTAAATCAAGAATATCTCACCACTTGGCCAAATTTCTCAATTTTCCAATGAATTTAATAACATAAATTGGGGCTTTCGCCCAATTCCACGTCGTTGTTTCTAAATTTTACGATGGACGTTGTGTAACTTGAAATTTGGCCACTTTGTAATCAATTCTCTATGGAATTTCACTTCAAATCAACTTGCTCGGACCATCCAAGCTCAGTGTTGAAAATTGAAGCTCTAATACCATATTGTAACATCTACGACCACCCAGGTCGGGCCATGCTACTCCAGAAAACACTCTGATACAATATTGTAACATACACGACCACCCAGGCCGGGTCATGCCACCAAAAATATTTCATCCTCAGATACCTTATTTTAACATCCCCAACATCCAACTAGGCTATGCCTCATAAAAAATTTCAAACTGTATGAAAATTAAAACATATACACAGAGAAACTCTTGCAAAACTTTATATATAAAACTTAAAACATAAAAATGCATTATGTAAATGAACAGATTCATACCGAATAACAGTAAACATATACATGTAGCATAGATAGGAAATATCCATAAATATAAAGACAGGTATAAACCACACACAATAAAAACCCATAAAAATAAACACATAAATAATAATGCAGCATGTAATTTAAAACACAATTGACACTTATCTTGGTAAGAATATCACCAACTAAGTGCAGACCTTCCATGAACCTCCCAGCCTTATACCACATTGCTCATCACTCTCATTAGTGGGTCACCCTTGAGATGGGACTAAACTCCACCCAAGTAAAGGGATTCCTAACCAGGTTGATGTATCTTAGACAATAGGAAAGACTTTGTCACATATGCCAACTCAAACTAACAACCTACAGTCCCTCATTCTCCACATGTATGTCCCACCCCAAGAAGTGTGCCCCTTCTCTGCTCAACAGTCCCTCGGCTTCCCCACTTCCCTTCCAGAGCTTCAACGATAGGTCGTACAGGAAGTCTCAGAGCCTTGTAGCTGCAGTTTAGCACCTTAGAGAATAAATTCCCAATAATTCTCTCAACTAGAGAGAAATTATTCATGGGCCTGACAACCCACCTCTTCAGTCTCACACAGGCTTGAAAACCTGCTTCTTCATTCCAAATCCCAAGATAACTAGTTAATAGGTATAGATACAAGTACAGGTACAATGACAATGATGGTAACAAAAAGGTACGGAGGACAACTGAATGAGCGAGTGAATGATCATGGAATGAATAAATGATTTCCCCCAAAAATGAACTAAGTCCAAGCTATATGTATGCATTTCCTCAACTTGACACTTGTCATGTTGAGATCTACTTTGGCCCACTTGTCCCCATCCTTAGAATTTAGGATAAAATAATTATCCATACTTTATACTTTAAGGAATATTAATATAATATTCATTTTTGGTTTAAGCTCCCTAGCTTAGCCCTTTTCCTTAACTTTAATCCCCCCCTTTCACTAACTAGTGGAGTTTAGTCCCCATACTCTTTTATCGTGGTCGGTCTACACGTAACAATGTATTATATTAATGATATGAGTATTTACATATACAAAAATAGGCTCACCAGCCTTCAACATCTAGGCTCTATGGCCTAATTCATCACATAAGCCTCCTATCTTATAATAATTGGCTCACCAACCTATAAAACACAACATATAAATAAAGGCTCACTGGCCTCAAAATCACGCACACTTAATTTTGTTGCGCACAATATCCTAGAATGTGCACACTACATCGTTTTAGTGCGTAGTACATGTGCACACTATACCATGGAAGGAGCATGTAAAATTGTATCAACAACTCACCAACTTATAAACATTTTTACAATTACATTTACAATTTGGGGTTCAGCCTAGGGGTATTACAGAAGAGATGATCGCAAAAGAACTGGTTATTCAAGAAGTGCTAGCAGAACTCATAAACATCACTCACCTCCCTATTCAGAAAGGAAATTTTATGCATCTTAATATTCCATAAGTAGCCCAGAGGTGTTTCCTGTTAGGCACCAAAGAAGAAGGCATGAATTGGAAATTTTTCAAGTAGAGTTGAGGAAGCTTAAGCCACCATCCTTTGATGGAGAAATATAAAGGGAAGATGATGTTGAGGCATGGTTTCTTGGACTCAAGAGGTATTTTCAATTGCATAACTACTCATCAAACCTAGAATCCATAATTGCCACATACCATTTACACAGGAAAGCTTCTATGTGGTGGGATCAACTGAATCAAGTTGAGCACATTAATTAGAATAGGATCACTTGGAAGAATTTCAAGAAATATTTTCAGAAGGAGTACCTTTTAGAACACTTCAATGACAAGAAAATGTAGGATTTCTTTGAACTTAGGCTGGGAAGCATGACCATGCCACAATATTAAAAGAAGTTCGTGGGGTTGATAAAGTATGTGGGGTTTATAAAATATGAGAAGGTTAAAGTATAGAGGTTTTTAAGTGGATTACCATCCTTTTATATAGAGAATATCCAATAATATGAACCCATGATTTTGACTGAGACCATCAGGAAGGCTAAGTACCTATATGAGAAAGGAAAGGGTAGAGAGTCTTTGTAGAAATATTGGAAGGACAAGAAGAAGGAGAAGTATGCTCAGAGAAATAAATGATTCAAACCTCCTTTCAATAGAAATATCCCTAATAAAAATCATCAAGACCAGTATGCTAAGGATGAATCCAAGAAAGAAGACTCCTTGGGGAAAATGGGAATACCACCAATCCAATGTTGGGGATGCAAACAAGATCACTTGTACAAGGATTTACCTCAAAGAAAGGACAAAGTGAAGATCATGCACAACATCCAAGATGCTACAACAGTAGAAGATATGGGACTATTTTATGCAGCCTTGGATGATCGACAAGCATAGTTCCAATCCAATATGATTGAGTTGGAAGGTAAGATCATTAATCATCATGTTTCTATTTTAATTGATTCAGGAGAAATTCATTGTTACATTGATCCTAAAATAGGGATACATTACGTTTGGAGAAAAGTAAACATGAAAAATCAAGTTTGGTTCAGCTAGCCACTGGAGCCAAAAGGAGAATCCATGATATGGTCAGAGGTTGTTCCATAAGTCTTAATGGTGTGAAAAATATTATACCATTGGGATCTTATGATATTCTAATTGGAATGGATTGGTTGGAAAAGCATCATGATGTCCTATATTTTCGTAATAAGACATTTACATGTCTTGATGAAGAAGGAAAATAGAGCACTGTGAAAGGAGTTCCAAGACCCATCTCTATAAGGGAGATTTCATCCTTACAACTAAAGATATGTTTCATAAAAGGATGTCAATTGTATGCATCCCATGTGGAGGAGACAGAAAAGAAAAAGGGGCCAAGGCTTGAAGAATTTTTGATATTACAAGAATTTGAAGATGTATTCCAAGAAATACCAAGATTGTCACCAAAGAGGGAGATAAATTTCTATATTGATTTAGTGCTAGGAGCTTCCCCAGTACCAAAAACACCTTACAGAATGAGTACACCAGAATTAAAATAATTACAAATGCAGTTGGAAGAATTTTTGAAGAAAGGGTACATACGTCCAAGTGTTTCACCTTGGGGAGTACCAATACTCTTTGTCAAAATGAAGGATGGAACTTTGAGGCTGTGTATTGACTTTCGAAAACTGAATAAATCCACTGTAAAGAACAAGTATCCTCTACCCAGAATTGATGACCTCTTTGATGAACTAAGAGGGGCAAAGATATTTTCAAAGATAGACTTGATATCGGGGTACCATCAGGTAAGAATCAAGGAAGAAGACATCCAGAAGACAACATTTAGAACCATGTATGGGAATTATGAATTTGTAGTGGTGCCATTTGGACTATCCAATGCACCAGTTGTCTTTATGTTCTTAATGAGTGGCATATTAAAAAATTCTTTGGATATGTTTGTCATAGTATTCCTGGACAACATACTTGTCTATTCTAAGTAAGATGAAGAGCATGAACATCACCTAAGATTGGTATTTCAAGTGCCGAGGGAACATCAATTGTACGCCAAGATTAGTCAGTGTTATTTTTACCAAGAACAGATCCATTACTTGGGAAACATTGTTTCAGAACAAGTTATAGCAGTGGATCTAGAGAAGATTTAAGCCATTAGAGGATGGCTAGAACCTATGAATGTTTCAGAATTCAGATCTTTTATGGGATTAGTTGGTTACTACAAAATATTTATATCAGGGTTCTATAAGACTGCTCATCCCATCACTTATTTGCAAAACAAGGGAATTAAATTTGAATGGACAACAGAGTGTGAAGAGAACTTTAATTTGTTGAAATAATTACTTACTAGTGCACCTATTTTAAAGAATGTTGACCCAAATGAAAGTTTTGTGGTATGTAGAGATGCATGCAAGGAAGGACTTGGTGGAGTCCTCACTCAAAATGGACATGTCATTGGTTATGAGTCCAAAAATCTTAAAGAACATGAGAGAAACTATGCCACACATGACTTGGAACTTGCTTCCACTGTTCACGCATTGAAGATGTGGAGGAATTATCTCATGGCTAAGAGATTTGAATTAAGAACAGACCAAAGTGGTTTGAAATATCTTTTTGAACAACCAACTTTGAATGCCAGGAAAACGAGATGGCTGAAAATTTTAAGTGAATACGATTTTGACATCAAACATATCAAAGGAAAATAAAATAAAGTTGTCATTTCACTTAGTAGAAGAGTACATCTCATGCATGCTACAACTATTAGTATGCATCAGTCATATTTAAAGAGCATAATTTTAGATGTTGTTGTCATCAAGATTACCTACAGGTAAAAGAAATCTTACATCAAGGAAATGTACAATAGAAAATAAAAGAATATGAGATGAAGGAAGATGGATTACTTATGCATAAAAATAGAATTTATGTTCCTAGTTTCGGAGAACTTAGGAATTTGGTATTAAAAGAAATTCATAATGTTCCATATGTTGGACATCTTGGTTACTAGAAAACAATTGCAGCAGTAAGAAGCTAATTCTTTTGGTCAGGAATGAAAAAATATGTTGTTGATTACATTTCCAGATGTATGACATGTTAGAGAGTGAAGGATGAGCATAGGCACCCAACGGGTTTGATACAACCTTTACCAATTCCAGAGAATAAATGGGAAGTGATAACCATTGATTTTATAACAAAATTTCCTAGGAAATCAAGACAACATGATTCAATCATGCTCATAGTTGATAAATTGACAAAGGATGTTCATTTTGTTCTTGTAAAAATGACTCATACAACAACTAATATTGTATAAATTTACATGAGGGAGATTGCTAGGTTGCATGGGATACCTAAGACAATTGTCTCAGACAAAGATACAAAGTTTACTTCAAATTTATGGAGGGGATTGTTTAAAGGATTTGGTAAAAATATGAACTTTAGCACAACATACCATCCACAATCAGATGGGAAGATAGAGAGAGTCAACCGAGTAATTGAAGACATGTTGAGAATGTATGTGATGGATAAGCCATCTAAGTGGGAAGATTACTTGCACTTGTTTGAGTTTACCTATAATAATGGGTATCAAGCTTCATTGAAAATGATCCCATTTGAAGCATTGTATAGTAGGAAATGAAATACTCCAGTGAGTTGCAACAACCTAGTAGACATAGTGGTACTTGGGCCAAAATTGCTCAAGGATATGGAAGACTAGATGGTTAGAATTAAGCAGAATTTAAAGGCAACTCAAGATAGACAAAATATTTATGAAGATAAGAACATAACAACTAGAGAATTTAAATTGGGGGAGCATGTTCTTTGAAAAATTGAGCCCAAGAAGAGCTCTTTGAATTTGGGTAGTTGTACAAAGCTAGCAGCCAGATTTTGTGGCCCATTTGAGATATTGGAGAGAATATGGCCAGTTGCATACATGCTTGCATTGCCTGCTTCCATAAATGTGCATATGTACATGATCCTAACCACGTTATTGATTGGCATCTGATTCAGGTAGAGACAGAGGGAGACTTTCAGGTCCAACCGATGCAAATATTGGACAGAAAATTCAAAATGCTCTGGAATCGAGTTATAGAGTTGGTAAAAGTTCAGTGGACCTACTACGGTCCTGAAGATGCTACTTGGGAGCATGAAGATTCCATGCAGGCATAGTACTTGCAACTTTTTGAATAAATTTTGAGATTTTGATTTATGTTTTGTATATGCACTTAGGACAGTGCCAAAATAAGGGGGAGGGAATGTAAAACCCATGGTTTTGAGCCCCATATTAAATAATGAATTTTGTTAATCCATGAAAGGCTAGAGTGCCCAAACAATTGAAAGAGGCCAGTGTGCCTAGGAAATATAATATTGTGTCATTATTAATAATAAATACATCACTCAATACTAGATGAAGAGGGACAAGAGTTATAGGGGGCTATGATTCCACAAGAGAGGGGGCTTGAGGGGATAATTATTTATTTTATATTTTATTTACCCATTTTGTTTTAATGGAAAATAGCAGTTACATGAGCTTTCTGGGGGGGAGGACAAGTGGTTCCTTAATTCCAAGAATTACATAAACGCATCCTTGGTCTGTGGTGGGGGTTTCTTCTTCCTCTCTCATTCACTCACTCATTTTTTTTGGTTGTTAACACCTTTTATTATGTTCTCACTCCACTCATTCTTTCACTCACTCGTCTTTCCTCATTCATGTTTTTTCTTGGGAAAGGAAAACGAATTATTGGAGAGGAGCCATGGTTTTGTTGGCTGTAAAGATTTTTGGTGTATTCCAACCATGAATTAAGGCCTACATATCTGATATGATTTGGCTTGTGTTCAGATTTTCTCACAGCTGTGAATCCTGAGATTCCCAACATGGAGATTATGGACCAGTTTCACTGGAGCCCTGGAAGGAGATGGAAAACCTGAGGGACTGTGTGGCAGAGAAGGGGGTCCATTCTCTTGGGCTATGTAGGCTAGGTAGAAGAGAGTTGGTGTACTTTGTATCGTTGTGGGTGTTGAAAATACTGTGAGAGATTGATTGCTGACTAGTTTGGGAATTTGAGTGACACTCAGGAACCATCCTTGTGGATTCATAGCTCTGGCTCAGGGGTGACATTGTTGTTGAGACTTGGAACAACATTGTCTACGGTTGGGTGGAACATTCTTGGTCTGCATCCAGTTGGTGATTCGTTTTAGGAAAGATAAGTTCTTTTTGTTGTGGTTTTATTTACTTGTGTATTTATTCCACTGTGTATTTATTTTTCTATGAATTTTGTATCCATAGTATGCATGCTTGTTGGTTATTGATGTGTACAACATATGGTTCATTTATTTTATTTTGTAGCATGAATATTGATCTATGCATGTAAATACTTCATGCATATTTATTAATTAAAAGTTATATCAGAAGTCGAAAGAAGTCCACAAGTGGGCTTGAAGTGGCATGCCCTGCCCGTGGGTGGTTGGGTATGTTACAGACCACTAGTTCATCCATTCATTCCAAGGAGACCCTAGGTGCCCACCCTTGTTTCTTTCATCTTCTAGCATTCCCTACACATAGTTCAAAACTACTTGGTTGGATATGGAAGGTTATTTCCTTGTTGTAACATGTGGATTATTTTGTTCTTTACTAAATATAAAACTAAAAAAACATCAAAAAATTACAAAAAAAAAAAAATGGGGGAGATAATATTAGTTCTTATTATTTGGATGTTAAATTATATTTCTGTGTTACATATTTTTTAGTCCATTATCAATTTTTCCCTTGCATAGAGAATTTATATTGAGTCCCTCATGTATTTTTGTTGATACACAATATATTGGTTTGTTTCTTCCCACTCATTCTATCTAGTCAATTTCATCATTGTAGCTCTTGATATTTGCACCTACCATCCATTTTGACTTGTCATCCTAATCCTTAAGTCTCGCTCATGTCCTCAAATTGTCTTCCTCTACATGGACTTCGATATATCTTCCACATTACTCTCCTCATAGTCACCACTTAAGGTTTATGGTCACTCCCTAAGTCAATCATTAGGAAGTGCCACTCTCCATCTAAGGGAAGTGTCATATACCCCATCATTGCCTCATCCCATTATGTCATATCTAAGTTGGTTAAATCTATTAGTTTGTTTCATACCTCATGTTAGTTTTGATGTAGGAGAATCATCATCAAAACAAGTGCAAAAGCGAAGGACAAATGGATATGCACCAATGCACATTTTGAATTTGAAAAGATGAAACTTTAATGTAATAGCTAGAGGGACATAATTTCCCTTAAATGTTTTTGGGGTTGTAACGCGAATATTGAGTGTAGATCTCATCTGTCGATTGGAGGAATTTATTGTATTAAATGTAAAGTAAATGCAGGATTTAATTTTGATTAGATAGCTTAGAGTGTAGGAGGGAAAACTCTAGAAATCTCCCTCGTATGTATGGTATTGTATCAATTATTCTCATTGTAAGAGTTAGAGAGTTGTAGAGAAAGAGAATAGGAGAACAAAACATAAAGTTGTATAAGTAGATAGTTTTTGCTATTGAACCCATGTACAGAAGCATTGGAATTAATATGAGAAGGATTTAATTCAGTTTCATGGTGTTGTGGTGATTATTGTTTGCATCTCTTAATGGTATGTTTACAGTTTTCTTATATGTTATGTTATGCATTTGTTTCAATGTTGTGTGTATGTATGATTTCATGTTGAATGTATGAAGTCAGTGAGAGGGAGAGCATGAGTTTCAATTGTTTCTCGTCCTGAGAATTCCTGCAAGGAGTGCAATGAATGTCTGCAAAGTGTGCGTTGACAGGTTCTAAGTTTCACCTCAGACAAGCTAAGGACAGATAGTGTTTTTCTCATACTAGCAGAAGTGTAGGTATAACATAGATTCGTGCAAGGCATGTGCAGGTCGGTTGAAGTCTTAGACTTTTCCAACCCAAGCGAGTGGTGGAAGGATTTATGTTGCAAGGAGTGCATAGAAGAGGAAGATGTCAAATAATCAGTGATTATTTGTGAAGGCCACAAGGAGTGCATGAAAGTGACCCCTTAAGAGATCTCTGAGTTTGCAGCCAAAACCAAGCTCAGGAAGGATAGAGGCTTCAAATATTTCAAAGGAAGATGAGGGATGAAGTCACCTCACAGAATCAAGTTCAGGAGAAAAGATGTGATGTCTCGTTCCCTAGAGTAGGCCAGTAGGGAGCGACTTAGTAGTCTATGTGTTACCGTAGACTATATTCAGGCACAAACAGGGAACAAGATGGAGAAATAAGGGTGAATTGATGGCTAAATGATGAATTAAGACAAAATACTTAGGAAAGTCACTTAAGCCTAAGTCAACGAAGAATTAGAATGAAAAGGTGCTAAAGGGGGACTTAATTAATTAATTATTCACCTTAGGAGGAAACACGCATAGATTAAGTGAGGTTAATGGTGAATTAGGTTGGGAATGATATAAAGGGAGGAATTTGACCTAATTCCTCATTATGCATTGTTATGATTTGATGTTGAGAGTTCCCAAAGGAGGAAGAGAGTCGACCTTACTGTTTTGTGTATTTCTGGAGGAAACCACCACCATTGATCGATTTCGGTGTTGAGAGACACACCCTATCCCATCGGAGATACCATCCAGGTATTTTATCGTACCTTTCAGGAGTATCCATTGTAGAGTGCACAACTTAGCCAGTGAGGGCACAAGTTAGTTTGAGGGTTTGGAGAGCTACACGAGGTTCGAGTTTAGATTGTAGTTTCCTTCCGACCTAGTTGAGATCCAGCCAGGGTGCTTCTATTGATCCATCTATCATCAGATTTTGAATGTGGAATATTGCATATCACCTCATCCAGTCATTTAGGGCATAACTTATCCGATAGTACATTTGGGGTCGTAGATGGAGCATTTGGATAGATCTGGGGAAACCCTTCCGACTGAGTTCCACATTTGGTGAGACGATCGTTTTGAGCCATATAGAAAAAAATTCCATTGGTGGAATCATGTGGGGTGCATCCAGTGTCCCAGGAGGTGCGCAAACCCCCCAGGGGTCCAGATCCAATACCTCAGAGGACATATCTGACATCCAACACTCATCCATTCCAGTATAGAGACTAGGGTGCTTCTACTGGAGTAGTTTCCAGTACATTCCGATGGTCTATCCTTTCGGATGAGTTTTCCAGTGGGTAGCGGTTACCGTATTTATTCGACATCGCATATTCCTGTCAATATATCTATGCATGCATCAGATATGCATTCATATTCTGATCACAAGTATTTTTATGCTATTTGATTGTATTCCAGTGACGATCCATGAGATCTAGCTGACGATTATCCTCTATATTTCCAGTGTATTATTGTATTTTCGTGCTTGAGTCGCATAATACATGTTATTAGGTAGTTGATGTTCTTTACTTCCACATGCATCCTTTATATGTTGTTTAAACCTTAAATACACAACATGCACATAAAATAACCAACATGCATATGAAATAACCAACATCCACATGCAATAACCAACATGCACATGCAATAAACTAAATATCTCAAACACACAACTGAAACGCATCGAGAAAACCTTAGTGTATTAGATCTGCAAGATAGAACATAAGATCAGTAGAAAATTTCTTGATCAACAGGATCAGGGATATTTCAGTGGTATCAAATCTTTAGTCCTGCCAGCCTGTGACTAAAGACAATGAGTACAACAGAAGAACCAGATGGTCGTGATCACGTAGGTGATGAATATGTCACTTACAGCAGGCACAAGGAAAGAAGGTCTAGGACTAAATTTCCTCCTTTCCCTCCCAGTTCAAAGGAAGAGGAAGAGGCGCACAAAGAAGCAGAGAGAAGAGTAGAGTGCAAGGCCAAGCGTGAAGTAGAGAGGAGGCTAGGTGACAGATATGAGCAACCAGAGGGCAGCGGTAAGGATCCCATGGATCTAGATGCATCCTTCATGCAGGTTATCAGTGATATGTTAGCTAGTTAGTGGACCATGTCACATTTCTTGGCTCAGGTAGCTGATATATTGGCTATGGAAGACATCCAGGGCACACAAGCCCCACATGCAGCACAAGGGAAATCAGAAGCAGGTAGTAGACCCCAGTCACCCACTCGCACATACACCCCTGTGAGTAGGATTCCACGTTCGTTGTTTCCCACTTTCTAGAGATCACCCCATGTAGCAGCACAGACATCGATAACACAAAGACCGCCCACTCATGCAGAGGACATTGAATAGTATCAGAGAGAGTATGCATCATTAGGTTGTGACTTCCATTAGGATATGAACCTGATCGAGTATTGTGGGCTTAGACTAAGGAACCTCCCCAGAGAGCCACAGAGAGGAGGGTCGCAACCACAATAGCATTATGGGCATAACCTTGAATTCATCCAAAAATTTTGTAAACTCACTATACCTTCTTTCGACGGATCATCCAAATGCACTGCTAGAGATTGGGTACAAAATATTGACACCTACTACAAGCTCAACCAGATGACATTGACAGAGGCCATCAATTTCTCCACCTTACACTTAGAGGGTGAAGCACACGAGTGGTGGTATCATGGATTGGTGACATTGGGCCACAATCATATCACCTCCTACCGAGAGTTCACATAGAGACTCATGGAAAGATTTGATAGGAGGGATCTAGAGATCCATTTCAGAGATCTATCCCAGTTGAGACAAAATGGCACAGCATAGGCCTTCATCTCATAGTTTCAGAGGGTAGCAGTGGAAGTGACAGACATATCCAAGACTTGATTGGTTATGCTATTCACAGAAGGGCTCATAGAACCCTTGAAAGGATGGGTGAAGGCCTACTGGCCTCATACCTTGCAGGATGCCATCAGACACACTAAAGACTTGGCGGACTCCGTGCCAAAAATTAAACCATTTACCAAACCCTTTGTACCACAGAGATAAAGGGCTCAGAAGAATCCACAGAGGGAATGGAAGGGAAATCCCAAGTTATATGATGTTACGATATGGGAATTGATGAGGAAGAAGCTTTTATTCTCGTGCAGAGACCCGTGGATCCTAGGGCATAGATGCATGGGAAAGGGGCAGATCCACTACATTGAAGTGGAATCGGGCAACGAGGAGGAGGATGATGATACTAAGGCACCGAAAAATAGTGATTTAGAGGCTAAGACCATTCATGAGCTAGAGAAACAGCCGAATAAACCTTAGGTATCAGCTAGGGAGCAACCCAAGGAGGAGGAAAAACCTTGTAGAGAGGTGAAAGGGGGAACCATAGCCACCCTTTCAGGAGTACCCATGTACAACACTCTCAGGCTCAAGGGCCTTATACAGGGGCAACGCATGACAACATTAGTTGATGGTGGGGCCACCCACAACTTCATAGATGCGTCCTTAGTATCCAGGAGGGGGTTACGCACGGAGAACTTTGAGGGATTCCATGTAGTAGTGGAAGATGGATATAGGATGACTTGCTTGGACATGATCCCAGACCTAGATCTAAAACTAGGAAACTGCACCCTAACAGACACATTCTATGTAGTTGAGCTGTCAGATACTGATGTCGTGGTAGGTGTACAATGGTTGTATTCTTTGGGGGAGATTAGGTTCAACTATCAAATGTTGACCATGAGCTTCAGATATGCGAGTGGATTGAGAGTTGTGCTGAGAGGCATGTCTACAGAGGCACCTCGAGTAGTATCAACAAAGAGGATGGAGAGGATATTTTGTGATGGTGATGTGGCTTAAGAAATAGAGTGTTTGATCACCATGTGAAAGGACTCAAAGGGTAGGGAGCAGTACCATCCACATATCATGGAGCTTCTGGATCAATATGAGCCAATATTTGGACCGATACCACGAGGGAGACTGCCAGACAAGGGTTTTGAGCACATGATTGAGTTAGAGGCAGGGGATACACCAATGATTAAAACACCCTATAGACACCCCAAGAAATTTAAGGATGAGATTGAGAAAGCAATCAAAGAATTTCTCGCTATGGGGCACATCAGGCCCAACATGAGTCCTTTTGCATCTTCAGTCATCCTAGTACTGAAGAAGGATGGCACATTACAGATGTGCATTGACTATAGAGCGCTCAACACAAAAATGATTAAGAATTGGTACCCTGCTCCACACATAGATGAGCTGATGGATGAGTTACATGGGGTAGTCTTCTTCATGAAAATTGATCTACGGCCAAGATACCATTAGATCAGCATCAGGGATAAGGATATTGAGAAGACAAATTTCCAATGTCATTTCAAACACTTTGAGTTCTTGGTCATGCCATTTGGATTGACCAACGCACCAGCCACTTTCCAGTCTTGCATGAAACACATCTTCAGAGGGCAGTTGAGGAAGTACCTTTTAGTTTTCTTCAATGATATTTTGATCTATAGAAAGACATGGGATGATCATCTAAAACATTTGGGTGAGGACTTGGATATTATGCAGTCACAGTCTTTATATGCCAAGGAATCCAAATGTGAATTTGTCATGAGAGAAATACTATACTTGGGGCATATCATTAGTGGGAAGGGAGTACAGGTTCATCAGGAAAAGATCAGGGCCATTTTTGGATTGGCCAATGCCCAAGAATCTCACGAATCTGAAAGGATTCTTTAGGTTATGCAGTTACTACAGGAGGTTCGTCAATGGTTTTTAAAAGTTGGGAGAACCACTCATAGACTTGACCAAGAAGGGTGCTTTCCATTGGACAGAGGAGTCACAACAGACATTCTACAAAATGAAGGAGGTTATGAGCACATGCCCTATTTTATCCCTTCCAGACTTATCGCAATCGTTTGTCTTAGAGTGTGACGCATCAGAGGTGGGGATTGGATAAGTTTTGATGTAGGGGGGCCACCCCATTGTGTTTGAGAGAATAATTCTCAATGAATAGGAGAGACTCTATCCTATTTACAATAAGGAGATGTTAGCGATCATGCATGCCTTAACCAAATTTAGGTAGTATCTGGTTGGCAACAGGTTTGTAGTGAAGACTAATCATAATAGTCTCAAGTATTTCCTTGAACAGAAAGACCTCAGTGAGAGGCAATAGAAGTGGGTCTCAAAGATCCAAGCCTTTTACTTTGACATGGATTATGTCAAGGGAAAAAGGAATATCATGGTAGATGCCTTGTCCAGGAGGCCAACAGGATGTTCGATGATGGACATTTATACAGATTGGAAAGCTCATTTGTTGGTATACTCCAAAAACAATTTTTCTTGTGAGGTGATGGACGAACATGTGATTGATGATAGATATTGGGTTCTTGATGATGTCATTTTCTACAAGGACCAGATCTACTTGGTTCTAGAATCCACCATGAAGGGGAAAATTTTGAAGGTGTGTCATGATTCTCCTACAACAGGCCATCAGGGGTACCTCAAAACATATAGGTAGATTAGGAAGAGATTCTCATGGAAGGGTCTCAAGGATGATGTGCTGAAACACATACGAGAGTGCACAACTTGTTAGCAGAACAAGTCCGAGCAAACACACCCTGAAGGGCTACTATAATCTCTACCCATTCCAGAGAAAAAATGGGAGATAATTTCCATGATTTCATTACAGGCCTTCCTAGAGTGCAGAGAAAGGACTTTATATTCGTGGTGGTCGACAAGATGACCAAATTTTCACATTTATTCGCCATACCTATATACTACAAGGCCATATAGGTAGCATAGTTGTTCTTCAGGGAGGTATTCCAGTTGCATGGGTTACCCAGGAAGATAGTCATTGATAGAGATGGGTGCTTCATCAGTGTATTTTGGCAGGAGCTTTTCAGGTTGACAGGCACAGAGCTAGCCACTAATACCAGTTACCACCCAAAGACAGATGGGAAGACATAGATCATAAAAAAATGGGTGGAGGGGTATCTGAGGAACTATATGGGGGGGGCAGTAGCACACTTGGGTGAGATGGTTACATATGGGTGAGTATTTCTACAACACAAATTACCATATTTTTATCAGGATGTCACCATTCAGGGCATTGTATGGATACGATGCACCCTCCTTTATGGAGACTCTGTTTGGGGACAGCAGGGTCCTGGGGGAAAAGGACTGGGTGGAGGAGAGTTAGAGGATTCTTTAATCAGTGAGGGAGAATTTGTAGTTAGCTTAGAACCAATAGAATATATATGCAGACCGACACAGGGTTGAACACAATTTTGAGGTAGTGGATTTGGTTTTTATGCGATTTTAGCCATACAGACAGTCCTCCTTGAAGAGGAGCGGAGCAGAAAAGCTGAAGCCGAAGTTCTATGGGCCATACAGAGTCATTGGGAGGATAGGCGAGGTGGAATACGAGCTAGAGCTATCGTAAGGTAGTAAGATTCATAACATATTTCATGTATCTTGCCTTAAAAAGGTTGTGGGACAACAGGTTAGAATTTCAGAGGAGTTTCCACCCTTGGATGAGGAGGGTCATTTGGAGCTAGTGCCAGAGGAGGTACTAGAGTAGAGAGAGCACAGATTGAGGAGAAGGATCATCAGGGAGTGCTTGGTTAGGTGGAGGGGTCTTCTAGTGAAGGATGCCACATGGGAGGGAGAGCATATCTTACAACACCCAGGATTGATGTTGCTTGAGGACAAGCAATCTCAGGAAGGGAGGACTGTGATGTCATGTTCCCTAGAGTAGGCCAACAGGGAGTGACTTAGTAGTTTATGTGTTCCCATAGACTATAGTCGAGCACAAACAGGGAACAATATGGAGAAATAAGGGTGAATTGATGGCTAAACAATGAATTAAGACAAAATACTTAGGAAAAGTCACTTAAGCCTAAGTCAATGAAGAATTAGAATGAAAAGGTGCTAAAGGGGGAATTAATTAATTAATTATTCACCTTAGGAGGAAAATTGCCTAGCTTAAGTGAGTTCAATGGTGAATTAGGTTGGGAATGATATAAAGGGAGGAATTTGACCTAATTCCTCATTATGCATTGTTATGATTTGATGTTGAGAGTTCCTAGAGGAGGAAGAGAGTCGACCTTATTGTTTTGTGGAATTATGGAGGAAACCACCACCATTTATCGGTTTTTGTGTTGAGAGACACACCCTAGCCCATCGGAGATACCATCTAGGTATTTCACCATACCTTTCATTAGTATCCATTGCAGAGTGCACAGCTCAGCCAGTGAAGGTGCAAGTTAGTTTGAGGGTTTGGAGAGTTGCATGAGGTCCGAGTTCATATTGCAGTTTCCTTCCGACCCAGTCGAGATCTAGCCATGACACTTCTATTGGTCCATATATCACCATATTCTGATTGTGGAATCTTGCATATCTCCTCATCCAGTCATTTAGGGTGCAGCTCATCTGGTAGTACATTTGGGGTCGCAGACAGAGCATCAGGACAGATCTGGGGAAACCCTTCTGACCTAGTTCCACATTTGGTGAGACGATTGTTTTGAGAAATATAGAAGAATATTTCATTGGTGGAATCAGTTGGGGCACATCCAGTGTCCCAGGAGGTGCGAAAACCCTCCAGGGGTCTAGATCCAGTACCTCAAAAGCCAGATCTGACATCCGACACTCATCCATTCCTGTCTAGAGACCAGGGCGCTTCTATTGGAGAATTTTCCAGTGCATTCCAATAGTCTATCTTTCCAGACGAGTTTTCCAGTGGGTAGCGATTATCGTATTTCTCCAGCATCGCATATTCCTGTCGATCTATCCGTGCATGCATCGGATCTATGTTCATCTTCTAATCACGGGTATTTTTATTCTATTTGATTGTATTCCAGTGACAATCCATGAGATCTAACTAATGATTCTACTCTATATTTCCAGTGTGTTATTGTATTTCCATGCTTAAGTCTCATAATACATGTTATTGGGCAGTTGATGTTCTTCACTTCCGCATGCATCCTTTATATGTTGTTTAAACCTTAAATACACAACATTCACATGCAATAACCAACATGCACATGACATAACCAACATGCACATGCAATAACCAACATGCACATGAAATAACCAACATGCACATGCAATAACCAACATGCACATGAAATAACCAACATGCACATGCAATAACCAACATGCACATGAAATAACCTAAAGATCTCAAACACACAACTGAAACGCATCGAGAAACCCCCAGTGTATCAGATCTGCAAGACATAACATAAGATCAGTAGAAATATCTTGATCAGTGGGATCAAGGATATTTCAAAAGACGCCAAGTTATTTGGCCAAGAGTTATCAAGAATTTGAACAGACGGTTGAAGTTTCTCTGAGGGAGAACTACTGATTTCCCATGGACCGTTGGATCTTGCAGATCAACAAGAGGGTTAAGGAGAGAGTCCTTAAGCATTCAGAAACTCGAGAGGGAGAATATCTGTCAGATTTGTATTAGCAAGAGTCATTGATCTTGTGCTTGAATTTTGTCATTTCAAAATTCGGGGGTGTGGAGAAAGTTGTGAGGAGAAGGAAAGAATCACGAAATCCTGATAGGATCTGGACTATCAGATCATACAAGAATCTAGACCATCGATCCACAGAAAAGAAGTCATGAGTTCGGACTTCAGGGAAAGGGAGGAGCTTTGTATCGTGAACTCCCGAGTCACGAATTCACGATGCACTCAAAGTTTGGGCCCCAGGTTGTGGTAGAGGGTCACATCATGAGATTTTAGAGGAGGATCTAAAGACCAATTATCCCTTTTTTAGGTTTCAGGATCTGAAGGAGTTGGGGAACTCAAAAAAAGGAATCGCAAAGTCGTGAAACCCAACGTGACCTTTTTGGGAAAAGATTGTGATCATATCGGTTGGTCACGTGGATAGGAGTTTGTGCCTAGTTCTTGTTATCATAGGCGTGACTCCTAAGAAGGACCTGTGGTTACAATTGTGAAGATTCTAGCTGGTAATCAAAGAGCCATTTCATCTCAAGGGAGATTAAGAATGATCCTTAGATCGGGAGTTCAAGAAGAACCTACTGAGGTAGGGGTACTGCATCAGGTGGTATCAGAGCACATATTTTGAATTTTTGTAGCAAGGAGCAAATTTAAATAATGTCGCCAAAAAGACGTCAAGAAAGGCCAATGCTCGATCCAGTTGTGGAGAGGGAAATGAGAGAACTCCATGCTCGATTAGATGCTATGGAGATAGCATAGAAATAGATGTTTGATGCTGGATATGTCAGTGAATCCGAGAATGAGAATGAAGCTAGACCCGAGGAAGGGAAAGTTGTAGCCGAAGATGTTGCAGAAGAATGTTTATTCAGAGTTGTTGCAAGAATAGGGGCCAGAGAAAAAATGGACATCCCGATGTATGAAGGAAACTTAGACATTGAGGAGCTGCTAGATTGGTTTAGAGCTCTGGATAAGTACTTCGATTATGAAGATATTGAAGAAGATAAGAAAGTTAAACATGTTGTCACTAGACTGAAAGGGCATGCAACACTGTGGTGGGATGAACTGCAGGCTGACAGTCGTTGCAAGGGAAAGAAAAAAATAAAAAGCTGGGATAGGATGGTAGAAAAAATGAAAGCCAATTTTATATCCAGATATTACCAAATTAATCTTTTTCGAAGAATACAAAATTTGAGACAGAAGGGGATGACAGTGAAGGAATACACTGAGGAATTTTACAGACTCAACATTAGAGCAGGTCATCATGAGAGTGATGATGAAAAGGTCTCCAGATACATGAATGGTCTGAGATATTACATTCAAGATGAGATGATCATGGTGACAATAAGAAATGTGTAAGATTCTTATTAGATTTCTTTTAAGGCAGAAGAAAATTTGGCCTAAAAGCAAGGTCAAAGGGGCAGAGGTAGAAGTCAAAGTAGAGGCAAAGAAATTTCCCAAGACAAAGTACAAAATCCTAAGGATGAAGAAAAGAAACCTCATAATCACCCAAAAAGAGGAGGAAGTTCAAAGGGAAAACAATATGCCGATAGGAACACTTTTCCATGAGCTAGAGGAAGAGGAAGAGGCAAAGGAGGTGAAGTAAAGTGTTTTGTCTGTGGAAAGATTAGACACAAATATTTTGAATGTCCTGATATAAAAAGATATGGAGAACGTGAAGCTCAGATTTCAGAAGCGCAAAGGAAAAATGTTGAGGCAGAAGATGCAGAAGGCGAAAGATCTTTAATGATGAGGAAAATTCTCTTGAAGCCAGAGAAGGAGGTAGAGAATCTAGTCCAGAGAAATAGTTTGTTCAGAATTGCTTGCAAGACCAAGGATAGGGTATGCAAAGTGATAGTGGACAGTGGAAGCACAAATAATATAGTATCCACAAATATGGTGGAGAAGACAGAATTGGAGACAGTTGCCATCCAAGCCCATATAAGTTTTCGTGGTTGCAAAAGGGACATTAGGTAACAGTCACTAAACATTTTTTAGTTCAATTTAATATAGGGGGATATAGAGATGAGATATTATGTGATTTTATTCCCATGGGCATTTGTCATCTTTTTTTAGGGAGACCATGGAAATATGACAAGAATGTTGTTCATGATGGAAGAAAGAACATCTATACCTTGCAGAAAAATGGTAGGACACATATGTTGTTGCTAATTGAAGACAAGAAGGTGAAAGAAGAAGTGAACAACACTATACTTCTCATGAGTGGGAAGGAAATTCTAGATGAATTCAGGAAAGAAGAAGACATGCACTTTGTTTTGGTGAGAAAACCTAGAGTCTTTTTGACCAGTACTTCAATAGATGATCTACCAAAGGAAATTCAGGAAATGTTGGAGGAATTTGTTGATATAGTGGTGGATGATTTACCTTGTTCATTGCCGCCTGTCAGGAGAATAAGCCATCACATTGATCTTATACCAGGAGCGAGTTTTCCAAACAAAGCAGCGTACAGACTGACGCCGCAAGAGAATGAAGAATTTAAGAAGCAAGTCCAAGATTTGATGGACAAGGGGTTGATTAGAGAAAGCTTGAGTCCATGCATTGTACTATTGGCCCTTGACCAAGTTTTGGGAGTTTCTTGGTCATGTTGACCTAGTTTGGGACTTTGACATCCTGTTGAAGGAGGAGCGCAAGATGAAGTGGAGATTTTGGGTTTTTTGGAATATGTAACGGGAAATGGATGTCGGCCCATGGGTTTACCCATGTTTAGGCCTATTTTGTATATATAAATAAATGCCTAGGCTAGGAAGAAAAGGGGGAGATGAATGAAAGGCTAAGTGATACACCTAAGTGATGTGAATGTATGCTAAGTGGGAGTAGGGTTTTTGGATTCTTTGTGCAGGATTGTAACAGGCTTGCAGAGCTGAGTTCAAGTGGTTGTGACAGATTGTGAAAGGTTGAGTGTTGTAACGCAAGGAAGAAGGATCTAGCAAGCTGCGTAGATCTTATGTCCTGTGCGAAGTAAGGGTTATGAGGCTCTGTGCTGTAACAAATTAACTGAAGGCAATAAAGAAGAAAGTTGGTGGATGTAGCCCCAGGATGGGGGTGAACCATGTAAATCCTATGTCATCTCGCTTTTTTCTTTACCTTAATGTGTTCATGTCTTCTTTTCTAAGTACTCTGATGTAGTTGGATATATCTTCTTGCTTTGCGCTTATGATGTGTGAGAATGCTAGATCTGATACATATGGTTGTGCTTAGTGCTTAATCTAGTTGATCTAACCTATTTACTTATGCTAAATGATTGTATATGGTATATTAGTGTGGATACTATGAGGCTCTGTTTTATCAGCGAAGTAGATAACGATTGCACGTTAAGGAACTGAAGGTGCTAAATTCTTTATTAAGTAATACAATCACATATATCTGTCCCAACTAAGGTTGTAGAAACTTGAGTCCTACAACCACCCCTGCCTCTACCTCAGGTGAGACTTCATCTGCTTCACAGGTGTTATCGAAAGGGTCGATAGTTAGGGATTTGTTGGTGCATTGTTGTAGCGTTGAACCCTGGGTTTGCCCCTGTGTCAACAAATGGTTATGTTTCCGAGACCGAAACTGTGATTGCTAGGAACTAAGTTAGAAGAAACTTTGTGCAAAGATTCAATCTAAAAGTGTGAAAGCTCTGTGCATAGATCTGTTTCCCTAGTGTGCAACATTTTACTTGGCCTGTGAATCTCTATGCTAAAGGGAGAAGGCCAGATCTAAAGGAAAGAAGCTCGATATGAAGAAAGGAGGTCAGATCTGAGGAAAAGAAGCAATATCTGAAAGATTTGTGCTCTAGGAAAGGTAAAAGTGGAAACTTATGACTAAAAGAGGTAAGATCTGCAAGCTATGTGCTCTAATAAAGGTAAGAATAGTTAAAAAGTATTAGATCTGAAATCTTTGTGCTCTGTAAAAGTAAGATAAGTGGAAATTTTTATTTCTAGAGTATGAATCTAGGTATGTTTGATAGATTTTGTCCTAGCTTAAAAACTAGGGCACTAATAGATGAAAGAAGATTTGTTATGAATAGATCTGATTAGAATCATGAAATATATGTTATACCTATGCATAGAAAAGATATTTGGACTAACAAATGGATGCAGGATCCTAGAAAGAATTTGTTTTAGGTTAGCTCATACGATCCTAGTGCATAGTAGATAAGAAGCTAGGGATCATTTAAAAGGAAGAGAGGATTAACCCTCTATTACAGTTGTAGAAGGTTGGGACATCTTGCTAAGGAATGGCCTGGTGGAAGACCTAGTTGTCTTTGTTGTAAAGCTCTAGACCATGAAGTACTAGACTACCCTAGAATGATCGCTAAGCTTGAAGGAATGAACCAGAATCAAGAGAACCCTAAGGCAGATCTAGAAAAGGTAGAACCCCAGAAAGAATCAGAGAAAGTATTGATACAGATGAAAGAAACCCTGAATGACCACCGACATGTTAGCTTATCAAAAATCTTCAAAGAGAATGAATGCATCGAAGCAAGAATAGGAGACTTCAACATTGACTATGTTATGGATGAGGAAACACAGATGAATATTATTCCAAAGACAACCTGGAAAGCTATAGGAAATCCTGATATGATTCCTTCACTAGGAGGAATAGGTTTATTCTAAGGAAAGCTAGTAAACCCATGTGGAAGGCTCGCTCGAATACCTATGGCCATCAATGGAACTTCGACAGAAGAAGACTTTGAAATTATTAAATTTGTTGAAGATAGTGCCCCGTTTACCATGCTAATAGGAAAACCTTGGATTGATAGAGATCAAGCCAAACGAAAGGAAGAAGAAGAAGTTTTGGAATAGAAGAAGCAATAGTTAAAAGACTTTATGACTAGAAGGATCGTGCACTTGATTGAGGAACATGAGAGCAGATCATAGATATTTAATACTATAATCCCGAATGTCAAAGCTAAGAGAACACTAGAGGATCCTCAAAATATTGAATTACCTATCCCAAACACAGAAGAAGTATTATCCATGAACCCTTGGAAACAATTTCAATGGCACGAAGTAACTAATACCAAAGAAGAAAATAATTAGGATGAGAAAAGCATTACCAAGACGAAGCTCACTAGAAAGAAGGCTAGAAAGTTAAGAAAGAAAAGGGATAATACTGAAAGGTTACATGAGGTTCTAGAGGAGACCTCGTAGAAAGAAATGTTGCAAAATTGGAGCTTCACCGAGATATCAGAACAATGACACATGGAACTTTGCCATGACGAAGAAATATAGCCATTGGGACCAATATATCTGTTCGACTTCCTCTCTGAATGGACAAAAAAGAAATAAAGGTTAGTTATCTAACCATTGGACCATGCCATAATGAATCGAACAAGAGTTAATGGAGGCTCATACCTGTTGCAAGCCAACCATTATCGATTTACCTATTTATCTTGTCATGCCATGCATCGAGAACAATTTTTCCAATCGATAATTCAAGCCCACAGCCTAAGCTGAGTTTATACAGTGATCATTGTGCTCTCATTCTCTATCTCATTACCATTTTTGAGTTGTTCCCCGATCCCACGAATTTTTTACCCCGAGTGTGTATGTCGGAAGCATTGAGCGTTGCAGAGAAATCCGCTGAGGAATTTTTGATCGAATTGATGACATAGAGAGTCATGTCAGAGTGAGGGTTGTCTACATGTATACAAGCATCATCGACGAGAGGACTGCAGGCCTCTCCTTCCACTACTCAAGCCGGTCCATCCCAGCTAGCTGATGAGAAATGAATGAAGCACAGAGACGATATTGTGAATGTTAAGTTGATTCCAATCATTCTACCTTCTTATCTACCACCACTGAGCGACGCCATCAATCGTGATAGTGTACCCCATGAATTTGAGTACATACCTTCTACCTGCAATTAGCTGATAGGCAAGGTGAACTACATCACTTTGATCACTGCATACCTTCCGAAAGAAGTACGCGCAGTTCGTGCTGACCAAGATAAGCGCACTGCATTGAATTTAAATGACTTCAACCTCGGTGACAGGAAGGTTTACAGTATGCTCTCCCCTCATAAATATCTGACGTGAAACAAAGGAAAGAACTTGAATATTATCGCTCAATCATGGACCCAGAACCTCGCATAGTCAACCCTACTTAATGTAATGAAGATTCCTCACTTCGGGAGGCATCAAGAAGTGAACGCATGCATCAAGTTGTTGGTGTCCTTCTATCATGGAGGATACTTATGGTTGAACCAACACATCATAGTGGATCTGACTTTGATCAATCGGATCACAGGGCTAAGCATGTAGGGCCCCGACCCACAGGATTTCTACCCCAGAAAGACCGCATATCGCGCTCTAGCCCAGAGGATAAATGATACTTATGATGATGTAGAGAAGGGCACGTGAGGCTACAAGGTAGCCTCTATCCAGAGTGACGTAGTGCACCTTACCTATTAGCTAATCACATGCAAGCTAGTTCGTAAGAAATGACTGACCCAAGTAACTGGATTTGTAGTGGACCTCATAGGGAAGTGCGCAGAGGGCCTACATATGAATTGGTCCAAATACTTGGTGAACCAACTAGAACTAGACTGCAGGGAAGTGCAGGACCAAGGGTATGAGTTCCATTTTAGCTAGTTTCTCATATTAATCACTTTCATCGCATGGGAGATGTCAGAAGGTGAAACCTTCCTAGATGTCGAGCCCTTTGAACCACTGGCCACGAAGTTTAGTATGTTGTGGTACTCCAGTGACATGAATAAGCAGTGGCAATCAAATGTCATATTCCACACATATTATAACCAGTTGAAGGTATCCATACAGACCACACCTCGCATAACCCCAAACACACTTCACAGATTTAGGCCATTGTGAAATTCAACATGGACCACCACTTCATCTACATCACAGCACACGCTGATGAGCATCACCAACAGCTACAGTCATACTACAAGTTAACGGAGGATGACTTGGAGGATATTACCAAGGAATGGTCGGCAGACCTCCTTGTTCCATCGGACCCCACAAAGATGTCTAATGTTGACAACCCCAAAACTATGTCGGATACATCCAGACCTAGAAAGATAAAGAAGAACGAAGAGGTTGATGATTTAGACAGTGCATCTGTAAATACCATGTCTATTTCATCCGAGAAAGGGGGTGATGGCACAGAAGTCGAACAAAAGAAAGGAAAGGTTGCACCGCCAAGAGACAAGGAGGATCCCTCGAAGAAAAGGAAGGTTTCCCCTCTGAAACCTTCTTCAAGGAAGAAAATGAAAGCAACTAAAACCAAATTCAAGACCACCCTCACCTCAGACGACTTCGACTTCATCATCGCTGCACTTAATGATTCTTCACTAGAGATAGAAGAGAAGCAAGAAGACAATAAGGAGGAGGTGTTCATTCACATCAAGGCCGAGATTCAAGAAGTGTAGCGAGCATTACAGTCCAGCCACACAATATCCACTACACCCCTGACAGTTGGAACACCAGAACTAGGTGATGAGCCTGCTCAATTACACCGGATTATCGATACAGTCGAAGATCGCCTTCGATGAGCTCAATAAGAAACAACACAATCCACTTAGGATCTAGTGCGAGCATAGGGAGATCTACTAGAACAACACAGCGATACAGAACGAGAAAAAATTTATCTCCAAGAAAAGTGGGATGAAGAGAAAGTAGAGCTACAACAAAGCAAGGAACAGTTGTTTGCCGAGCAACTTGAAGTTAAGGAAAGGGTAAATAGATCACTTCTTTCAGTGAAAATCGTTGAAGTACAGACCAAAGAACAAGTTCCACAGTAGGTGGCACAACTCAAAGAGGCAATCCAGAAGCTCCAGCAACACATCGTAGATCTAGAGCTCTGCGTTGTACCTGAAACCCCTTAGGAGATAAGAGACCAGCAAGAAGCAACTGCTCGTAGCGCAGTGGGAATATTAAAATATCTTTCCTTGGAGTGCAAGCATATAAGTAACTAGAGAACCCAGGCATATGAAAACCTTATAGAGAATCTAGAATTACAGGTGTTGGAGTCACATCTCCAAGAAGAAAAACAACATGCAGATACACTACAAGCACAACTGAAGGCCCTGTCAGCAGTAGATAGAATGAAGAGGTCTCATGAAAAATAGACAGCTCAACAACAGATTCATATGATTCAAATAAATGTGATGGAATTCACTCAACGAATTCAACCTACGCAAGACAAGGCATGTATGTTGTTTACAGAGGTCGAGAGCCAAGGAGAAAAGCTAGACCAGGTCGTCCTCATAGCAGAACAACATTTAGAAGGACCGGTTAACGACGCAGTGATCCAGGATTTCACCGAGCAAGAGGCCACATCAAAGAATCAATTCAAAGTAGCTCGATCCAAGCTCGAGGTGTTCGAGGCAGAGTTGGTAAGACCAGAGTGACTCGGGATGAGTCACAGGTGAGTGTTGGGGGCATTTTGGCCCTTGACCAAGTTTTGGGAGTTTCTTAGTCATGTTGACCTAGTTTGGGACTTTGATAGCCAATCGAAGGAGGAGAGAAAGACGAAGTGGAGATCACGGGATCTTGGCCCCATTTTGGGCCTCTTTTTGGGTTTTGGGGAATATGTAATGGGAAAGGGATGTCGACCCATGGGTTTACTCATGTTTAGGGATATTTTGTATATATAAATAGATGCCTAGGATAGGAATAAAAGGGGGAGACAAATGAAAGGCTAAGTGATAAACCTAAGTGATGTGAATGTATGCTAAGTGTTATTAGGGTTTTTGGATGATTTGTGCAAGATTGTATCAGGCTTGCAGAGCTGAGTGATGGTTGTGACAGATTGTGAAAGGTTGAGTGTTGTAACGCAAGGAAGAAGGATCTAGCGAGTTGTGCAGATCTTATGTCCTGTGCAGAGTAAGGGTTTTGAGGCTCTGTGCTGTAACAGATTGACTAAAGGCAATAAATAATAAGAGTTGGTGGACGTATCCCTAGGGTGGGGGTGAACCACGTAAATCCTGTGTTGTCTCACTTTCTGCTTTACCTTAATGTGTTCATGTCTTCTTTGCTAAGTACTCTGATGTAGTTGGATAGATATACTTGCTTTGTGCTTATGATCTGTGAGAATGCTATATCTGATACATATGGTTGTGCTTAGTTCTTAATCTGGTTGATCTAACCTATTTAATTATGCTAAGTGCTTGTATACGGTAGATTAGTGTGGATACTGCGAGGCTATGTTTTATCAACGTAGTAAATAATGATTGCACGTTAAGGAACTGAAGGCGATAAATGCTTTATTAAGTAATACAATCACATATTTGTGTCCCAAATAAGGTTGCAGACACTTGAGTCCTGCAACCACCCCTGCCTCTACCTCGGGTGAGACTTCATCTGCTTCGTAGGTGTTGCTGAAAGGGTCGGTAGTTAGGGTTTTGTTGGTGCGTTGTTGTAGCATTGAACCCTGGGTATGCCCCTGTGTCAACATGTACAAATAGGTATAAGTCCAAAGAAGGATGGTGGATGGAGAATGTGTACAGACTTGAGGTCTATAAACAAAATCACCATCAGGTATAGATTTCCTTTACCAAGGATGGATGACTTGATGGATTTCTTGAGTGGAGCAAAGTTTTTTTCAAGAATTGATTTGAAAAGTGTATATCATCAGATTAGAATGAAGGAAGGTGATAAATGGAAGATAGCATTCAAGACAAATGAAGGACTGTATGAATGGCTTGTCATGCTGTTTGGTTTAACGAATGTGCCAAGTACTTTCATGATATTGATGAACGAAGTCTTGAAATATTTCATTGGAAAGTTTGTAATTGTGTATCTTGATGATATATTGATCTTTAGTAAGATTGAGGAGGAACATTTGAGACACCTAACTCTAGTGATGAGGAGGTTGCAACAAGAGAAGTTGCTGATAAATATGAAGAATTTATCTTTCATGAAGAAAGAGCTCATTTATTTAGGTTTTGTGATCTCTTCGAATGATTTGAAGATGGATCCTGAGAAGGTAAAAGTGATCAAAGAATGGCCATCGCCGAGGAATATCTTTGAAGTCATAAGATTCCATGGATCAGCCAGTTTTTACAGGAAGTTCATTAGGAATTTTAGTGGAATTTATGCACCAATGATGGACACAGTTAAGAAAAGACATAAATCATTTCATTGGATAGAGGAAGCAGAGAAAACTTTCAAGTTGCTAAAGGATAAGCTAACTGAACAACCAGTTATGGTTTTGCCAGAATTCAGTAAAACATTTCAAGTGAGATGTGACATGAGTAGATTTTCAATTGGAGTAGTCTTAAGTCAAGACAATAGACCAATTGCATACTTTAGTGAGAAGCTAAACGATGCCAAGATGAAATATTCCATGTATGACAAGGAGTTTTATGTAGTCATACAAGCGCTGAAGAAATGGAAGCACTAATTGGTTCCAAAAGAGTTTGTCTTGTATAGCAATAACCATGCTTTACAATTTGTAACTCGACAGAAGAAATTGAACCAGAAACATGCGAAATGGGTTGAATTTATGCAGAACTTTACTTTTGTTATAAAACACATTTCTGGAACTGCTACAAGGTTGTTGATGCATTGAGAAGGAAATGTTTGATTCTGCAGGAGTTTCGTGTGAAGACCTTAGGTTTTGATAGCCTTAAGAAAATGTACAAAGATAATTCAAATTTCAAGGACGCTTATGAAGCATGTGAAAACCATGTTCTAAGAGACAGAAACCAATGGATTGAATACTTAATCTAGGATGGATTATTATTCAAAGGAAATCAATTGTGTATCCCAAAGAGTTCTATGAGGGAGAATCTTTTGAAAGAAAAACATAGTGGGGAATTGGCTGGACATTTTGTTCATGATAAAACATTTGTGCAGCTGAACATTTTATATTATTGGTCGGGGATGAGGACAAATGTCAAGAAATTTGTCAACAGATGTAGAATTTTCCAGAACATAAAGGGGCAAAGATAGAATACATGATTATATCAACCATTTCCAGTACCAGAGAGGTCGTGGGACGTGGTAAGCATGGATTTTTTGTTAGGACTGCCGAGGAAATAGAGAGGTTGTGATTCCATATTTGTGGTAGTCGACAGATTCTCAAAAATGGCACATTTCATTCCATGTCAGAAAACCAGTGATGCAACACACATTGCAAATATGTTTTTCAAAGAAGTTGTTTGACTTCATGGTTTACCCAAGAGTATTGTTTCAGATAGGGATACCAAATTTGTTGGCCATTTCTCGAGGAAATTGTGGAAGAAGCTGGGGACTAATTTATCTTTTAGCTCAACATATCACCCTCAGATGGATGGATGGATTGAGGTAGTAAATCGAAGTTTAGGAGACTTGTTGAGGAGTTTAGTAGCTGAACATCATAGTCAATGGGATCAGATTCTGCCACAAGAAGAATTTTCATATAACGATTCACCTAACAAGAGCACAGGACCGAGCCCATTCCAGATAATGTATGGAATGCATCCGAGAGGAGTATCTGCATTGAGAGACTTAGAGCAGAATGAGTTCATAAGTGCTAGAGCAGAAGATTTTGCAGCAGAGATGCAAGAGCTTCATAGTAAGATCAAAGAGAGGTCGCAGAGTTCCAACCAAGAATATAAGTGCAAAGTCGATCAACACCAAAGAGAGATTTAGTTTGAAGTGGGAGACTTAGTCTTATCGCATCTAAGGAAGGAAATATTCCCAAGGGAAACATATAATAAACTGAAGATGAAAAATATAGGGTCTTGTAAGATTTAGAGAAGGGCACGTGAGGCTACAAGGTAGCCTCTATCCAGAGTGACATAGTGCACCTTGCCTGTTAGCTAATCACAGGCAATCTAGTTCACAAGAACTGAATGACCCAAGTAACTGGATTCGTAGTGGACCTTGTAGGGAAGTGTGCGGAGGGCCTACATATGAATTGGGCCAAATACTTGGTGAACCAACTAGAACTGGACTGCAAGGAAGCGCAGGACCAAGGGTACGAGTTCCATTTTAGCTGGTTTCCCATATTGATCGCTTTCATTGCATGGGAGATGTCAGAAGGTGCAACCTTCCTGGATGTCGAGCCCTTTGAACCACTGGTCATGAAGTTCAGTACGTTGTGGTACTCCAGTGACATGAACAAGAAGTGGCAATCAAATGTCATCTTCCACATGTATTATAACCAGTTGAAGGTATCCATACAGGCCACGCCTCACATAACCCCAAACGCACTTCACAGATTTAGGCCATTGATGAAATTCAACACGAACCACAACTTCATCTACATCACAACACGTGCTGATGAGAATCACCAACAGCTACATTCATAATACAAGTTAATGAAGGATGACTTGGAGGAGATTACCAAGGAATGGTCGGTGGACCTCCTTGTTCCATCAGACCCCACATAGATGTCTGATGTTGACAGCCCCGAAACTGTGTCAGATACATCCAGACCTAGAAAGATAAAGAAGAACAAAGAGGTCGACGATTTAGATGGTGCATCTATAAATACCGCGTCTATTTCATTCGAGCAAGGGGGTGATGGCACAAAATTCAAACAAAAGAAAGGCAAGGTTACACTGCCAAGAGACAAGGAGGATCCCTTAAATAAAATGAATTTTTCCCCTCCGAAACCTTCTTCAAGGAAGAAAATGAAAGAAAATAGAACCAAATTTGAGACCACCCTCACCTCAGACGACTTCGACTTCATCATCGCTACACTGAACGATGCTTCGCTGGAGATAGAAGAGAATCAAGAAGACAAGAAGGAGGAGGTGTTCAGTCGCATCAAGGCCGAGCTTCAAGAAGTGTAGTGGGCACTACATTCCAGCCATGCAGTATCCACTATGCCCCTGACAGTTGGAACACCAGGACTAGGTGATGAGCCTGCTCAATTACACTGTATTGTCGATACAGTCGAAGGTCTCCTTTGACGAGCTCAATAAGAAACAATGCAAGCCACCTAGGCTCTAGCACAATCATAGGGAGATCTGCTAGAACAACAAAGCAATGCAGAACGAGAAAAAATTTCTCTCCAAGCAAAGTGGGATGAAGAGAAAGTAGAGCTACAACAAAGCAAGGAACAGTTGCTCGCCGAGAAACTTGAAGTTAAGGAAAGGGTAAACAGAGCACTTCTTTCAGTGACAATCGTCGAAGTACATACCAAAGAACAATTTCCATAGCAAGTGGCACAATTCTAAGAGGCAATCCAGAAGCTCCAGTAGCACATCACAGATCTAGAGCTACAATTTGTACCCGAAACCCCTTAGGAGATAAGAGACTAGCAAGAAGCAACTGCTCACAGCGCAGTGGGAAGATTAAAATCTCTTGCCTTGGAGTGCAAGAATCTAAGTAACTAGAGTGCCCAAACATATGAAAACCTTACAGAGAATCCAAAATTACAGGTGCTGGAGTCGCAGCTCCAGGAAGCAAAACAACATGTAGATACACTACAGGCACAACTTAAGGCCCTATCAGTAGTAGATAGAATGAAGAGGTCTCATGAACAATGCACATCTCAACAACAAATTCATATGATTCAAAGCAATGTGATGGAAGTCACTCAATGACTTCAACCTATGCAAGAAGAGGCATGTATGTTGATTACAGAGGTTGAGAGCCAAGGAGCAAAGCTAGACCAGGTCGTCCTCATAGCAGAACAATGTTTAGAAGGACCGGTGAACGACGCAGTGATCCAGGATTTCATCGAGCAAGAGGCCACATCAAAGAATCATGTTGAAGCATCTCAGGCTAAGCTTGAGGTGTTCAAGGCAAAGTTGGTCAGACCAGAGTCGCTCAGGACAAGTCACAGGTGAGTGTTGGGCGCCTGTTGGCCCTTGACCAAGTTTTGGGATTTTCTTGGTCATGTTGACTTAGTTTGGGACTTCGACAGCCTGTTGAAGGAGGAGCACAAGATGAAGTGGAGATCACAGGATCTTGGCCCCCTTTTGGGCCTCTTTTTAGGTTTTTGGGAATATGTAATGGGAATCGGATGTCGGCCCATGGGTTTACTCATGTTTAGGGCTATTTTGTATATATAAATAGATGCCTAGGCTAGGAAGAAAAGAGGGAGATGAATGAAAGGATAACTGCTAGACCTAAGTGATGTGAATGTATGCTAAGTGTGAGTAGGGTTTTTGGATGATTTGTGCAGGATTGTAACAGGCTTGCAGAGCTGAGTGCAAGTGGTTGTGACAGATTGTGAAAGGTTGAGTGTTGTAACACAAGGAAGAAGGATCTAGCGAACTGTGCAGATCTTCTGTCCTATGCGGAGTAAGGTTTTTGAGGCTTTGTGTTGTAACAGATTGATTGAAGGCAATATAGAATAAGAGTTGGTGGACATATCCCCAAGGTGGGGGTGAACCACGTAAATCTTGTGTTGTCTCGCTTTATGCTTTACCTTAATGTGTTCATGTCTTCTTTGCTAAGTACTTTGATGTAGCTGGATAGATCTACTTTCTTTGTGCTTATGATGTGTGAGAATGTTATATCTGATACAAATGGTTGTGCTTAGTGCTCAATCTAGTTGATCTAACCTATTTAATTATGCTAAGTGCTTGTATATGGTAGATTAGTGTGGATACTGTGAGGCTCTGTTTTATCAGCGTAGTAGATAATCATTGCATGTTAAAGAAATGAAGGTGATAAATGATTTATTAAGTAATACAATCACAGATCTGTGTCCCAAATAAGGTTGTAGACACTTGATTCTTGCAACCACCCCTGCCTCTACCTCGGGTGAGACTTCATCTGCTTCGCAGGTGTTGCCGAACGGGTTGGTAGTTAGGGTTTTGTTGGTGCGTTGTTGTAGCATTGAACCCTGGGTATGCCCTTGTGTCAACCTGTACCAACAAGTATAATTCCAAAGAAGGATGGTGGATGGAGAATGTGTACAGACTTGAGGTCTATAAACAAAATCACCATCAGGTATAGATTTCCTTTACCAAGGATGGATGACTTGATGGATTGCTTAAGTGGAGCAAAGTTTTTTTCAAAAATTGATTTGACAAGAAGATATCATCAGATTAGAATGAGGGAAGGTGATGAATGGAAGATAGCATTCAAGATGAATGAAGGACTGTATGAATGGCTTGTCATGTTATTTGGTTTGGCGAATGCGCCAAGTACTTTCATGAGATTGATGAACAAAGTCTTGAAATATTTCATTGGAAAGTTTGTAATTGTGTATCTTGATGATATATTGATCTTCAATAAGACTTAGGATGAACATTTGAGACACCTAACTCTAGTGATGTGGAGGTTGCAGCAAGAGAAGTTGTTGATAAATATGAAGAAGTTATCTTTCATGAAGAAAGAGCTCATTTATTTAGGTTTTGTGATCTCTTCGAATGAGTTGAAGATGGATCCTGAGAAGGTAAAAGCGATCAAAGAATGGCCATCGTCGAGTAATATCTTTGACGTCATAAGCTTCCATGGATTAGCCAGTTTTTATAGGAAGTTCATTAGGAATTTTAGTGGAATTTATGCACCAATGATGGACACAGTTAAGAAAAGACATAAAACTTTTCATTGGATAGAGGAAGCAAAGAAAATTTTCAAGTTGTTGAAGGAGAAGCTAATTGAACAGCCGAATTTTGGTTTTGCCAGAATTTAGTAAAACATTTCAAGTGAGATGTGACACGAGTGGATTTGTAATTGGAGTAGTCTTATGTCAAGACAATAGACCAATTGCATACTTTAGTGAGAAGCTGAACGATGCCAAGATGAAATATTCCACGTATGACAAGGAGTTTTATGCAGTCATACAAGTGCTAAAGAAATGGAGGCACTAATTGGTTCCAAAAGAGTTTGTCTTGTATAGAGATAACCATGCTTTACAATTCATAACTCAACAGGAGAAATTGAACAAGAAACATGTGAAATGGGTTGAATTTATGCAGAACTTTACTTTTGTTATAAAACACATTTCTAGAGCTGCTAACAAGGTTGTTGATGCATTGAGCAGGAAATGTTTGATTCTGCAGGAGTTTCGTGTGAAGACCTTAGGTTTTGATAGCCTTAAGAAAATGTACAGAGATGATTCAAATTTCAAGGATGCTTATGAAGCATGTGAAAACCCTGTTCTGAGAGACATAAGCCAATGGATTGAATACTTAATCCAGGATGGATTTTTATTCAAAGGAAATCAGTTGTGTATCCCGAAGAGTTCTATGAGGGAGAATCTTCTAAAATAAAAACATAGTGTGGGATTGGTTGGACATTTCATCCATGACAAAACATTTGTGCAGCTGAATAGTTTATATTATTGGTCAGGGATGAGGATGAATGTCAAGAAATTTGTCAACAGATGTAGAATTTGCCAGAACACAAAGGGGAAAAGATAGAATACATGATTATATCAACCATTTCCAGTACCAGAGAGGTCGTGGGATGAGGTAAGCATGGATTTTTTGTTAGGACTATCGAGGACACAGAGAGGTTGTGATTCCATATTTGTGGTAGTCGACAGATTCTCAAAAATGTCACATTTCATTCCATGTCAGAAAACCAGTGATGCAACGCACATTGCAAATCTATTTTTCAAAGAAGTTGTTCGACTTCATGGTTTACCCAAGAGTATTGTTTTAGATAGGGATACCAAATTTGTTGGTCATTTTTGGAGGAAATTGTGGAAGAAGCTAGGGACTAATTTATCTTTTAGCTCAGCATATCACCCAGATGGATGGACAGACTGAGGTAGTAAATCGAATTTTAGGAGACTTGTTGAGGAGTTTAGTAGTTGAAAATCATAGTCAGTGGGATCAGATTCTGCCACAAGCAGAATTTTCATATAACGATTCACCTAACAATAGAATAGGACAAAGCCCATTCCAGATAATGTATGGAATGTAGCCAAGAGGAGTATCTAAGTTGGGAGACTTAGAGAAGAATGAGTTCATAAGTGCTGGAGCAGAATATTTTGCAGCAGAGATGCAAGAGCTTCATAGTAAGATCAAAGAGCGGTTGCAGAGTTCCAACCAAGAATATAAGCGCAGAGTTAATCAACACCGAAGAGAGATTTAGTTTGAAGTGGGAGACTTAGTCTTAGCCCATCTAAGGAAGGAAATATTCCCAAGGGAAATATATAATAAACTAAAGATGAAAAATATAGGGTTGTGTAAGATTTAGAGAAGGGCACGTGAGGCTACAAGGTAGCCTCTATCCAGAGCGACGTAGTGCACCTTGCATGTCAGCTAATATCAGGCAATATAGTTTGCAAGAACCGACTGACCCAAGTAATTGGATTCATAGTGGACCTCGTAGGGAAGTGCGCGGAGGGCCTACATATGAATTGGGCCAAATACTTGGTGAACCAACTAGAACTGGACTGTAGGGAAGCGCAAGACCAAGGGTATGAGTTCCATTTTAGTTGGTTTCTCATATTAGTCGCTTTCATCGCATGGGATATGTCGGAAGGTACAACCTTCCTGGATATCGAGCCCTTTGAACCACTGGCCACGAAGTTTAGTACATTGTGGTACTCCAGCGACATGAACTAGCAGTGGAAATCAAATGTCGTCTTCCACACGTATTATAACTAGTTGAAGGTATACATATAGGCCATGCCTCGCATAACCCCAAACACACTTCACAGATTTATTCCATTGATGAAATTCAACACGGACCACCACTTCATCTACATCACAACGCATGTTGATGAGAATCACCAACATCTACACTCATACTACAAGTTAACAGAGGATGACTTGGAGGATATTACCAAGGAATGGTTGATGGACCCCCTTGTTCCATCGGACCCCACAGAGATGTCCGATGTTGACAGCCCTGAAACTGCATCGGATACATCCAAACCTAGCAAGATAAAGAAGAATGAAGAGTTCAATGATTTAGACAACGCATCTGTAAATACCGTGTCTATTTCATCTGAGCAAGAGGGTGATGGCATAGAAGTCAAACAAAAGAAAGGCAAGGTTACACCACCAAGAGACAAGGAGGATCCCTTGAAGAAAAGGAAGGTTTACCCTCCGAAACCTTCTTCAAGGAAGAAAATGAAAGCAACTAGAACCAAATTTGAGACAACCCTCACCTCAGACAACTTTGAATTCATTGTTGCTACACTGAACGATGCTTCGCTGGAGATAGAAGAGAAGCAGGAAGCCAAGAAGAAGGAGGTGTTCAGTCACATCAAGGCCAAGCTTCAAGAAGTGTAGCAGGCACTACAGTCCAGCCGCGTAGTATCTGCTACACCCCTGACAGTTGGAACACTAGAACTAGGTGATGAGCCTGCTCAATTACACCGTATTTCCAATACAGTCGAAGCTCGCCTTCAATGAGCTCAATAAGAAACAACACAAGCCACCCAGGCTCTGGTGAGAGCACATGGAGATCTTCTAGAACAACACAACAATGTAGAACGAGAAAAAATTTCTCTCCAAGCAAAGTGGGATGAAGAGAAAGTAGAGCTACAACAAAGCAAGGAACAGTTGCTCGCCGAGCAACTTAAAGTTAAGGAAAGGGTAAATAGAGAACTTATTTCAGTGACAATCGTCAAAGTATAGACTGAAGAACAAGTTCCACAGCAGGTGGCACAACTCGAAGGGGCGATCCAGAATCTCCAGCAACACATCACAGATCTAGAGCAACACATCACAGATCTAGAGCTCCGTGTTGTACCCGAAACCCCTCAAGAGATAAGAGACCAGCGAGAAGCAACTACTTGTAGCACAGCGGGAAGATTAAAATATCTTTCCTTGGAGTGCAAGCATCTAAGTAACCATAGCACTCAGACATATGAAAACCTTACAGAGAATCCAAAATTACAGGTGCTGGAGTCACAGCTCCAGGAAGAAAAACAACATGCGGATACACTACAAGCACAATTGAAGGCCCTGTCAGCAGTAGATATAATGAAGAGGTCTCATGAACAACACACAGCTCAATAATAGATTCATATGATTCAAAGAAAAGTGATGGAAGTCACTCAAAGACTTCAACCTATGCAAGACAAGGCATGTATGTTGTTTACAAAGGTCGAGATCCAAGGAGCGAAGCTAGACTAGGTCGTCCTCACAGCAGAACAACGTTTAGAAGGACTGGTGAATGATGCAGTGATCTAGGAGTTCACCGAGAAAGAGGCCACATCAAATAATCAAGTCAAAGATGCTTGGGCCAAGATCGAGGCATTCGAGGTAGATTTTGTCAGACCAGAGTGACTCAGGATGAGTCACAAGTGAGTGTTGGGGGCCTATTGGCCCTTGACCAAGTTTTGGGAGTTTCTTGGTCATGTTGACTTAGTTTGGGACTTCGACAGCCTATCGAAGGAGGAGTGCAAGACGAAGTGGATATCACGGAATCTTGGCCCCATTTTGGGACTCTTTTTCGATTTTTGGGAATATGTAATGGGAAAGGGATGTCGACCCATGGGTTTACTCATGTTTAGGCCTATTTTGTATATATAAATAGATGCCTAGGATAGGAAGAAAAGGGGGAGATGAATGAAAGGATAAGTGTTATACCTAAGTGATGTGAATATATGCTAAGTGTGAGTAGGGTTTTTGGATGATTTGTGCAGGATTGTAACAGATTTGCAGAGATGAGTGAAAGTGGTTGTGACAGATTGTGAAAGGTTGATTGTTGTAACACAAGGAAGAAATATCTAGCGAGCTACACAGATCTTCTGTCCTGTGCGGAGTAAGGGTTTTGAGGCTTCGTGCTATAATAGATTGACTGAAGGAAATAAAGAATAAGAGTTGGTGGACATATCCCTAGGGTGGGGGTGAACCACATAAATCATGTGTTGTCTCGCTTTGTGCTTTACCTTAATGTGTTCATGTATTCTTTGCTAAGTACTTTGATGTAGTTGGATAGATCTACTTGCTTTGTGCTTATGATGTGTGAGAATGCTATATCTGGTACATATGGTTGTGCTTAGTGCTTAATCTGGTTGATCTAACCTATTTACTTATGCTAAGTGCTTGTATATGGTAGATTAGTGTGGATACTGCGAGGCTCTGTTTTATCGGCGTAGTAGATAATTATTGCACATTAAGGAACTAAAGGTGATAAATGCTTTATTAAGCAATACAATCACATATATGTGTCCCAGATAAGTTTGCAAACACATAAGTCCTGCAACCACCCTTGCCTCTAATTCGGGTGAGACTTCATTTGCTTTGCAAGTGTTGCCGAAAGGGTCGGTATTTAGGTTTTTGTTGGTGCGTTGTTGTAGCATTGAACCCTGGGTATGCCCCTGTGTCAACATGTACCAACAAGTATAAGTCCAAAGAAGGATGGTTGATGGAGAATGTGTACAGACTTGAGGTCTATAAACAAAATTACCATCAGGTATAGATTTCCTTTACCAAGGATGGATGACTTGATGGATTGCTTGAGTGGAGAAATTTTTTTTTCAAAAATTGATTTGAGAAGCAGATATCATCAGATTAGAATGAGGGAAGTTGATGAATGGAAGATGGCATTCAAGATGAATGAAGGAATGTATGAATGGCTTGTCATGTCATTTGGTTTGACGAATGCACCAAGTACTTTCATGGGATTGATGAACGAAGTCTTGAAATATTTCATTAGAAAGTTTGTAATTATGTATCTTGATGATATAATGATCTTCAATAAGACTAAGGAGGAACATTTGAGACACCTAACTCTAGTGATGAGGAGGTTGTAGCAAGAGAAGTTGCTGATAAATATGAAGAAGTTATCTTTCATGAAGAAAGAGCTCATTTATTTAGGTTTTTTGATCTCGTCGAATGAGTTGAAGATGGATCCTGAGAAGGTAAAAGAGATCAAATAATGGCCATCGTTGAGGAATATCTTTGAAGTCATAAGATTCTATGGATTAGCTAGTTTTTACAAGAAGTTCATTAGGAATTTTAGTGGAATTTATGCACCAATGATGGACACAGTCAAGAAAAGACATAAATCTTTTCATTGGATAGAGGAAGCAGAGAAAAGTTTCAAGTTGCTAAAGGAGAAGCTAACTGAACAGCCAATTCTAGTTTTGCCAGAATTCAGTAAAACATTTCAAGTGAGATGTGACATGAGCAGATTTGTGGTTGGAGCAGTCTTAAGTCAAGACAATAGACCAATTCCATACTTTAGTGAGAAGCTGAGCGATGCCAAGATGAAATATTCCACGTATGACAAGGAGTTTTATGAATTCATACAAGTGTTGAAGAAATGGAGGCACTAATTGGTTCCGAAAGATTTTATCTTGTATAGTGATAACCATGCCTTACAATTCATAACTCGACAGGAGAAATTGAACCAGAAACATGCGAAATGGGTTGAATTTATGCAGAACTTTACTTTTGTTATAGAACACATTTCTGGAAATGCTAACAAGGTTGTTGATGCATTGATTAGGAAATGTTTGATTCTGCAGGAGTTTCGTGTGAAGACCTTAGGTTTTGATAGCCTTAAGAAAATGTACAGAGATGATTCAAATTTCAAGGACGCTTATGAAGAATGTGAAAACCTTTTTCTGAGAGATAGAAGCCAATGGATTGAATACTTAATCTAGGATGGATTATTATTCAAAGGAAATCAGTTGTGTATCCCAAAGAGTTCTATGAGGGAGAATCTTCTGAAAGAAAAACATAGTGGGGGATTGGCTCGACATTTTTTCCATGACAAAACATTTGTGCAGCTGAACAATTTATATTATTGGCCAGGGATGAGGACAAATGTCAATAAATTTGTCAACAGATGTAGAATTTTCCAGAACACAAAGGGGAAAAGATAGAATACATGATTATATCAACCATTTCTAGTACCAGAGAGGTCATGGGATGCAGTAAGCATGGATTTTTTTGTTAGGATTGTCGAGGACACAGAGAGTTTGTGATTCCATATTTGTGGTAGTCGACAGATTCTAAAAAATGGCACATTTCATTCCATGTCAGAAAACCATTGATGCAACGCACATTGCAAATCTGTTTTTCAAAGAAGTTGTTCGGCTTCATGGTTTACCCAAGAGTATTGTTTCAGATAGGGATACCAAATTTGTTGGTCATTTCTGGAGGAAATTGCGGAAGAAGTTGGGGACTAATTTATCTTTTATCTTAGTATATCACCCTCTGATGGATGAACAGACTGAGGTAGTAAATAGATGTTTAGGAGACCTGTTGAGGAGTTTAGTAGTTGAACATCATAGTCAGTGGGATCAGATTCTGCCACAAGCAGAATTTGCATATAACGATTCACCTAACAAGAGCACAGGATAGAGCCCATTCTAGATAATGTATGGAATGTAGCCAAGAGGAGTATCTGAGATGAGAGACTTAGAGAAGAATGATTTCATAAGTGTTGGAGCAGAAGTTTTTGCAGCAGAGATGCAAGAGATTCATAGTAAGATCAAAGAGCAGTTGTAGAGTTCCAACCAAGAATATAAGTGTAGAGTCGATCAACACCAAAGAGAGATTTAGTTTGAAGTGGGAGACTTAGTCTTAGTGCATCTAAGGAAGGAAATATTCCCAAGGGAAACATATAATAAACTGAAGATGAAAAATATAGGGCTGTGTAAGATTTTGAGGAAATTTGAGACAAATGATTATGAGATACAATTGCCAGAAGGGGTAGGAATATCACCCATATTCAATGTAGTCGATCTATATACTCACAGAGAAAATGAAATAGAGGGATCATAGGATCAGAAGGAAGTTCAATGGGTCATATAGATGTCTGTAGCTGAAAATCCGCAGATGGAAAAGATCATTGATCAAAGAGTCAACAAAAAGACCCAGAGAAAGACATATTTTGAGTGTTTGGTCAAATGGAAAGGACACCCAATTGAGGATGTTAGTTGGGAAAGTGAAGAGAACATCCAAAATCATGGACAGACGGTGTAGGAGTTCATGAATTTTCAGCCAGAGGAGTATGATGTAGGAGCATCATCAGCAAAGCAAGCGCAAAAGCAGAGGAAAGATGGATATGCACCATCGCACATTTTGAAGGCATTTTGAATTTGAAAAAATGAAACATTAATGTAATAGTTGGAGGGACATAATTTCCCTTAAATGTTTTGGGGATTGTAACATAGATCTTGAGCGTAGATCTCACCTGTCGATTGGAGGAATTTATTTTATTAAATGTAAAGTAAATGTAGGCTTTAATTTCGATTAGATAGCTTAGAGTGTAGGAGGGAAAACTATAGAAATCTCCCTCATATGTATGGTATTGTATCAATTATTCTCATTGTAAGAGTTCGAGAGTTGTAGATCGAGAGAATAGGAGAACAGAGCAGAAAGTTGTATAAGCAAATAATTGTTGCTATTGAACCCATGTACAGAAACATTGGAATTAATATGAGAAGGATTTAATTTCAGTTTCATGGTGTTATGGTGATTACTGTTTGCATCTCTTAATGGTATGTTTACATTTTTTCTTATATGTTTTGTTATGCATTTGTTTCAATTTTGTGTGTATGTATGATTTCATGTTGAATGTATGAATCCGGTGAGAGGGAGAGTATGAGTTTCAATTGTTTCTCGTCCTGATAATTCCTTCAAGGAGTGCAGTGAAAGTCTGCAAAGTGTGCATTGATAGGTTCTGAGTTTTACCTCAGACAAGCTCAGGAGAGATAGTGTTGTTCTTGTACCAATAGAAGTGCGGGTATAGCACAAATCCATGCAAGGCATGCGCAGGCCAGTTGAAGTCTTAGAATTTTCCAACCCAAGTGAGTGGTGGAAGGATTTATATTGCAAGGAGTGCACAGAAAAGGAAGACGTCAAATAATCAGTGATTATTTGTTAAGGCCGCAAGGAGTGCATGCAAGTGACCCCTTAAGAGATCTTTGAGTTTGCAGCTAGAACCAAGCTCAGGAAGGATAGAGGCTTCGAAGAGTTTGAAGGAAGACGAGGGATGAAGTCACCTCGCAGAATCAAGTTCAAGAGAAAAGATGCTAAGTTATTTGTCCAAGATGTTGCGCCTCTTTCGTCACCTTGGTGAGAAAAATAGAGGTGCTTGCAAGCTCATTTGGGTCTACTGAGCAGGACAGCTACAAGGAAAAGAGTTAGGGAAAGAAAATAAAAACTACAATTAAGAATTAAACTAAGAAATGCAATAAAAACTAAATTCATGAGCATAGGGACATAGAAACAAAAAGAACCATAAGACCCATGTCACCAATGTTTGAGGCTGATCTATTAGTGAAAACAAAGCACCAAGAAGAAAGGGGACTATGAGTCCCTTCTTCCTCCAAGGGAGGGCTCTTGGACCCCCACTAGCTAGCTCTTCTTACAACAAAGAAAAAATGAAAATGGTGATGAAAGAACTCTTTACAAATCCACTCAATGGTGAGGTGGATTTTCCAATGTAATGGTGCCAATATGCTTTTGACAAGGATGGAGTCCTCAAGGCAATAGAGGCAGCATAACATTACTTTGAATTCCTTGAAAAAATGAGGTGCATTCATGGCTTTTTATAGCATTGCTTTGGGTTATTGTTTAACTGCTTTGTAGTGTGAAAAGAGGCCATTTAGGGCATTCCTAGGTCTTTGACCAGCCCACTAGTCGGATCCAGTCCAGATTTGAGGGACAAATCAGCTTGGGAGATGAACCATAAGTGGGTGGGAGGTCGACCACTCTCATAAATGCGTCGTTTAGTAGGTGCACAGCTTTTTGTGATAACAGGCACGCATCGTGCGCGTGTGCGCGATTTCTGCGTTCCTATTACGCGCATGCGTGCGCGCGCCCAATGTCTGCATAGCGCTCTTCATTTTTTCACTACTTTGTATAGTTTTTTACCTTTTTTGAATGCTATGGTATTAATTCAGGTCCATGAATGACTTCATCACTATTTGACGATGCTGAGTTCTTGTAACCATGTGCGGACGAAATTTCAGTGATAACATATGCCCCCTGATGGATGAGGTTAGGAGCATACGTATAGACAAAATCCATCAATGTTTCTTCTACTGAGAATGTTGTTGTAAGATAGAGAAATAGTGGGATCGTTGATCAAAATCCGGACCAGGGGTCAAAATTTTTCTCAATTTTCAAAGTGCTCGTAATGCGACGAAAATGGTGCCATTGCGTCCCTCTCGTCTTCCTGATTCCGGCGGTATATTTACTTTCACAAACGGAGTCCGTATGAAGAAGTTATCGCGATCTGTTTGTCGAGCCAAATAGGTAAAAAAGAGGATGCTGACTAGGCAGGCCGTACAGATGACGTGGTAGAGGCCGTACAGCTGACATAGGCAACCATATGATGATGTGGCAGCTGAGTTGGCAGCACTGATGTGGCAGTTTGTGATTGGTCGAATGTGGTCGAGTTAGATTGTGACACGTGGCATTATTGTGGACGAATGGAAGGGTGCCACGTGGCCCAATCATGGGCTGCCACGTGGCACCCCGGAATTGGCTTTTTGGTTTGTAACTAAAATTTTATGGAGGCTGAGGGGTTCGACCCCCGGACCTCCCCACCATACAAACGCTTTAACTATGCCCGCCAACCATTGCGCCACGTGTTAATTCTTCTTATCCATATGTAAAAGAAAATATATGAATTTAGTTTCTATGGTATACGGCGTGGGGGTCCGGGCTGGGGCTTAGCCCCAGCCCCCGGTCACACGCATTTTACATGTGGTCATTGTAAATGGAGCGCGCGGGACTGAATTTTATTCGGATCCGGTTCTATGGTTTTACATATGGCTATAGCCATAGCATTTGCGCGGGGTTAAGTGTATAGCCCGATGTATGGCGCAGGTATACAACACTTAAACCATATTGTTATATGTAACATTGTTTTACATAAAATTTGCGCGGGGTTTTAACATTTCAACCCATGGTTCTATGTGATATTGCATATGACCATTAGCCGATGTTAAACGGAGCGCGGGGGTGCTTTTAATTTAACCCGTGGTTATATGTTCATTCCTTTGACCATTGATTTAAACCAGGAGCACGTGGGAGTTTCAATTATTTTAAAGCTGTGGTTTTATGTGTAGTTGCATGTGACCTTAACCTGGGGTGTGGGTTTTGGTTTTGGTTCAAAAATGTACCTGCCACTTGTCACTTCAACGTTAAACGGTGGCACTTAGCCCTATTTTAGCGCTGGGACGTGGCCACATGGCCCCATGCGCCCAACACCTCCGTTCTTGGGGGACTTGATTCCACTAACGGTGCGACAATTTGGTGTGTTTTGTGGAGAGGCGCACATGTGTTGAGTTTAGGCACGGAAAACGCCAGAAGCTAGATTCATTTTCCACAGGTGCAGAATGGCGAACGAGTAACAGAGCTTGAAGGGGAAAAATGGTAGAAGGCATAACTTTTGGAGTTTTTGGCCAAATGAGGTGCCGAAAAAGCCCAGCTAGGGGTTTTTGGACGTTCTGAGTCCATTGGCAGTGTTTTCACAGGCATTTGGAGACTTCTAATGCATGTTTTTAACCATTGAATCTATGAGGAAGCTTCAGGAAGCTTGAAGCCCTCATTGTTTGAGGCATTGCTCAGATGAGTACAGGTCTATTTGCTGAGACTGAATAGTCATTTCTGACTAATTATTATGCTCTGAACACATTGGGATAGGTTTCAGATCCATTGAAGGACTTTTACATGTATTTTTTCCACTTTGAAGCTCAGAGAATCTTGGAGGCCACATGTAGAAGAGGTCATTTCTGGATGAGACAAGATCCATTTTTCAGAGTTCTAATAGTCAAATTTGGGGTTTTTATGTATTATGAACCCAATGGTACAGTCTGTAAATCCATTGGAGTTGAGCAGCTTGTAAAATAAAATTTGACAAACTAATCCCAAAGAGCCAAGTCCATTGAAGGAGGCTCAAGGAGACGTAGCCCAGAGAGGGGTGAACTCCTTTATCATCTTGGTATTGTTGTGAGTTTGTTGTGTTATTTGTTGCACTTTACATTGATGTGCATTGGTTTATAGCACATAAATAATCTTTTAAAAGAACATTTCCTCACACATATACATTGACAAGAAGAAGCATGAACTTAATACATAAACCATCTTGCATATTTTAACACATGAAGCAAGGTCCTGTTAAGGTTTATTTTATTGAAGTAGGGGGTGCTTGCATAGCATAACAAGTCATCCTTCTATTTTCAGATCAGATGGTATCAGAGAATAGTTTATTTTTCTCATGTATTTGCCAATGATAGCTTGAGTTTTAGCTGTTGGTATTTGTGCAAGTTTTGTGTTGAAGTTTGATATCTTGCAAAAATGGAGGAAGCTTCAAACATTGACAGTTCTCCTACATCTTCCAAATCTAAGTTCTTTGAC